>PVJH01000236.1:0-387172 GCA_004026705.1 Nesogale talazaci | reverse complement strand
TTTTTCCCCACCCCTCACAAGTGTATAAAAACCCTGAGCCCCGTTGAATCGGGGCTGCCATTCTACCCTGCGTGGTGAGGATGCAGCCCAGGTTCGAATCTGTCTTTTCCTAATCTGTCTTTTCCTAATAATAAACTCTTTGTCTTTATTCTGTCTCACCCGGGTCAGAGTGATCTTTGGGCATTTTTACCGCGACAGCTAGGAGATGAGAATTATATCACAGTTGAATCTCAGCTTCAGTTGTGGAAAGACTGGTCATCTTAAAAAGGAGTGCAGGACAGGAAAACCATCCAAAATTCCCTCAGATAGAAGTTTGCAGCCTGAACCAGAGCATGGACCTCGTCCACCAAGTTTAAGTTTGAAAGAAAATAAATCTTTATCCAGCTTTAGGAAAACTCATTGGGCAAGTCTATGTCACTCAAAGGGATTGCCACTAACCAACGCTTCCCAGCAGAAAAATAGAGAAAAGCTTGGTCCAAGCCCCTCCCAGCAGAGCTCAGAAAGCAAAGTGTGTGCGTTGGGGAGCAAACAGAATTTCAAAGAAAAATAGTGATATAACGCAGTCTCCTGACAGATCAGGCTTAACAAATCTTGCAAGAGGCCGCCTCTGTCCTTGCTGCAGTCAGTTCAAATGAACAAGTAAAGGCTCATAACCCCCAACAGCAGCCTGTTGATTTTTTTTTTTTTTTTTTAAGATCAGGAATGTATTGAAAGAGCGATACAGCTGAGCCCCGGTGACGTAGTGGTTGTGCACGAGACTGCGGCCCACTGGGATGGAGGTTCGATTCCAGCTCCATGGAGCAAAGGCCTCCCACTCCCACCACCAGAGGGCAGTGATGCCCAAACCGAAAGAGCGATACAATTCTTGGGGGGGCGGGCATCTCAGCCTCTGGTGGTCGTCGACGCTACCCAGTGCTGCTCCTGAGAGGCGCCACTGCATTTGAACTGCCAAGCCTGTGGGCCGCAGTCCTGCGCTCAACCACTTACACCACCAGGGCTCAGTCCAAAAGCAATACAATTCTTATCAGGAAGATTTAACCTAGGTACTCCAGGAAATCAAGGAATTCAGATTGATATTGGTGTTGATCAAAGTTATGAGGAAAAACCAAAAGCTGTAATTAAATCAGAAATTATTAAGAGCGGTACCTGGGGTCCACTACCCAAAAGAAATATGGAATGTTTACTAGGAGTTCTAATCTTCTAAAAGTTTTCTGATGGTTAATGGAATTATTAATCAGGATTATAATGATGAAATTAAGGCAGTGATAGAGTCTAATATATCATGGTTTGTAAAGGAATATTAAGTCAATTTTTGTTGCCTTGTATTTCTAGAGTAGATGTTTTTACTTAGCTGAAAACGATACTTATGCTTGACTATCCTATATTAAATCAAAGGGTCTTTAATTGTGTGGTGGAGGGGACAACAGTGCCCCCACATGAATTAAGAAACCGAAAGGAATTAATTTAAAGCTACTTCCTGGAGGCATTCAAGAGAGACTGAAAAACCCCTGCTGACTTCTGCTACTTTCAGTATGGACGATACAGTTTAATTAAACCTGTAGCCTTATTGGTAAAATTAGGGGGGGAAATGTCTGCTTGGTAAGTTACATTTACAGTTAAATAAGGTTGTTAAGAATTTGTGCAAAATGTTAAATCATCCAGAGTTTGGTAAAGAGCAATTGGTTAGTTCTCCCAATTCTCTGAGAGCTGACAGCCAAAATCTATACAACAATGACCTGGCAAGCTTCACTGATTTGGAATCAAGAAAGTTTCCTGATAATGGTTATTGTCCGAGTCCGGCAACAGCCCCCACACCTCCCCCGTTGCAACTTGCGTCCCCAAAACCAGCCACTCTCCGCAAAATGCTTACTGCCCAGCCCCTGACCCTTTGCAGCTGCCCAAGGCCACAAAGGAAACGACTCAACCATTACGTATGTTCTGCCTCTCCCTTCTGCACAAAGGGACTGCACAAAGCCACAAAGGGAACGACTCAACCGTCACGCTGTTGCCCACAGAGAATAACCTGACCCTTTCTGGGCCGATGGAGGGGGGTATAAAAAAATTCCCCTCTATCTTGGTTGGGCACGGTTTCATCAGCTTGCTTCCCCACAAGCTGTTGAACCCGTCTGCAAGCTCCCAATAAAGCCTGCTTCAAATATCCCCTAATTCGGACTCCGTCTTTGTTTCGCGTACACAATTCCTACAAACTTCCTGACATTCTTGGTGCCAAAAACCTGGAGAGGAGTGTGGTTCCCCCATTTGTTTGGGGTCCTGAGCCCCCGTCTCTCCCTCCAATTTCCAGCCTAAGCCCCGCAGCGCTGCAGGTCACTCTAATCAGGCTCTGAAGTGCCATAACCTGACTCCTTTGGTAAGTGCTTCCTAACCTCCCATAGTTTCAGTTTGCTGAGTTCCATCCCAGGTCTCCCGTCCAAGACACGGCTGTGCCGGGATCGCCTCCCCATTACCGACTTCAGGAGTCTTGGGAAGAAGTGCCAGGCTGAGAGGTCTGCCCGGTCTTTCTCTCCGCCATTTCTGCCATTTTCGGAAGGTTGTAGCTGAGGACGCTCAGTTAGTTCCTATCCGTTACCAAAAACTCTTCAAACTGAACTACCTTTTCCCGTTTGCTATGGGAACTTCTGAGTCTAAAATTTACTCTTGCATTCTCTTAGGCTGCCTACTGAAAAATTTTACAAAATTGGGATATTCTCAGACCCTATAAAAAGAAAAAAGTTATTTTTCTTTCCCAGGCCTCCTGGCCCCAATTTCAGCGAGACAACCAGTTACATTGGCCACCGACTGGTACTTTCGATTTCGCCATTCTCCAAGATCTAGACAATTTCTGCTGGCCCAATGGGAAAAAAAAATCTGAGGTCCCCTATATGCAGGTTTTTTAGGACTTGTGTTCCCCTCCCTTTACTCTGTAGCCATTGCTCCACCCCACAAATCCTTCTAGCTCAGTCCTCTCAGCCTAAACCTTCTCCAGTTCCCTCCACCGCTGGAGACCCGCCTGAGCTCCTCAGTTCTCCTCTTCCACCCCCCTACCATCCACCATCCTCCCCTCCTGTCCCTCAGCCTACCACTCAGACTCTCGCCCCTTCCCCAGTCCTCTTGCCCATCTCTTCTCATACGAGCTGCCGCCAGCCAACTGCAGGACCGCCACCAGCTACCCTTTTCCCACTTTGAGAGGTGGCAGGCGCCGAGGGTCTCGTCTGAGTCCATGTACCCTTCTCTCTCCAAGATGTTTCCCAGATTGAAGCACGACTTGGGTCCTTTTCCGCTGACCCCTCCCATTACATTAAAGAATTCCAGTACTTAACCCAGACTTATGACTTAACCTGGGCACAACATTCAAGTCATCCTAGCATCCACCCTAACCCCTGACAAGCATACCTAAGTTACTGATGCTGGCAGGCAACAGGCCAACCGAGACCATGTCATAGACAATACCGTTCCCCTGGGGAACATGCCATTCCCAGAGAAGACCCTAATTGGAATTACCAGCTGGACCAAGGATCTAATGTTCCACACAGAAACCTCATGCTTAGGTACCTCCTCCAAGGAATGGCTTCAACAGAAGGTTAGTCTCCAAACCCAAGCCTTAGTAGCTGCTCTAAGGCTGGGAGGTAATTCACCTCCACACCGTTCCTCTAAAGGAGGGCAATGACCACCACTAGGTGCCTGCTTCAAATGCGGGAAAGACAGCCACTGGGTGAACTCCTGCCCAAACCCCTAACCTCCAACCTGGCCTTGCCACCAGTGCAAGCTGCCCCATCACTGGAAGTCGGACTACCTGGGTTTGGCCCTGCCCTCGGCATCTCCATGCGGAGGAGCTGAGCCCCAGGATCTTCTGGCACTTGAGCTTCTGGGGTTAGCAGATGACTGAAGTGGCCCTGGCTCCTCGACTGTGGTAACCCTCGCTGAGCCCAGGGTTGTGCTCCAGGTAGCGGGTAAGTCCATTTCCTTTTTAGTGGTCACGGGGGCTACCTTCTCCATCCTGCCATCTCACTTGGGTCTTACTTCTCCTTCCCAGGTCTCGGTCATGGGAATAGCTGGGTCTCCCTCTACCCCCAGCAGACAAAACCTCTTTTTTGTTTGTTCAACCAGCTCCCTTTCTCCTACTCCTTTTTAATTGTCCCCTCACATTCCATCCCACTCCTGGTGTGAGACATACTTTCTAAGCTAAATGCAGTTATCACCTTTTCCAGCTCCATTCCGTCTCCATTAATTGTCCTTTTAAGCTGTGTTAGCGCCATCCCCCTCTTCCATTCACTCCTGCCCCCCAGCCCGATCGCCAAGCCCTTAATCCTTCTCCAGTCCCTTCACCTATCTCGTTAAAGGCTTATGTATGGCCCCTGCTTTAGCTCTCCCCAATCCATCTTGACCTTTTCCATCTTTACACTGATGAAAAGCATCACATAACCATTGAAGTTTTGACCCAGCCTTTAGGATCCTCATTAATCCCAGTAGCCTACCTCTCCAAACAATTAGATCCCACTATCCAAGAGTGGCCGCCAAGCCCCCCAGCTCTGGCAGCAGCAGCCGATCTCACGACTGAAGCACTCAAAATCAACTTCTTCCATAGCTCTAAAGAACATTATAGAACTCTATCACAATTGACCATTTTATACAAGAATGATTGAATTATTACAAACTATTCTTCTGCTAAAAGATAAAAGTTTTGGACTTATTAACTGATGCTAAAATGTGAGTTCCATGGTTGATAATCTTTGGGAAAGTGTAAAAAAATTGATACCCACTGGTTTCTCTAATAAGCATAGGATTGCTTCTTTTATCACTCTATTCATTGGAATTGTTCTTTTTTGTATGTTCCTTCCATGCTTAATGTGAGTAGGCCTTGGCTTCATCAATAATCTCGAAGCTCAAATACATCTGAATAGGCTTGAAGGCCTACGTGAAGCTGGTTTGTAATATTCCTCCCCATAAATTAAAACAGGCTGGTAGGCAAAGATGGGTAAGTTCATTAATTATGTTTGTCAACCTAAGACAGAACCTACTCTCTTGGAGTAGTAGGTTTGATGATGGGTAAGACATTCATAAGTTAATGACAACCTAAGATAGGCACAGTCTTTGCTCATATATAATAAAAAAGGGAGAGATGTTGGAGACGCTTCAGCTGCCCTATTCCACAAAGTGGAGTTCCTGTTTATCTGGCTTGAAGATTCTGCTGATGAGAATTGCCTGTCACCACCGGCCATGAGTTTCCTTTTACAAGCAGAGCCATCAACACTCCATACATCCTCACAGTGTAATAAGGATGTGAGGAAATGTGTTTAAATTCTCAGTATAGCACAGCTCAGAGAAGCGATGGCTGCTGCCCTCACCATAGCATCTTTATGTTCTCTGTCTTTCTTTCTCATCTGGACTGTCCAATCTAAACTTCACCGATTTTAAGTGCGACCCAGGCAAGGTCGCCCCCATAATTTGTTTACTTTATCACCAAAAACCCAGTACCAGGTGCGCTAAAGATTAGATACTTGAAAATGTTGGCTGCCCGTTGTCCTCCTGTAACACCCATCACCTTTCTTACCACCTTTCTTACCACCTTTCTATTACACCAGGTCCAGCCGCCTCTTCACTCTTACCATTCCAGACCCCTGGGACACTCGGTGGACTAGCCCTGGACCTGGCGCCTGGTGCAGAACCAAACGTGAATCCTTTCCCATCGCCAAACTTTATGTTTGGAGTTCCCTCGTGCAGGTCCACTCAGCAGTTCATCACACCATCTTTACACAGGAACAGCAGCTAACAAAGCAAATTTCATGCCCGTCGAGCTCTCCTTTCTCCTGGCTCACTCTCCTACAGCCAGGCATCTGGATGGCCAATTACACTGGGCTAGAAAACCTTTCTAGTTGCTTAATGTGTGCGGCCCTAGAATGCCCACCCCTGATAGCGGTGCCTGTTCCAGACATGACAACATCTACCAACACTTTACTTGCATGCCTGGTAATCATTTCAGGAGTTCCCATGTAGGTCCCACCTGATTTGGTGCAGTTCCCACTTTGCTATTCCAATGCATCCACTCAATTCTGCAACAAAACCGAACCCCCTTCACAACCCCTGGTGGCCTTAGACCTAATCTTTTTCTGGTGCAATCACATCTTTCCAAATCCTTAAATATCACCAGTACCTCTGCTCTCTTGTGTCTCCCTGTTACTTTAGTTCTGAAACTTACTGTATACACTCCGGCAGAATTCTAGCACTAGTTCCCCCAGGCTCACCTTCCCTGAACAAGAAGGGCTGTCTTTCTTCCTTTAGTCGCCGGTCTTTCACTTGCCACTTCAACAGTGGCTGTAGGCCTTCACGGCAGAACCCAATCCCATTCAGTTTTAACTACTGACAAGCTTGCCACCCAGTTCCAAAGAACCATGGACGCCTCAGCAGAATCTCTTGCCTCTTTGCAAAGACAAATAAACTTTGTAGCCCAAGTTTCCTTACAGAACCCTCGAGCTCTCAACCTCATCACAGCAGAAAAAGGGGGCACCTGTCTCTTCCTCCAAGAAGAATGCTGTTATTACTTCAATGAATCTGGAATAGTGGAAACCTGGCGTTCAATCACTCTGCAAGCTAAGCAATGAACTCCCCCGGGAAAAATTTTCGACTGAAGCCTCCTCCTGGTGGACATCCTCAGTGTATTCCCTCCTGGCACCACTGTTAGGCCCAATAATTTTAATTGTCATATTTCTAATGCTCGCTCCCTGTTTTCTCTGATTCCTACAGGCACGTTTCTGAGAAATCACCCGTGAGGCAGTACATCAAATGAAGCTACAAAAATACCAACCACTTCACCACATGCTGGACCAGAACGCACAGCACTCTACCTAATCTCCCCTTTCCCATGTCCTCCCCGTCCAGCAGGATGGAGTTAAGACATGACCTCACCTCCCTTTATCCCTATTTTGTGGAGTCCAGAATGTCCAAGTCCAGCAACACCCCTCCCCCATTGTAACTTGCGTCCCCGAAACCAGCCACTCACCTCGAAACGCGTACTGCCCAGCCCCTGACCCTTTGCAGCTGCCCAAGGCCACAAAGGAAACGACTCAACCATTACGTATGTTCTGCCTCTCCCTTCTGCACACAGCCACAAAGGGAATGACTCAACCATCACGCTGTTGCCCACAGAGAATAGCCTGACCCTTTCTGGGCCGATGGAGTGGGGTATAAAAAATTCCCCTTTACCTTGGTTGGGCACGGTTTCATCAGCTGGCTTCCCGACAAGCTGTTGAACCCATTCGCAAGCTCCCAATAAAACCTGCTTCAAATCTGCCCTAAATTGGACTCCCCCTTTGTTTTGCGTACACTATTCCTACAAACTTCCTGACAGTTATAATGTCTTAAAATTATTACTATTACAGAAGGGGGAGAGGAGAAGTATTTTATGTCACAAATTTATGTCTAATAACCTTAACAAAATTTTTTTCCTCCTTCTTAAAAATTTGTAGCAAAATTAGGGGAGGTAAATACACATTCACTCCTACAGAAAAAGCTGATCCTGAAAACCTGCGAAGAAGACTAAAATCGTGTTTGGGATCCAGGTCCTATAATCACTTGGAGAAAGGCCCATGTACTTATATTCCTGCGGAATAAAGCTGATAAACTCCCCTCAGGAGAACGCGACCACATTTGGAGAAGGAAGAACAGAGACGAGATGGAGAAATCCCTTAACCATAATTCTATTTCCAGGTTGCTGACACCCCAAAGGAAGGGTCTCTCTTTGTTTATGTGTTCACAGCTAAAGGAGATAGTAGTTTTCTCCAGCCAGCAAGGCACAGAAGAATAGAGAGAAGCTGACTCTGTAATTCGATCCTGCCAACAGTGAAGAAATCCTGAACTTCACGATCTCTCAGAATCCAGAGAAAGACAATTGCTATCTGCTGAGACGCCTCTTCCTTCACTGATGTCATCTAAAGGACATTCTGAACTCTATCACAATTGAACATTTTGTACAAAAATGATTGAACTATTACTAAAGATTTTTCTTTTGCTAAAAGATCAAAAATTTGGACTTATTAATTGATGCTAAAATGTGATTGAAATGTAATTGATTTCTATGTAACCCTGTATCTGTATAATGGGACAATTGTACCTTGGTAAATTTTATTTCTAACATGTCTATAGAAAATAAGGTCATCATTTTACAACAACCGGCTTATGTCATGTTACCAGTCACTATTCGAGAGCAATGGTATGCAGATAAAGGTCTACAAGTCATCAAGGGTTTCCAAAGAAATTAAGCTAAGAATTAGAAATTCATAAACGCTTTCTTGGAATGTTAATTTCAGGAACTGTTGCCGCCATGGCTAGTATAGCCACAATTACTACTGTACCCCCTGGTTTCTCTATTAAGCATTGGATTGTTTCTTTACGCTTTTCATTGGAATTGTTCTTCTTTGTATGTTTCTTCCATGCTTTGTGCGAATAGGCTTCCGCTTAGTCAACAATCTCGAAGCTCAAATACATCTGAATAGGCTTGAGAACCTACGTGCAGCTGGTTTGTAATATTCCTCCCCATAAATTAAAGTAGGCTGGTAGTCAAAGACGGGTAAGTTCATTAATTATGTTTGGCAACCCAAGACATAACCTATTCACCTGGAGGAGTAGGTTTGATGACGGGTAAGACATTCATAAGTTAATAGCAACCTAAGTCCAGCACAGTCTTTGCTCATATATAACAAAAAAAGGGGAGATGTTGGAGACCTTGAGCTGCCCTATACCATAAAGTGGATTTCCTGTCTATCTGACTTGGAAATTCTGCTGATATGAAGAATTGACTGTGACCTTGGGCCATGAGCTTCCTTTTACAAGCAGAGCCATCAACATTCTATACATAAGAATGTCTGGAGAAAATAAAAGCTGGGCTAAAATAAACTCAGGGCTCAGTTTGGCAAAAAAAAAAATAAATAAAGATACAATATGCAGTACCACCAAAAATGGTATTCCTACAAATTCAATCATTTGAAGTACATGGACAAATACCTATAAAACCAGTCTCTCCCAAATTTATTTATATAGATATTAAAATCTTGAACAGACCCAAAACAAAAGAAATAGAAAAGGTAATTATGAACAAATTAGCCCTGGACCAGATGGCTTCATAGGCAAATTCTACCAGTATTCAGAGAAGAGCTGACACAAATCCTAGACAAATTCTTACAGAACATAGAAAGGGACAGAAAATACACAAACTCAATCTTTGAAGTCAGCATTTTATGATACTTAATCCAAGAAAATGACCCACAATAATAAAAACTACAGACTGACATCCCTGATGAACACAAATGCAAATGTTCTCACCAAAATCTTGGTCAATAAAATCCAATAGCATAAAAAATATAATGCATCATGGGATTTAAAAAAAAACATTTTATTGGGGATTCTTAAAGGTGTTATCACAATCCATCATGTCAAGCACATTTGTACATATGCGCCATCTTCATTTTCAAAATATTTTTCTACTTGTGTTGCAGATTTGAATAAATGACAGCCACTGTAATGGCTTGATAATTCAGAAGGGTATTTATTTGGTTATAATTGGGATGCTAATATCTAAAAGCAATTCTTTGATTAGAGTCCTGAGCCCACATTTCAGTTCATAGTTAAGGCTGAAAAATTCATTTGTTACCTCTCTAAGGTTTAAGCAAGCATGAACAGAAGCAGAAAGCAAAATTAATGGATTAATCAAGAAGAGTAAGCATGCATTACAAGGGACATTCCTTATCATAAAAGAAAAAATACCAAAATTGATTATAATATCCTGGCTACCATAGCAAAGTTATATTGTAATATTTTGATCATCATGACAAGATTAACTATACCATTCATATTACCACATCCAAGGGAACAATATTGAATCAGAACAAATATTACATAAAAGAATAATCAAAACTAATTGTAACCAGAGCCTGGTAACATGGGAATACATTCTGAAATTCATCACCACCAGAGACCTTCTCATAAGGGAGGGAAGAACGGGCAGGTTAACAAGCAGTTACCTTTCTGAGATAGGTGGGAGGAACAGGCAATTTACTTAACAGATTACAAAATTGGAGTTTCTTTGCTATTCTGCCTCACTTGAACCATTGGTATCAGCTCATTCCTGCCTCCCCCATTCCTTCCTTCCTCATTAACCCTGATAATTTATTAATTGTTATTATTTTCATAGTCTGCACCACCCTATCTCTTCCTTCACCTACATTTCCTTTGTTCATTGATCATTGTGATTGCTTCCCCCTCTCTCATCCCTCTTTCCCGTACCCTCATGGTATCCATTCACCCATTACTATTTCTGAGTGGTTTATCTGTCATGGATTCCATGTGTTGAGAGCTCTTAAATGTATCAGTGTACATGTTCTGATCTGGCTGAATTTGCAAGATAAAACTGCGGTCATGATAGTACAGAGGAGGATACATTAAAGAGCTAGAGGAATGTCATATGGGTTATCAGTGCTATACTGCACCCTAGTTGACTCGTCCCTTCCATGTGACTCTTCTGTGAGGAGATGTCCAATTTTCTACAAGTGGGCTTTGGATCTCCACTCTGCCTTCACCTTCATTCACATAAATATGATTTTTTTTGTTCTGAGTCTTTGATGCCTTATACCTGATCCCGTTGACACCTCATGATTACACAGGCTCCTATGCTTCTTCCATGCAGGATTTGCTGCTTCTCAGCTAAATGACTGCTTGTTTATCTTCAAGCCTTTAAGACCCCAGATGGTATATCTTTTGATAACTGGGCAGCATGAGCTTTCTTCACCTTATTTGCTTATGCACCCATTTTGCCATCAGTGATCTTTCAGGGAAGGTGAGTACCAGAGAATGCCAGATTATTAAAACAAAGTGTTCTTACATTGAGGGTGTACTTGAGTGGAGGCCCAATGATCATCTACTGCTTTATTACTTAACAAATATATGTACATAGATCTATTTCCCACTCATTATATATAAATATATTTACATATGTACATGGCTATATTTAGACCTTTATAAATGTTCTTTGCCTTCTAGTTCTTTCCTCTATTTCCTTTCATTTTCCTCCCCTCGCTATCAGGTTTGACTTGATTCAGCTTTCAGTAATACCCCTCGGCTACATTGCATTTGATCAAGTCCCACTAGGTATCCTTTGCTTCCTTGGGTTTTAGATCACTTATTGTTTCCTGGGTTTTAGATCACTTGTTGTTTCCTGGTCCCTTTTCCTTTCCCTAGGCTCCTTCTCTCCCATATCCTGCCCCTGGAGCAGTCAGTTCCATTCTTTTCTTCCCTAGATTGTTTATCTCGCCTGTCTTATATTGGCAGACATGTAAAAACAATAAGCATAAAAAACAAAACAAATTAAATCTAAACAAAAAAATCAAAACAAGTCCAGCAACGAAAGCTAAGAACAAAAAGAAAGCCTATAAATATTTCCAGGTCTGCTTCTTCAACTTTGTGACTATTTTCCACTAAAGTATGATGTGATATCACATCTTTACCACAAAATCTATTTTTGGTATTCCTCAGGGACTTCAGTGTTTTGCTCCCTTTGCTGCTCTGTTTTACATGGTTGATGTTTCACACTGATGTGGTGCAAACAGAATGGGCACAATTCCTGAACTGTCTCTAGTGTAGTCCCTCATAACGCTATAGGTCAAGGAGAGATGTCGTGTCTCCTGGTGAGACCAGTTCTATGGTCCTCTCTGTGCATTGGTTGTTCTGAGTAGAAATACCATCCTCAGGACTTGGTGAGTCAGAATGTGTTTCCCACTCTCTTTCTCTATCCTTCCCTCTTAGTTTCCTCCAATGTGCTCTGAGCAGACATGCCCACTCCCTAGAGCTGTAGTTTCAGTGATGCCTTCTGTTGTGCATTCTTCTGTGGGAAGGAGAGCCATTCATGGAGTTGGGATTGGGGCCAGGCCCACAGACCTCTCCATCAGTTCACTGCTTCATGTCCGTGTGTTGAATTCAAGTCTTGGTGCTCCGGGTTGAAATCTGGTCCCACACTCCTTCTCCTGTAGAAATAAACATAACAAACTCCCCCTGGGGGCATTAGTGCCCTGTTTCCTCAATATCCATTTCTTTCTTTTCCCCTCCTTTTTTAGTTGGTTGCCAGATGTATTCCAGGATTGGGTCTGGCCCCTGCCGTAATACCTGGTCCTCATCCCAAGAATGTATGCATATTGTAGTTTTCCTTTATGACCCCTTTGATTTTTAAGTTTACTTCAGAGGACTCATGTTGTGTTTATCCTTTTGTGCTTGGTTTACTTCACTTAACACAATTTCCTCCAATTCTCCTCATGTGGTGATGAGCTTCATACATTCGTCACTGTTTTTTTATGGATGCAAAGAAATCCATTGTATTTATGTACCACAGTTTTTTAATCCATTCATCCACTGATAGAAATTTGGGTTGTTCTAATTCCTTGTGATTGCTAACTGCACCACGATGAACATTGGAGAACAGATGCTTGGCTGTGGTTTGCTTCTTGCCTCTTCTGGATATATGCCCAGTATGCATATATGGTGGGTCATATGGTAGCTCAATTTCCATCTCTTTCAGATATCGCCAAATCAATTTTCATAATGGCTGTACTTACCCAGGTCCACCAACAGTGTGCCAGAATTCAAATCTTACTTTCTAATTTTTAAATTGGGCTATCTTTGAAGATGTTAGGTGATATCTCATAGGTCTTTTAATTTACATTTACCTTATGGGTAATTATTAGGAACCTTTTCTCTTATGTTTATTGACCATTCTGGTTTCTGTCCTTGTGAAACTTCTGTTTAGGTCCTTTGCCCACCTCCTGATGGTTGTGAGCAGTTTTCCCCTGCAAAAAGACACACACTCTTCTCCCTGCTCCTGATCACAAGTTGTTCCATCACTTCCAAGAGGAGCATGATCCTCATTCCTTTACTAAGAAGGCACACAACTCTGAATATGTTCTGAGAGTTCTGTGTTGCCATCACAATGAATTAAAAAAAAACTAAAAGAGGAGTAAAGACTTCTGTGGCATAATTTCTAGTGCCCCAAAGGGTGAGGAAGTTGGAGAATGAATATATGTCTGACTTCCACTTTATAGAAACTATATTTATGCTAGTTCTGATTTTTATCACTCAGAAATTTAGGCAAACTATAATGCTACACGAGAATTGTGATTCCCACATTGTCTTTTGCCCTTGTTTCAATCATTTTAAAGGACTAGTAAAAGGAGAAAAAATTACAAAAAATCTTTATGTATTCTAAGGCAATATCCTATTTAGCCTCCTAATCCCAAAGGGGTTAATGTGAACAATATCAGATGTAAAGGGGAAATCAAAGAAACTTGTAGAATGATGGCACTAGTCAAGAACAATCTAGGACCACATTGATCTTGATGCCTGCAAAGGAAATATTGGGTCTGCTTTTCTCCCTATTTATTACCACCTTCTAGTATATTAGGCACAACTTAATAAACATTTATATGATGGATGTTCTGAGATTTACGTGATCAGCATTGAAAGCAACAGAAGATGGATGTCTGGCTACATTCACCATTTTATGGGAGCCATCCTTGTCAGAAACAATAAATTTGGAGGTGGCAGTATTACAATTCATGCACAAGAAAAAAGATTGGGAGAATAGTGTGTGTAATAACTTTTTCACTTATTGATTTCAAAAGGCAATACAATTTAGGAAAACAGTTGTATTTTAATACAATTAGGAGGAATTCCAGGTATGTCTCTGTGGATACTTGCAACTCAGTTTCAGTAAATTCAACATTAGAACAATTACTTTAATTCTAAATATATACACATTTAATATAAAAATTGAGCACTGGATTCTGCATCATATACAGTAGGCAATGGATTGACAAACATTTCTAGAAAGGGCCAGTATGGTGACCTCAATGGAATTCTAGGTTGTTCACAATAAGTTGCTTGCTGAGCCCAACATACTGACAGGTGTATGCACGAAGTGGCCCACCACCAACAGAAGTCTGCAAGAGTTAAGTCGTGCAGGCATCCACCAGAATACGAAACAAGAATGAAAATCACCAGTGGAGAGTTGAAGAAAAGAGACATATATGATGTCTCTGGTCAGAAAGTTCAAGAGACAGTTCAATTGCCTTAGGGTGAACTCCAATTCTAGGTAACACTATATGCTTCAGGGTTGGACTGTGCTTCTTCGCTTTTCCTGATTCTTCAGAAGTACACCCAGGGAACTTGGCTGGGGTCTGAGATCAATAACCTTATCCTTAATGTTGGCTATTCCTGACTTGTAGTAAACTATAAATTTCTCTAATTAACTGCTCCTACCACGTGGCACTCAGCGGAACTACTGAGCCCAGCATAGATATAGAGTGGTGTGGGAAGAGTAGTTGGTGTCAGAATAGAACAGAGCATGAAGGCATGTCTCAATCTCATCTCATGACAATATGAAAATCAGAGGAGGTAAGACATGTTTGTCTTTACTGTTGTTTACTACAGCATGCTTTTTGAAAATAAAATTGCATGCTTCTTGAAATTTCATGAAAGTTGTACATGTCAGAAATACTATACTCATTTTAAAATTTGTCAACTCTTTAAAAACAGTCTTAGCTCACAGGCTGTAAAAGAGTAAGCAGTGGAATGCATTCAGCCCATGGATCATAGTTTATTATTAATATTGACCATAGCTTTCATTTTCAGAAAACTACCAAATATTTTGAAAGGAAAAAAAATACCCTTACGGCTATAATTAGTGAAATCTTTTTGTCACTCACATTTTTGTTTTATTTTTTTAAATAACCTTTCCCTATATAACTTGGAGGTTTTTTCTTCCTTTTTCTTAGTTCACTTATTTTTCCTTTAAACACTTAAGGCAACATTAATTGAATTGAAGAAAATAGTGATGACTTTATTTGCTATTTCTGGGACGAAGTGAAGCAAGGAAACACTTGATGCTGTGATCGTTTTCAGAAGTGATCCTCTTTCTCATTTGAGAATCAGGGTATTTTTCTTCCTTGGAGAACCATTTTCCAAATGCATTTTAATGAAAGCTTTATACTCAGCATATAATGGCTCATTAGTTAAATCCTGAAACTTGAGAGCAGAAAGAGTTTTTTTTTCTAAGTATTAAGTAGGAACAGGAAAAATTAATTTTTTAACAAAATAGTAATTATTTCACCCATCATGAATTATTAGAGTGTATTTATTTAATTATGCATGTAGTACAAAATAGCATGCTCCTTTGCAAGTTTCATTATACTACAAATGTTCCACTTGCTATTCATAAGAGTCTCATGGGCTAATTCCTCAAAATTGAACAGCCTATTTCTGTGTGATAGTCTGTTCTTTGTCTAGTAGCTCACTTTGGGTAACCTTGCTGGTATTTGAAATATGAGTGATATAGTTTGCAGCATGCCAGCACACCAAAGTCACCCAAATAAAATGAATTGAGAGACAATAATGAAATGTGCAAAGACCAGGAGTTAGAAAGCAATAAAAGAAGAACATGTTTGGCATATCTTGAGTATAAAGAACAAATGAAAAACTTCAAGCCTCAAGTTGTAATTTTATGGACAAAATATTGAGCCATGCAGAAAAATGGAAAGGCAATGGAAATCATAAATGAGGATACTATGTCAAAAAGTACTTGTCAACTTTGAATAATCAGGGGCAGCATATGATCAAGGACCAATGGTCCTTAAGGAAGAAATTCAAGCCACACTGAAGCAATTAGTGATTAAGACTCTGTTAATTGGCACAATCGCAGTTGAAACGTTTCATGAAAATGTAGGCGTTCACTTATTTATGCCAAAAAAATTAAGAGGACAGCTATCTGGAAGAGACCCATATTTGTGTACTTCCCAAAGAAAGATGACCCAACAGACGGGTGAATTATAGACTAGCATCATTAATATTACAAACAAGTAAGCGTTTACTGGAGATAATTCTGGAATGGTCACAACAGTGCATAGACAGGGAACTACTAGAATTTCAAACTGGATTTAGAAGAGAACATGGTCTCAATTATATCACTGCCGATATCAGATGGATCTTAATTGAAAGCAGAGAATAACATAACGAAGTTTACTTATGTTTTATTGACTTTGCAGTAACATTCAATTGTGTGGATCCTAATACAAAATGCCAAACCCTTCCTATATGGGTTTGGGTAAGAAAATGAGTGGAAGACACTATAGTATTCACTTGAGAGCGATTGCTAACACTATACACTGTACTTGCCATACTGGTGCATACAAACAAGCCCTCTTAGAAGCAGGAGAAGAGAATCTCATTATCGACAAGAGTCAGGAGGGGAGTGTATGCTCTTGACCCCAAGAAGCCTGGGCAGTGAACTTTCTGGATTCAGAAGACAGGTGCAATATCAGAGGAGGAGCTGAAGAACCAGGAGATAGAGCATAAAAGAGTGGACTACCTAGATCATTGAGCTGGAAAAGCAGAGTGTTTTGGGGACAGGAGAATGGCTTGTGGAGTGAAGTACCTCTAGGAAATACGTCCTCAAACTATGGATCGCAGGCCACATGCGGCCCACCAAAGACATTTATCTGGCCAGCTGGGTGTTTTTGCTGCCACTCTCTTCCTGCTTAGCAGCCAACTCATCCCAGACCCACAGTGAATTTGTTTATAGCTTTGTTTTTTTAACTATAGTCTGGCCCTCCAATGGTCTGAGGAACAGTGACCTGGCCCCCTGTTTAAAAAGTTTGCGGTAAATTTTAGGAGTTGAATTTACTGATTCACAGAGCTTAAGCTGAATGCCTTCAGATTGAGACTTATAGCAGACTGGCATGCACTTTGGGTATGCATAAGCAGCCCTGATAAAAAATTGCAATGTGTCCTGATGAAAACCTAAATCTTAAGAATTCTCATTTATATTGAAACTAGTGGTGAGATTCAACCAATTTGCATTGGTTCACCAGAGCAAATACTTATTTTTTGTTAAGTTCAGCAAGTCAGTTGTTAAAAAGACACTTGTATTCAGAATTCTCTCAATGGTGTTTAACTGAGAAACTGCCCAATATCAAAATCACAAAATTACATTCTTTGCTCTTTTTTTTCACATTCATCTGCACAACAGCATATTCTACACATCCATACATGTATTAATCCAGGTAAACTAGAGAAACAAAATCATAGACACTCATAAATGTATAAGAAAGAGTTTTATATAAAAGAGCAATTGAGCATTGAGAAAACACCCCAGCTCAGTCCAGATCAATTGCATAAGTCCAATATTAATCCATGTGTCCAACACCAATCCATAAATTCCTCTTCAAACTTATGAAACACATGAAATCACTCTGAAGGCAGGAAGATCACGGGCCAATAGGTGGAAAGTCTTGTGAATTCAATGGTGGAAGGAGCATCTGAGTGCTCATGTGGATCTCCACATGGCCCCTTCAGCTCCAGGCTGGGGCTACATCAGCGTAGCTCTGTTAGGCTCGTGGTCAGTAATGCCCCATAGGGAGCCTTCAGTGAGCTATTTTCCTCCTCAGTGCCTCCAAACGAGGTCATCAAGTTGTGGCCTGAATGACAGACTGAAATCTACCTCTTGATTCTTAAGTCTCAAATCGGCAGCAACTAACATAGACCACCCCTTTTCACACAATTATTTATCCATATACAAATTTTAAACACACCATAATAATATATCTATACCTAATAGGATAAAACTAAAATTCATAAAATCCAATATGTGCCACCATCATTTAAACACGTTCTGTAAGTGACAAAACAAAAAATACCCTATGCCTAAAAGTTACAGCTAAATAACACTTAGACCTTAATCCTATTAATATATTCTTGCACCTATGAAGGTTTGTAAGCCAACCACCTCATGCCTTTTTCGTGCCCATTTTGGGTATCTGAGGTCAATACTGCCAACTTACATCATCTCAGGGCTCTGAGGAGACAATCGCTTTCTATTTGAAGGATTTTGATTTCAGTTGAAACCTTGTGAAGTCCACATCCACAAGCAAATTCAAATCAGGACAAGCCATCAATAAATTTAGCAGCAATATGCACCAGTTCACTAATTCAAATATCTTCCTATCATCTGGTTGAGTTCTGGTCAATTCAGTGTGGGCTGCCTCACTTAGCCTCATCTAGGTGCCCATTGACCACCTGACAGTTAGACCATGGATTACTCACAAATCCTCAACAAGCCTAGTAGCGTCCTTGGAATAAGTCATGAACTTCAGACCAGTCAACTTGCTCTCATCTTCTCTCCCAGCTCCTGTAAACCAGGTTCCTGGGTAACAATGGCCAAGCTCAACCTATCTCTTTCTTGCTGCATTTCTCTCACTTCCACTCAACTAGTGGATCCGGGTGGTCAGCTAGTGAGCATCTCAGCTTGTCCCTTTTACATCTCAGTCCTAGAGCAGACAGTTTCTTCAGGTGTCCAGAATTTTTCCAGCTACTGACAAAAACCACTAGTTCCAGATTCAAAAAGTCAAAGAGTTCCATTTTTTTTCCAACTTTCAACAGCCCCCTAGGTGATTCTCTTGGAAGACAAATGCCCTGAGTACTCTAAAACACTGGGTGGGGCTAATCTTTTAAGAGCATTCTTTGCAGATGTTTCCTAACCCATTTAAAGATTAAACGTTTAATGACTGAAGGCAAGGCTTACAAGCTCTTTATTTCCATACTTCCCAATAATCATTTCTATCAATCATCATATCAGCAATAAGCAGAAGAAATCAGTATAAACAAAGATGAATTAGATAACAATCTCAATTCTTAAAGTGACATTCAACTCTTATCTAATTTATTTTAATCATTATCAATTGATAAGGATTCTATTCTATTCTACTGATACAAACTGTGGCATTAGGTATCTGGCAGCATCAAGACAGAGCCAGGATTTCTGTTAGCCATTTTGATCTTCTGTCTGCCATTTTATCTAAGCAACTGAGAAATTCAAGGGGCTATTTTGTCCCCTGAGCTCAGAGTATATATTTATCACATTCCTTTTTTTTCCATTTCACAGAGGAATATCTCAAAACTGCAACCAAACAAAATAATAAAAATTTAATTTCCCATAATATTTCCAGAAAACAGTCTAGTAGACTGTAAGGATATATCTGATCTCCCTAGCTAAACAAGGCAAACTACCATGAGGGAGAGATCAAACAAACATCCACTCTCCATCTTAATGACTTGTTTCTCTAGCACCCCACTCTCAAAGTACCACAATGTGTAATCCTGGGCAGATTAGAGAAATAAGATCATAGATACTCATATGTGTGTAAGAAAGAGCTTTGCATACAAGAGCAATTGAACATTGAGAAAACATCCTTGCCAAGTCCAAATCAAGTTAATAAGAATAATATTAGCTCATATGTCTGATACCAATCCATAAAGTCCTCTTCAGATTCACAAAACACGTGTAATGGCATCAAGTGCAGGAAGATCACAGGCCAATGGGTGGGTAATATTGGGGATCCAGGGTAGTAGAGGCATCTCGGCACTGAAAAGAGTCTTTTTGTGGCTCCTCCAGCTTCAGAGTTCTGGGTAACTCCATGTGTCTTGTCAGCAAGTATTTCTCACAGGGAGTGAGTGTGTGTCCCACCTCCAACAAATGAGGTCATAAAGCTGCAATCTAATTGACAGGCTAAACTCCACCCCTTCACTCTTAAGCCTCAACTTGACAACAGATTTTGTAACTGCCACAATAGGTGCAAAAATAGACACTATGTCTGTAATATCTTTTTATTCATTTCACAAAACATAATTTTAATAAATTACTAAATTTTTGTTCTCTTCCATTCCAAATATTCAACATAAAGAATAAAAGTCCCTAACAAAAGTGTGACACATTGTCATTTGTTTCAGCTTTGTGTTATGCCACAAATTCACACAAGATATTATGAATGAATTATTCAATTCCTAAAATTTTTCAAAGAGCTAAAATTATTGTCAGAGGAATTGTCAGAGGAAGGATTTCCAGTATATTAACTGTTGAATTCAGCAAATGAAGAGCTTTTACTCCACAGATTGGCATAATATGATCAGAGAAGAGAAAGAAGTCACCTATTTCTAATATATCAAAACAATGACTATTGTCCAATTAACTGTCCACTAAAGGAATAGGATCATATTCATACAGTGAAAAGATGGTTAAAGATAAATCACACAGCTAATGATGCTCAGATATAAATAGAATATTGCAACTACAATATGGAAATATCTTAAACAACCGAGTCATTGATTTTTGTCATGTTGCTTAATCTTTTTTAATTAATATTTTAATTTATTATGGCATAAACTAATTTTATGTACCTGTTTTTTGTTCTTTAAGTATTAGCTACCTGTGTGATAGTGGATTTATTGTGCCAACCTGGTCAATAAGAATATGTGAGATTAATAAGATCATTGTTTGATTGGAGGACAAAGAGACAAATAGCTTGGAAAGCCTCATCTTTCTCTTTCTTGCTCTCTGGTAATTGGTAGGGCATGTGGCTGCTTGAGCCAGTTTTCTGCCTCAACTTCTGTGTTACATTACCTGTGGGACACCGAACCTTTGTACCATGTCACTAGAGCTTGAAGTTCCTTCAAGATCGGCTTCACCACACTACTGGTGTATACATCTCTTGGGCTTGGGATAATCAGATGCAGTCATTTGCCTGACTGTTAGTGACCCACCCTGCTCTTTGTTACCTGTGGCCAGAATGTCTATATTGTCTTACAGAAAACTCAGCTGTCTATTTACTTGCTTTATTCCCAGCAGCCCTCAGGAGTTGAAGGATTTCCAGTATATTAACTGTTCCATGGAATTGAGTGGAACTGAGCCCCCTGTACAGCTCTGTGGACTAATTAACTATTATATTCCTTCATGTTGTAGCTGTCTGTCTATCTAATCATAAGTGTCCTTGTTTTGTTTCTCTAGAGAACCCTGTCAAACACAGTATGCAATAAACTACTTTTGATGTAACGTTTTTTACACTTTGATGGTTATTAGGGCAACAGACTGATAATTAAATTATTTAAATCCCACCACTGATTGGAACCTAATAACTTCCTTCATAAAAGTTTTTATAATAATTATTGTTTGAGTTCTGCATAGCCATTAGAAGAATTTATAGAACCTAGATATAAAAGTACAAGAATACTGCTTCAGGGACAGAACACAAGACATAGCCATAAACTTGAGTGTGGAGCAGGACTGGTTGGGGTTTCTTTCTGTTGTATGCAGTGTCACCATGAGTCAGAATCCACTCATTTGCACACCACAGCAGCTGATGTATCCATGTCAGCTAAGCAAATCATGAAGATATAATTTGGAGCTTTTTTCGGCTGTCATTTTATGAATTAAGAGGTCATAAATCAGTATATTTAAGAATACAATGAGCAGCTCTTTGAACCTAATTCATAGGTGTTTAGTTGAAAAGAAAATCTTCAAAAAAAAAAGGAAAAAAAAGAAAATCTTAATATAATACTAATGTGATGCATTTTTATCAACTAAAATTAATATATTCCTCAGCTAATTATACATAACATCCTAAAAACCTATTAATTGCAATATACAAGGTCTAGAAACTATTAGAATACAGCACAATATTGAATGGAAAGTTTAAGATATGAGTGATTGAGCATATATATACAGTTTGAAGTGATAATTAATTTAGAATTACTGTTTTCCAATCAAAAAATATATGAAATCTAAATTTTGTATTCTATATTATTTTGAAATACAGATGCCTTGAATTTTATATACTCTCTCAATTAGAATAGTTTTCCTTAAAAGATCTGTGAATATAGTTCAAGTTACTTGTACACTTGGATTAAATAAGCCATTCTTTCATTTCACTGAAATTTATAAAATTATACTTATAAATGACACTGACATTTGTAATTCCTTTAGATTATACATTTAGAGTTCAAAACACATTTTTATTATTATCTGTGCCATCAATGAAAATCACAGACATTTTTACATTACAAAACTTTGTGGTGGGTATCACTCAAAATATCATTTACATAAATTACAGTTTTAAACACTATTATCAATACTATTACATGCTAAATGCCCTTTATATGCATATATATGACAGATAATTTTGCTATAGTTTTAAGATAGTTCACTCAAAACGGTGTCTAATTGATTCATGTCATTATCACATGATTTGCTGTAAGCATTAAAATATTGCTCTGGAAAGAAGTTCATAGCCTTCTCCAGACTACTAACAGCCAGACTACTCACAGGGTTGATCGTACAAAAGTATTACAAGTGAGTAGTGATTCAAATTCTATGTTGCACCATATTCTCTAAAAATAGAAAGACCCTCATAGTGTTAACTGATTCCAAACTACTCTCTGCGACTATTGATAATAAATCTGTTCAATCGAAAACTGTTACATTCCAAAGACTTGGAACCACGGAGTTCCTGTGAGTTTCTGAGACTGTAAGCTGTTACAAAGGTAGAAACCCCCATTTTTCTCCCTCAGAGCAGGCGGTGGTTTTAAATTGATCACCTTGCAGTTAGCAGCCAAACTGGTAAGCAGTACAGCACCACATACATTATTAAAGAGACCCATTTACCCAATTCTGTTTCCTCAACAGTCAAAAGTGGATATGGTTGTTTTTTGTTCTTAATTGAGAGCTATCTTCCTAACTTTCTTATATTTCACTTAGAAAATGAAAGGATTCTGATAGAAAAAATCTTACATCCTGAGAATTTTATGATTCTTTAATAAGACTATCATTGTTAGTGGTAGATTAATACATGATTTTTCAAGCTACTTTACTTTGATGCAATGATCAAAACTAAGGATAATGTTTAATTCAGATATTTAGTTAAATAGCTGCTGATCTAATAGTTCAAATTATCACCAAAGAGGAGCGACGTTCAATTTCTAAGTTCACGAAGGTTATATGAGATTGTGCCAAGCAAGAAAGGCAGAAATCCTCTGTGTAGAAGCTTTTATAATTCGTTTTGATTGATAAGTAATAATGGAAGCCTCTGGAGGGTACCTCTTCAAGTTCTAATCAAACTAGAAATGTGAATATTCTGGAGTCCAGGAAATAGGAATAAATCACCCAGCAGCAAATGGAAGTAGTGTTATAGGAGAGTGACAAATGAGGTCATTCAATTAATTAGAAAGAGTCTCTGACTAGATGAGAAGATGTAGACAGATATGGATAGGATATGGAAACACAGGAAATCCAGGACAGATGATCCCTTCAGGACCAGTGCTGAGAGTGGTGATACCAGGAGAGTGGAGGGAGGGTGGAGTAGAAAGGGGGTACCGATTATAAGAATATACATGTAACCTCTTCCCTGGGGTACAGACAACAGGAAAGTGCGTGAAAGGAGACATCAGAGAGTGTAAGATATGACAAAATAATAATAACTTACAAATTATAAAGGTCTCATGATGGAGGGGGAGTGGGGAGAGAGGGGAAAATGAGAACCTTAGGAATACTAAGAAATACTAAGGACTTAAGCAGAAAGCAACTGTTTTGACAATGATGAAGGCAACAAATGTACAAATGTGCTTGACATACAATTGATGTATGTTTGGATTGTGATAATACTTGAATGAGCCCCCAATTCAAAATAAAAAAATCTGCAGATAAGGGAAGAGAAAAGAGACTCCCTAACAGAAATTTTAGAAGAGAGTCTTTTATAATAGAAAATACTCTGCTAAAAACTCAATTAAGCAATATATCAGATCAGCAGTGATTTGCCTGTTAACTTCAAATATAAAGCAGTTAAGATTAACATGATTGTATTTTAAAACATTCGCCTAAGATACACAATCTAATTATGGAAATCGCTATTAATGTTCACTGAAAATTTTGAGTTCTCTCTTTTTGGTTATGCTATGTAATTTTGCTTCTTGTCAACCTTCTGATTGGATTAATGTGTTCTGGAAAATGAGTTGCTGCATAAGCACAATGTGTGTCACTTTCAGGCAAGAGAATTTCATATAGAGATGTGGGAGTCTTCTTCTTTTTAAAAGTTTTATTAGCGTTTCATTCACATGTTACTATGTACTTGGTGTCAATTTCATGATTGGAAGTGTAGAGGTAAAGGCTAGCCTGTCAATCTGGAGATAGCCAATGAGACCTCTGTGGGCATGACTTTCTCTGAGAATTATGGGAAGTCTTGCAATATTTCCCTCATAGAGAGGAGATACCATCTCCCTAGTTGCTGGGAGACGCTTGACTGACAAAACAAGATGTCAGTGTCTGAGGAACTGAAGGAGGTGGAGGGGAAGCCACACAGCCTTACCCTGATAGAAGCAGACCTCTGAAGCCAGAGGAGCCACAGAGACCCCTGCTAGTGCTGAGATGCTTTTGCTGCTTCTACTGTCACTGGACACACAAGACTCTGCACCCACTGGCCTGTGACTTTGTGAATCAGAAGGGGACTTTATGGACTGCTGTTGAACATATGGGCTAACATCAGACTTGTGACCTTGGACTGGATTGGGTTGGGATGCTTTCTCAATGTTCCATTTCTCCTGTATATAAACCTTTGCCTTATATCCATATATGTGTCTATGAATTTGTTTCTCTAGTCTATCCAGAATAACACAGTTATACAATTCAATAATCCAATCTTATCGAGAGGAGATGTACATTTATCACCTCAGTAAATTCTGTAACATTTTCCTTTTATCTATTTTTTTCTAATTGTGATAAATAAATACACAACAAAGCATTCCATAACTTGCACATGTATAATTCAGGGCCAGATATTATACTCTTCATGTTGTACAACCATACTCGACAAACCTTTCTAAATCATTCCACCACCATTAACATAAAACAAATACCTCCTAAGCAACACCTCTTTCTCCTTCACCTATGGAAACATTGGTCAAATTCGCTATCTTCCTTCTTTCTCTCCTCTAGTAGTTCTCCTGATATAGCATTCACATATCACATTCTTCACATTCTTCCAAGGTTGAGTAATTTTTAAAAAGAGTTGTACAGTGCTGCTTTACCACTCCCACATTTATTGTTTGCTTCCCCAGTTACCTCCCCTTTTACACCTCTCCCCCCAGCACACTGGATAACCCATTGTATCCATTATTGTCTCTAGGCATCTATTCCTTCTGTGTTAGAAAAACTGGGAAGCAGACAGAAACAATTGAAAAAAACAAATGGCAAGAAGAAAACAATTTTGATAATATAAATATAAAAATACTACTAAAGAGTAGAGAAAAAAAGACCGTTTTCAATAGTCAAAACCCAGAGAAGCAATTTTTGCAGTAGAGCAAATGAGAGATACTTGAGTCTAGAGGAAATTCGGGTTGGGTCAACAGGGATGACAAGTGAACCATTATCATACTATACCGTGGCTTCAGCTACCATGATTCAATTTATAACAGTCTCTGCATGACACTAGAGCTGTTCAAGTCTCACACCTTTGGATAGTTGGGATCTCCCAGAAGTTTCATCAGACTAAATATTCTACAGATGGATTTTGAGTTTCCTCTGTCCTCCATAGCCTTGTACTTTTCAGTATGCCCAATTTAAAATCTGATATTTTCCCATGTTTCATATTTGGATTTTGTTATTTTCTTCTTCAGATCACAGGTTAGTTTGCTTCTTCAATGTGGTCTTAGCTGACTCCTCATTAGGTGCTTGCTTGTTTAAATACAAGCCTTTAAGACCCCAGACACTATTCTGATTGATGGAGAGGCACCATCTGCTTTGTTCGCCACACTTCACTGTAAAACCCTTATCTTTAGTTATCGTTGGTGAGTATCCAGCGGGGTCATGTTGTAAGAACTAATTTTTCTTGAATTGGGGCTAGAGTTAACTGGGAACTCAGAATCTGTCTTCTTGTCCACAGGTTATGAAAGATTCTAGTTTTCATAACAAATTAGTATGATGAAAAAAACAAAAACCCGCAAGAACAATAACAGAACAAACAAATGGCATAAAAGTAAAAGAGAAAAATAAAAGAGTCAAAACAAAAAACACTTTCAATTATCACCTGGGGTATGAGGTGAGAAACTTTTAGCTACGAAATCAAGAAAGTTATTGCTTTTTGAGTCTAGATCGCAGTGACAACACGTAAAACCAACTTCTCAGTTAACTTTCAGAAATAAACATTTGTAATAAGTCACAAAAATAGAAGCTATTTATAACTGAAATATAACTAATCAAAGTCCAATTTCTATGCCAAGAAACTATTAATTCTTAATAGGTTCTTAATAGATGCTGTATTGATGATTTTCTGTATCTAAACAAATTTTTATTACTAGCAAAGAATAAAACTTCAATTGATACCAAGAAAGATCCTCCTGGAGCAAAGCAGGCTTAACATAAAATGTATCATATTCTTTATATCAAGAATGTAACAAAAATGATAAAAAGTGGCAAACATTCCCAAGGTGAATCTCAATTTAAGAAGCAGTAATGATGAATGAATGCATATTAATATTGAAGGGATTTGGATAGACTTATAGATTAATAGAGAATAAACTGTTAAAATTGAATACCTTGGAAAATCTTTCTCCTGGAAACTGCTAGCTATTTATCCTAATCCTTGTTCTCTGTGAAGTGCTGTTGTCATTATCTTGTCGCTACTTCATCGTTGGTGAATAGTTGATGTTTTACTTAATTATCTATTGGACTGCTAACCACAAGTTCAACACTTTGAACCCACCAATTGCCCAGAGAGGAAAGATGTGACTTTCTGTTCCTATAAAGATGTACAGCTAGCATCTCAGCAGCAGCCAGGCAACACGGCTTTGCAATAATTCTCAGTGCGCTGAGGTCCACTGATACCCAGCAAGCACCCTCCCCACAACCAAGATGCCCCAAAGGAAGGTCATCTTGATCAAAGGGGCAGTTGGGGAGGAGCCCAAGAGGTGACTGGCAAGGTTGTGAGGGAAACCCATGCCTGTAAAAGTGGAGATTAAGCCAAAAAGGGTAGTGGTAATAGACCTTCAGACAAAAGAGTACAAGTAAAAGGAAAAGGTTGAGAAGGGCGTAAAGATATATAGGCTGAAATAGCTAACAAAGACAATAAAGATTTATCTGATTAAATTTGAGAAACAAAAAAGGAGAATCCAGCTTCTGATGAAACAGGAGAAAAAGAAGTCAAGTCATAATTGTATTTTTTAAATGATTGTATTGGGGGCTCATATAGGTCTTATAACATTCCTTACATCAATTGTTTCAAGCATATTTGTACACATGTTGCCATAATCATTTCCAAAACATTTTCTACTTGAGCAGTTGGTATAAGCTTCTCTTTTCTCCCCTTGCTCACCCACCCTGCTACCCTCATGAATCCTTGAGCAATTATATATTGCTATAATGATTTTATACAAACACTGTCTATTGTGTCACCCACATTTCTGTTATTCCCTTCGGCAGTGACTATATATACAACCTTGTGATTGGTTCCTTTTCCCCCCTTTCCTCTCCCTGGAATCCCCCTGTCCTCATAATTTCAATACTCCCACTAATGGTCCTAAAGGGTTTATCTGTCTGAAACCCATGTGTTGAGAACTTTTAACTGCACCAATGTGCCCATCTCTCCAAGAGCTTTATCTTCAGGGCTGTCCTCTGCATTGCCTTCTTCTGGGGACGGGGGTCACTACAGCTAGGCTTGGGCATAGCCCTGTCATTTTCTCTGTCAGTCTGCTGCCCCATGCCAGTGTATTGCCCTCAAGGCTTGGTGATTTGGGATGGGATCAGGTCTCCCTCTCCCTTTTCTATGGAGATATAAGCAATACTTTCTCTGTGGGTGTCATAGTACCCTGTTTCTCATCATCTATATTGTTCTTTTTCTTTTTTTCTTCCCCTTCTTATCCTTCTTTCTAGTTGGCTGCCATATGCATCCCTAATTAGATCAGACTCCTGCCACTAGTTTCATAGAAAGATATTGGGAGTTTAACATCCTTTTCTATGTTCTGGAAGAGTATGTGTAGGATTGATGTCAGTTGTTTCCTGAATACTTGATAAAATTGTCCGGTGAGGTCATCAGGCCAAGGAGATTTTTCAGTTGGTATCCCCTTTATAATCTTATCTGTTTATTCTATTCTTATGAGTCGGTCAAAGTTCTCCATGTCCATCTAGGATAATCTAGGGAGGGATTATTTTTCCAGGTATATGTCTATGTCTTCCAAGTTATTAAATTCATTGGAGTACAGGTCTTCATAGTAGTGCGTAATTAACCTCTTAACTTTATTATGATCCACTGTAATTTCCTCTGTTTTGTTCCTCACCCTGGTTATTGATATTTGTTTCCTAATGTCTTTTGCTAGTTCTGTTAACGGTCTATCGAATCTACTAATCCTTTAAAAGAACCAGCTTTTTGCTGCTTTTATTTTTTGCTTTCTTTTCATGTTTTTTCACTCATTTATCTCTGTCTTGATTTTTATTGTTTTTTTTCCTCTTGATATTATTCTGTTGACACTGCTCTAACTGCTGGAGGCTTTTTTGACAAATGTCAATCATAAGGCTCTTTTCTTTTTTCATGTATGTTTTTATAGCTGTCAAGCTTCCTCAGCTTTTATTTCAAAGGTTTGGGTAAGTTATATCATTCTCATTGGTTTCTAAAAACATCCAAATTTTATCTCTGATCTGGACCAGGATATTAACTGTCCTTTGGTTGATCTTTTGCCTTATTGCATAGTGGTCCAAGAGGAAAATTTGAGTGATCTCTGTGTGCCTGAATTTACAAACACTCAAGCTGTGCCGCAGCATGTGGTCTATCTTTGAGAATGTATCATGCAGACTTGAAAAGAATTATTTTTTTTTGCATTTGAGTGAGGAGCTATAAAATGTATATTAGGTCAGGTTGTCTAATTATAGAGTTTAGTTCTGTAGCTTCCTTCTTAAGTTTTATTTCTTGTGATCTTTCTCAGAGAGCAGTGTATTAAAGTCACCTATTATGACTGTTGAGCATTTGAGTTCTTTTTCATCTTTGGAGCATTTGATTGATGAATTTTGTAGGTCTGTCATTGACCAAGTATATATTTATTATGCTCACTTATTCTTGGTCTACTCTCCCCTATAGTATTTTATAGTGTCCTTCCTTATCTCTTGCTATGGCTTGCACCTTGAGATCAGTTTTATTAGAGATCAAGATTACAATTCCTGCTTTCTTTAAATTGTCATTTCTTTGATATATTATTTTTGTCTGTTAAGTTGAAATGTTTCTCTTGTAGACAACAGATTAATGGGTTATGTTTTCTGAGCCAGTTTGCTAGTCTCTGTGCTTTAGTGGGTGAGTTCAGTCCCTTGATATTCAGTTATTACATCCATCTGTGGACCCTATGATGCTATCTCATACCTTTTGTTTTGGATATGTACCTACCTCCCTTTTATCAATGTGGGGTGTGTGTGTGTATGTCTTCATTCTTACCAACTTTCAAGCATTGAGTTAATGTTATCTTATGGTAAAGTGACCAGATTTTAACATTGGTAAAGGGGGACACTATTGAAGGGGGTGGGTAGGGGGTAGAGAGTGTATAGTCCTTTCCTGTTCCACAGCCATTCCCTAGCTAGTCATGCATTCTTCCTGCCAAAAGTGGGACATCTGGTCTCTAATTTAAGGACTATTTTCGATGTCATGACCTCTGGATGCAGTTTCTCGATGTAATGACCTCCAATTCGTGCATGATGCATGCTGTTCTTTTGAGCGCAGTGGGTTGGTAAACTTTGTAGAGCTGAGTTTCTTTTAACATATTCTTTGATATTTTCCTTGTCTGTCAAGACCTAGGAGTTTGAAAAAAAAAGAGCTTGTCAGCATAGAGGATGCTTGGGTTGGCATTGTTCTCTTTCAACATTTTAAGCAGTTACTCCACTTTCTGCTCTTCTTCATGGTGTCTGATAGGTGTGAGCATATTCTAAGCTGAATACATTTATAAGTGACTACCATTTTCCTCCTAGCAGCTGTTATGATTTTCTCCTTTTCCTCAAAGTTAGATTGCTTAGGTGTAATGTGCATTGGCGACTGCTTCCTGGGATTCAGTTTAGCTGGTGTCCTTGCTGCTTCCTAAATGGTTGTCTGATTCTCATTCATAAAGATGGGAAATTGTTCTTCCAGTAATACCCTCCCTATTTTTGTAGTTGACTTCTTGCTGTGTCTTGTTCTGGTAATTCAATTATTGAAATGGCATTCCCCTTCATGGCATCAGATATTATTATTAGGTATTCATCAACCTCTTTGAATAATTTATTTGATTTTTCCCCATTAGTTGAAGTCTCTCTGGTTGTCTTTAAAGTCAGTGGTACAGTTGTCTGCTACCTCTACTCTGCTAGCAATGTCAACTAACTTGTCATTTGCCTTTTTAAAGTTATGTCTTATGACTTGAATTTTCCTTTGGTGCATGGCTTTTATCTCCTCTATGTTTTCATCCTTTTTTGTTATAGCTTCCCTCATATCCTGAATGACTTCAAGGCGGTATTCCAAAGATTTCTTTCTGTGAGATCAACGTCTGCTTCTTCAATGCATATCGTTAGTTTCAGGGCTTCTCCCAACATTCCAACATTGCCTTTTGTCCTTTTGTTTCTCCGGTTTCTGTTGTTGTTATTGAGGCTGTTGGGGCTAGGTGCTGTTTATGTGTCATTTTAAAGGAGTTCTGCTCCATTTTCCAGGGATTTGAAGAGTACTGCGCTCTCTCTTTGAGAGACTTCTAGGAATGCTTCAAAGAAATGCCTGAAGCTAACTGAGCTGGGGTGTGTGTGGAGAGGTTAGGTTACTATTTTATTTCACTGTGGTTTCACTCTTTCCCTAGGTAAACAGTGATCTATTATTTGGAAGGAAATTTAATGACTCTTTCTGGGGATGCTGCGTGAGCGGTTGCGGGTCAGCAAGAATGGCATTAAATTGGATGATCTGATTGATGTTTATCTACCATATCTTTCCAGTGGACCACGTTATTCCCTTCTTATATAATCCAGAGGAATATTTTTCTCAACTATTTTGTAAATAGAAGGGTTTTTTTAGTAGTTTTCTAAATATTTTTAAGAAGAAAAAATCCCACTTAATCCCATGTTTCTAAGTGTGAATGTTTTTTTAAAGATATCATTTGCTGGTTTAATTTGTTTGTGGCACAACTAGAAAATAGTGGAATACTGAATTGCATGAGGATTTGACTGTTTAGGGTGTCAACATAACATTCCATGGGATGGGGTGTGTGTATGGAGGAATTTTGTATCTCTAACACAAAAGCATACATAATGACAATTCAGTGTCACTATCAGGCATTTATGTGACTTGAATATTTAAAATTCTGTTTCCATGATGGTGTATTTTATTAGAATTCTGTCTGAAAATTATTCTGTCATTATGACATTCTTGGTAGAATTGTTTCATTCTGTAACCTCTTTGTTCATGGTTGTCCATTTCTTCTGATAACTTTTTTATATTCTTTAAAGGGATGAACATTTTAAGGCATACTGTGAATTATAAAAAAATATGGGTACACATATTAATCTTCTTCGGTTGGCTAGTCAGGTAGTTGTTTTGGAAATTTCTTGTCATACATTAGTGAGCACCAGCAGCACTGCAGTAATATTTTTGTTGTGGTTAGGTGCTGTCAAGAGAAAGAAAATATATTAGAACTACCCGGAAGAGAATTTAGAACATTATAAAAGTTCTTATACTCACTTGAACTGCTGGTCCAAGTTCAAGGAAGCAGACAGCGGAATCTTCCCCCAGGCAATTCAGGCAGAGTCTGCAAAAAAAAAAAAAACAACAAAAAAACAGTAGGTAACAGGGTGGGTAAGCAAAAGTCAGTAGCAGAGAAGCTTAGCAAATCATGCCCTGAAGAGATTTGATTGTAAGTCATGCACAGCTACAGAATCTACCAGCCTCCAGCTCAAGCATTGTATGTACTAGCAGCGTGGGGAAGCAGGCCTTCAAGGAACTTCAAACTCTAGCAACACAATCCAGAGGTTATCTTGGTCCAAAGGTAGTTCAGAACATGGTTGAGGTACACGATTAACTCAATCAGCATCAGGGTGCTCTCATGACCAAAGAGGAAGAGAGAAAGGGGAGGTCCTGGAAATAATTTATCTTGTTGCCCTCCAATCAAGCTGCGACCTAATTAAACTCTGCCCAAAAGTACCTATTGGGCTAGTTGATACAATAAACCTAACTATCTCATATTCCTCCTTGTTCTCACAGATGAATTCACTTTCTATGTAATTGGCTGACATCTTGAAATGGAATCCCTTCTGGTTTTTTTTTCTATAACTCTGTGTAACATCTTCATATATGAGTTGAAACATTGGTCATAATGTATTAAATTCTGCTTATTTTATTAGATCTTGCTGGTTTCAGTAGGCTACTCTTATTTGAATTCAGATCAAAGAGTTAAGTTGTTAGATTTCTTGGAAATGTTGTACCTGAACTAGTCCTCTTCAAATGAGTTGTCTAGAAAGGATATATAGGGACATTATGGAGCAAAATAGATTCCGTCAGGCTATGATGAATAGAATAGGATCAACTTCAACCCTATAGGAAAAATATTGAATAGGATGTTTGACAGTTAAAATCTGATAGGACCAAGGACCTTGCAAAAGTGGCCAAAGTGGAAGAACTTAACTCTGGTAATTTTATATATATATATATATATATATATATATATATATATATATATTAGTTCATATATATATGAACTAACTGTATGGTAGAAGGTTCAGTGAGAAATGCATTCATTCATAGAATCAGCAAATACCTAATTGATCATGTGCAAATGTGAGTTACTAAATTCCCCATATTTAATCCAAACTAATGCCATCATAGGAAGTAAGGATTTAGACAGATGAAACAATAATGTTATAGGCTCAGAATTTACAGAGTTTAGGAAGTATATTTCAGCAGGATAGTTTGTCACTGATTTGATAATATATTTGACCAAAATGATAAAAATTGTAATGTCAATTTTAAATTTCATGTTCTTGTTCCTACAATTTACAAACTTCTACCTAACTGTTTATGGACAGTTGAGAGCTAGAGTGGGGAGTACAATGTGGACATTTGAAAAGGTGAAATGATTTTGGAGCTGAGGAAAAGAAAATAAGAGGCCACATACTATTTTTGAATTTCAATGGTATTATCCTGAGAAAGCATACTAGTCCACTTGACTCCCTTCCCTTGTTCAGAGATTCAAACTTTTGTGAGATGAGAGACCTGAGATGTAAATTCCTATACTACCTTGATTGCATGAGAACTTTCTAAAATGCAAAGAAGTCTTAGCAGTACACATTGCACCTGTACATCTTATGTCTTTAATCATTTTGAAATCCCATATTGAATGACAGCATCTTGAAGACTTGGGGACTTAATATAGTCACTTCTACATCAACAGTTCCTTTACAACTTATCTGTCACTCAATGCTCTCTGTTCATTTTATATTTGTATCAAACTTGGATGTCTTCTGTGATAATTTTGCTATATCATAAACTTATTTGGCTTACCATTTTTCTTTTAATAAACAAGTCCTCCTGACACGGTGATCAAACAATATGCTGCTATGGGAAAGGTCATCAGTTTAGGAGAAAGATGGAGCTCTTTGCTTTTCTACGGCAAACTTGAAAACCCAACAGGATAGTTCTTATCTAGCCTACAGAGTTGCTCTGAGTCACAATCAACCCACAGCAGCTTTTTCCCTTGTAATTGAAGGTAAGTCTGTCTTATGTAACTCCTACAATCCAGCCATCGAGTCCGTTGTAAAGGATAACAGCCCTACAGCACATAGTAGAATTGGAACAGAAAGCTTCATTGTTTGTCTTCAAAGCACCTTGTGTTTCTGAATCCTGTCCTTGCGGTAAGCAGCATAGTCCCTAACCCACCAAGTTTCCTATTCTGTCTTACAATAATCCATTTACTAGCATATGTGTTAAAAATCATTTTTATTATTTTTTTCCTCTTTATTTACTAAATAGCTAATACAGAGGTGCAGGAAAGAGAAAAATAAAGAAGAATGATAAAATTATAAATGGGAAGTACAACAAAAGCAAGAAAAGAATGGACAGGAACTTATGAAAGGATTTAGCTATGCAATTAACCCATTTGTTGTGAATGAGAGGTATGTCTAAGGCTAATGGTTTGAGTATAAATCATGAGTTAATTTTTTCTAAAATTATTTGAATTAAATTTTTTTACTTTCAAATTTGTTTCTTTTGTCTGCTGACTTATTTTAGGAGAACTAGGAAAATATTAAATTTCATTAGTTTTTTTGTGATAGGTAGGGTTGTTGTGCCAACATGGCCAATGAAGATGTGAGATTAATTGAAGGGCACAGATATAAATGGTTCAGTGAGCCTCGTGTTTCTCTCTCTTGCACTTGGATCTTCGGACCAGCCAGTTTCCCTGTTTGTCCTGTGCCTCAATTTGCAAGCTACATCACCCGTGGGACAACTAATTCAATGCACATATGTCTGCATCGGTTCATACCCCACTCCTGGTCCTAATTGTGCTAGACATCATTCTCTAGAGAAACAAAACCAGGACACTGATAATTATATAGATATAAATATAGATCTAACATAAGAAATAAACTAATCTATAAAGCAGTATGAAAGACTCAGTGCAACTCACTTGTCTGAGACAGCTGTGAGACACTGGCAGTCCTTCAAATCTTGAAGGCCACTGGGTAGTCCTCTGTAGAGCAATTCAGGCTATCTGGTCACTGGCAGTAAACAGCAAGGCAGGTCACCAACAGCCAAGCAGATGACAGGGTCCAATAATCCCCAACTTAAGAGATGTATATTCTAGTAGTGTGGTGAAGCATGGCTTCAAGGAACTTAAACTCTGTGACACAGACCATGGATTAGGTGTCCCATGGGTAGTGTAGCTTGCAAATCAAGGCACAGGCCAAAGAAGGCAGCCAGCTTGTTCCAAAATCCAAGAACAAGGGAGAGAAGAGTGAGGCTCCCTGAGCCATTTATATCTCTGCCCTTCAATTAATTTCACATGTGCTCATTGACCATATTGTAACAACAAACCTTCTTAACTTCATTGGTCATGTTGGCACAAGAAACCTACATATGATAAAAGCTTTCATTCATTTTTTTTCAATTTTTGGTTGGCTTATTTTTTAACCTCGAATGTGAAAGCATCATTTTTTCCACTTTAACCTTACTCTGGTGTTCTGTATTCACTAAACAGAAAACAAATAAGATAGAAAACCCGCTAGAGAAAAAGAAAAATCATCTACCTACAAACAACTATTTTTATCAAAGGGGAAAAAACCTGCAAGAGAAAACAATGGGACTAATGGTTCCGGTGGGACATGGGAGAGGGGAAGGTGAGGGAAAGAAACTGGTGTTAATAAACTCAGGGACAAGGAAATAACAAGTGAGGTGATGGTGTGGAGGAGGGAGGAGGCCTGGTGGAGTTTGACAAATAGTAATGTAACCAAGAAGAATTACTGAAACCCAAATGAAGGTTGAACATGATAATGGGACAAGAGGAAACTACAGAGAAATATAGGAAAGAACTTGCAGGCAAAGGGCATTTATGCCTAAATAAAGGCATGTACATATGTAAATATATTTATATATGAGCATGGGGAAATACATCTATGTGTGTATATTTATAGGCTTAGTATTAAGGTAGCAGATGGACATTGGGTCTCCACTTACTGGGCCTTAATGCAAGAATACTTTGTTCTATTAAACTGGCATTCCATGATAACCACCTTCCCAGCAAGATCACTGAAGACAAAGCGGGTGCATAAGCAAATGTGGTAAAGAAAGTTGATGGAGTCCAGCTATTAAAGGGATATAGCAGCTGGAGTCTTAAAGACTTGAAGATAGATAAGCACCTATCTAGCTCAGAAGCAACAAAGCCGACATGAGAGAAGCAGGCCAGCCTGTGTGATCACGAGGTGTGGAAGGAAACAAAAGAATCATATCATTGTGAATGAAGGGGAGTGCAGATTAGGGACCCAAACCCCATCTGTAGGCAACTGGCCATTCTCTTACAGAAAGGTTGCAGGGAGGAGATGAGCTCGTCAGGATACAGTGTAGCAACCATGAAAGTTATATTTTTCCTCTAACTTTTTAAAAATAATTTTATTGGGGGCTCGTACAGCTATTATAACATTCAGTACATCATCTGCATCAAGCACATTTGCACACATGTCGCCACATACATTTTGAAACATTTTGCACTTGAGCCCTTGGTATAAACTCCTCTTAAAAAAAAGCTCCTCTTTCCCCTACCCCCCCTTTTTAAAAAATGAATCATTTTATTGGATATTCATACACCTCCCCTCAAGATCCATACATACATCAATTGTATGCAGATCTCATTTGCACACTTGTTGCCATCATGACTCTCAAAATATCCTTCCTCCACTTAGGCCCCTCATTCCAACTCCCCATATTTCCCTTCCTGCCTCCCCCCATGAACCTGTAATAATTTACAAATTGCTATTTCATATCGTATCCTGTCCGATGTGTTCCTTCACTCACTTCCCTGTTGGCCATGCCCTAGAGAGGAGGTTATACGTTGATCCCTGAAATTAGTTCCCCCTTTCTACTCCACCATCCCTCCACCCTCTCAGTATCACCACTCCCATCACTCGTCCTGAGGAATATCTATAGTAAGTTCCCCATGTTTCTGCCTATAATGTATATCCCCTGTTCTAGTCAGGCTTGTCTAGTAAAACCAGGAGTATGATGGTGGGTGTGAGGAAGCATTTGAGAACTAGAGGAAAGATGCATATTTCGTTGTTACTACACAAATGCTTCCTCCCCTCCACCCACTATCATGATCCCAAATCTACCTGACAAATCTGGTTAGACCAGAGGATGTACAATGGTACAGATAGGAACTGGAACACAGGAAATCCAGGACAAGTAAACCCCTTAGGACCAGTGTCAGAGTGGTGATAAGGGAGGGGGAAGGGAAGCTGGGATAGAAATGGGGAAGGGATTCCAAAGATTTACGTATAACCTCTTCTCTGAGGGACTGGCAATAGAAAAGTGAGTGAAGGGAGATGTTGGATACTGTTAGATATGACAAAATTAGAAATTTTCAAGGGTTCATGAGCAAGGAGTGAGGGAAAAAATGAGCCACTATACCTTGGGCTCAAGTAGAAAGCAAATGGTTTGTGAATGATGATGGCAACAAATGTACAAATGTGATCGACACAATGAATGTTTTTATGGATTATGATAAGAGGTGTACATACCTCCAATAAAATGATTTTAAAAACCTTCAACCAAGAGCAAAATATTAAAAACTAAAAAAGCCAAAACAGCCTTTCAGTAAGAAGGTGAGTCCTTCTTCAACAAATGATGCTGAAACAACTGAATCTTCCTCTGCAAAGGAATGAAACAGTACCAATACATTACCCCATATACAAAAGTGAACACAAGATGGATTGGATATCCAAATGTAAATCCAGTATCTATCAGAACCATCCATGAGAAAACTGGGTCCAACTTAAAGGCAGTATCTTAGATCATACACGGACTGTCAAATATAATATAGAAAGACAAGTACACAGTGGAAAACAAAAAAGATAACTTGGACACACCAAATTTTTGAAAGCTTATGCACATCAAAAGAGTAAAACAAAAAACCAACATTTGGGGAAAACTCTTTAGCAATGAAATAATGGGCAAAGGACTAATGACTAAATTTATAAAGTCCTGCAACATCTCAATATGGACCAACAAATAGCCCAGTTAAAAAATGGGCAGAGGACATGAATAGGCAATTCACAAAGGACAAGAATTAATGACTAACACACACATGAGGAAATTCTCAAAATCACTAGCCATTGGAATATGCAAATGAAAACAATTATGAGATATTATCTTACATTCACAAGGATAGCCTAATTTAAAAACAAACAAAACAGAGACCAAAAATTCTGGAGAGCATGTGGAGAGACCGGGATACTTATACATGGTTGGTGAGCTTGTAAATATGTATAGCCATTATGGAAAGTGATATGACACTACATAAATGCCATATGATCCAGCAATATCACTGCTGAGTGTATACATTAAATAAATGAGAGAGAGATCATGAACAGGTGTATTCTCTCTCATGTTCACAGTTTATAATAACAAGTTTAGAACAGTCCATATTGCCATCAATAGATGAATGGTTTAAGAAAAAAAACTTGGTACACACAAAATGAAATACTATGCACCCCTAAAAAAGAGTATTGGAATGATGAAATACCCCATGGAAAAATGGATCTGGAAACTGTTATGTTGAGTGAAGTTAGTCTATGTCACAGGGGAAAATATTGTACTAGTGTGGCAGTTACATTATTTCCTGTCAACTTTCAAAAAGATGGAATCAAGTCAATCACACAATGAGCTTCTGTGTGGGCATGGCCATTTCCGGAGGATTCTGGAGACTCTGGTCTTTCTCTCTGGTGGCAGGACACACTCTCTCCCTGTGAGACATTTCTGTTCCAAAGCCACATGAGCTATGCTGATAAAGTCAAAACCCTGGAGCTGGAGGAGCTTCATGGAAACCTATGCTAACACAGAGATGATTCCACTACCAGTAACTGCATATGTAAAAGAGTGGGCTGCACCCTAACCCTAAAGGTCCATAATACATTGGATGAGTAACCTCACTTCTTTGCTGGGGGCAGGTAAAGGGGAGTGGCTGTCTTCAGAGCCCAGAGTGCAATAGCACATTTGCTCCTGTAGTTAAAGCTGATGTCTAGATGGTAATCAGCCATGTGCTCATAAGAGGTAACCTTAAGCAGCACTATTATGGGAGGATATAGTGGGGAACAATATTGATTATGAGAATATGATTGGGACCCTCGCCAACTCACAAGGGTGAAGACCTTTTTCCTCCCCAGCCTGGCATGCTCCTTAATATATGAAAATAAAGGAATAGTCTGTATACACACTCTTCCTGTTCTCTGCTTCCCACAGGGCAAGCAAGGTGATTGTAATATCTTCCATTGACTTGATAGATGCTTGCTTTTGGGGGCTTAAGAATTGCACTATGTCTCCTCATCAGCAATGACCTTGGGGAAAGAGTCTGGATTGCTTCAGGGCTGCTCTTTCAAATCATGGCAAGTTTCCACTCAACAAACCCCCCTTCCCCCCGGTAAGTCAGAACCTGGGGCACAAATTACAGAGCAATGCTTTGCATTCCCCAATCTTCTCTTAACTTTGCTGAACCGAGCTCCAAGATAGTCCAAATAACATTTCCCATCTCTTCAATGATCTGTCATCAGTCTTTGAGCTCAAGTGCATGAATTTTTGTATACATTTTTGTCCATTCAGGAAGTTGACAGGTTTGCAGAATGAGGTCTCTCATCAATCAATATTTCACCTTTTTGAAATGACAAAACCACTGGTACACATAAGTTTTCCTCATAATACCGTCCTTGTGTTCAATATCACAACAGTTTCTGCATTATTTTTCTCTAGGCAGGAAACAAAATTTCACAGCTGCACGCTGTTCTCTTAAATCTGCCATCACAAAAAACAAGGTTTGAGCACAACTGTTTTTTTTAATCCAATGTGACCAGGGAGTCCCTTTCCAGACAATGCCCCTGGGTGTAGTAACTCACAGCAAGTTGCTCTGTGCTCGCATAGCAGGAAAAATGTGTACTACAAAAGTTGTTCTCAATGGATCTTTTTTCTGCTCTTTTTTTTGGGGGGGTGTTAATATATTCATATGCCTTATATTCCTAGATGGACACTTTTGTCTTAGTTACTAGCTATACCTTTGTGACCCAGCCTAATTGCTATAGCTTATTGGGACTTTAGATTCATCTTTTCATGGGCCAAACCAGAAGGACTTAATGTGGAAAGCCCAACAAGTGAACTGGGCTTTACCTCAAACTCATCTGTGGTCCTGTGGACTTAAGGTTGAAGCTCTCTAAGGTAAAAAGAAGCCAGAACTTGTTACCTCAAAGATGTAGAACTGACATTCATTGGACTTGGTTAGGAGCTCTTGCATGGAAGATGCACAATCCATGTTGGGTCCAGACAAACATGTATGTGTCAGGCAGGGTTCTCTTAGAGAAATAAAAATCAGGACACTAGTAATTCTTTTTATATATTTATATAGAGAGAAAGGTATATAAGGTAAGAAAGACATAGTTAACTATCTATAAAGCAATATAGATTGCTCAGTGCAACTCACTTGCATGAGGCAACTAGAAGACTGGCAGTCCTTCAAGTCTTGAGGCCCACTGCGTAGTCCTCTGTAGAGCAATTCAGGCTATCTGGTCACAGGCAGCAAACGGCAGAGCAGGTCACCAACAGTCAGCCAGATGGCAGAGTCCAACAGTCCCTAGCTTAAGAGATGTATATCCCAGGAGCGTGGTGAAGTAGGGCTTGAAGGAACCTCAACTCACAGGTCCACAGTCCACGATTAGGTGTCCCACGGGTAGTGTTGCTTGGAGATCGAGGCACAGGATGAACAAGGCAGCTTTCTAGTCTGAAGAACCGGAAGCAAGAGAGAGGGTGGGACTCGCCGAGCCCTTCCTATTTCTGCCCTTCCATGCATCCCGTGTGTTCATTGGCCGTGCCGTCACAATAGATCCACCAATCTTCTGTGGTCATGTTGACATAACAAACCTACCCATCACAATATATTTACTATTTTAATGCACTCCTTGCGTTATTATTACATATATTAATCGGTAAGACATGGTTCTGCTATTGGCAATGAATATTATCGAAAGTGTTGACCTATCAAGAATCCCCATTGTTTGTGGAAAAAGTATTCAGTTACTTAAGAGCTTAATCTATACAAGTCAATTATTCATGTGTTGCAATTCATAGCCGACTTATACTCATCAGATTTACTGTTATCAACTGTGATATAAATTCTATACCATTGGCTAAATTAATGACACCAGCGACAGAATTTTCTGGAACCTCAGGGAGATGATTATGTTTTCTAAAATAAAATGATAATGATGTATATAAAGTGAACCTGGGACATCTATAAACAAGCCATGATGTGAATGGTTTAAGTATAGCTAATTTTTATGCTATGGACTTTCTTGATGCTTGCCCTCGTGAAGCGGTCACTGAAGATATGAGTGTTATATCAAAGTGTAATTAAGGAACTGGATGGTGCCTGGCTATCAGGGGTCTTAAAAGTTCATACTCAAACAAGGAGGTATCCAAGTGAGGCATCAACTAAGTTCATGTGGAAGACTGACAGCATTCTGTGTGATTCAAGGATTGTAAATAATGAAATCCAAATCTGAAGGAGGATACAGAGATTTAATTGTGAACATGACGTTTGCAGAAGGCTATTGATGACAGTGGAAGCCCAAAATCCATTTGCAGGATCCATGCCTAGATTAAGTCTCCAGTGAATTCCCTTTGACCATAGTCGAGGGGTGTTACTAGCATTATTTCTAGATAGAAAGCATGGTAAAGTCAATTACGGTAGATATAAACATTGCCAAGTAGCCAATTCTGACTGATAGCAACCATGTGGAACAGGGTAGAACTGCTCCTGTAGCTTTCTGAAGTTGTAACTTTTTACAAAATTAGAAAGCTGGTTTCGACCTACTGACCTTGCATGGATAGCATCCCAGTGTGTTCCTAATATGCCAGCAGGACTCAAGGTAGATATCTCTCACTTTCACTGCCATGGAATCAATGCCAACTCATAGTGACCCTGAAATGCAGAATAGAACTGCCCCTGTGAGTTACTGAGGGTGACTCATTACAAGAATAGGAAGTCCTGTCTTTCGCTCATAGAACAACTAGTATTTCAAATTGCAGGCCTTTCCGATAGGAAATGAACAAGTAACTCCTACACTACCCAGGAAGCTATAGTCAGGATAAAATGTAACATCTTTTCATTTGATCTCCCTTTTGATCCATTTAAAAGTTGTTTAAGTTTGAAAAGGAAAGTATACATGGAATAATACATTGCTATCATGCAGAGAACATTGGAAAGAAAACTATGGCAGATATAGTTGGATAAAATTTAAAACTTTATCATTTGATCCATTTTGAATTTGTTTTAGTTTTTCATATTTTCTGCTTTCTTGTGGATTCAGGTTTTTCTCTGTCTTGCCATGCTATTGCTAGCTTTTTTGTTCTTTTGGGGAGTTATGAGTTTCTGTATATGAAATCCAGGATATATACATGTGTTGAAACAGTAACTGGGTTAATCATTTCTTGGGGATTTGTCCAGGGAGGTTGTTTGGAAATGAGAAACTGTCAACAAAGAGTACAATAAAGAAGAAAATATTCTCACACTTATTATGGTAATAATTGTACAAATTTTCTTAATATGATTGAACTACTGAATTCCATGTTATGTCGATCATGTGCCAGTAAAACCATTTTTTTACAGAAAATAAATGAAGTTCTGTTGAAACCATTAATTGCCCAGGCAATAAAATTTTTCTAATCTTGAGTATTGATGCAAAACTTTCCTTTGAGTGAATTCATATGAATATAAATCATAAATCTCCAAAATTACAAATCATGATGAATCTATTTTTCCTATTAGATACATATTCTTACAGATATACAATCAGACAGATTTCATGTCTAACACTTCATGCTTGTATATTTTGCAGTATATTGAAAGTAACACTATGTATCTGTGAGTTTCAGTTATATCTACCATCCCCCACCAATAAATCTTAAAATAAGGACACTTCAAGGCAGGTGAGTGTGGTTCAGTTTGGCAGTTATTTGACAAATGAGCCCCAGATGCTAGCATTAGAACTACACCAAGGTAACTCACAGAACAGTGTTACCTGGGGTGCTAGTTTTTAATAAATTAAAGCTAGTTTTTAATAGATTAAAGATTTCAAACTAACAATTTGTAGTTTATCAGAATCCCTGGGGATAAAGATAGGAGAATTAAAATTTAAAAAGTAGGTGACTTTATTTAGTCCACTACTCCTTTTCATTCAAAAATTCAATAGAGTAACTCATAAAGCTCACAGAATATCCTATAATTTCTTTTGTTCCATAATTATAAAAGAAACAGTGCTGAAACAGCTTAAAAAGGAGACACATTGGAAAAGGGTTAAAGATTCTTAAATAAGGTGAACAGACTTCCTGCTTTTTAACAATTTAACAATGTCCTGTAGCGTTTTAAAATTAAAATAAACATATTGCAATATTATTTTTGCATTCTATGAAAATTTTTGTTGCTCCATATAGACCAAAATTTTAATCAAGAACCCCACCACCACCCCCGGTCAATGGTGTCCCAATCAAAATCTGGTCACTTGATTAGAACTCTCCCTCAAATAGCTGCCATGACCACAGCCTTTACTGAGTTTATCAGCAAGCAATGATTAAAGCTCTATTGCATACACATGATTGCTTGAATCAAGCCCCATTCCCAGGACAGCTGAACTCATGCTTATTATTGAACACTTCACTATCCCTCCTTCAGTAATTGATAGACCAAATGAGCTTCTATCATAAAATATAGTTGACATGAACAACAAAATCAACTAATTTGATCTGACACTTATAAAAAAATTATTCCTGTTGCCTTTGCAGGTTTATCTAGATAAGATAGGATGGATGAACAGTCAGGAGGAGAAAATGACAGGACTGATGGCTCCGGTGGGGGGTCGGGTGGGAACATGGAACATAGAGAGGAGGGGGAAAGGTGGTGGCATTGGGACAAGGGAATAACCAGAGATTCAAAATCAGTGACAAGGTGGGTGTGAGAGGCACAATAGGGATTGATCAAGAGTAAAGTAATAGAGAGAATATACTGAAACCCCAATATAGGCTGAGCATGAAAGTAAAAGGAAATAGAGGAAAGAACTGGGCAGTAAAGGGTATTTATAGAGGTCTAAATATAAATATGTACATAGGTGAATATATTTATACAGGATAATGGGGAAATAGTTCAACATGCATATACTTATAGGGTTAGTATTAGGACAGCAGATGGGCATTGGACCTCCACTCAAGTACCTCCTCAGTGCAAGAACATTTTTTTCTATTAAATCGCCATTTCATGATGCTCACCTTCCCAATGTGATCACTGAAAACAAATGTGTGCAAAAGTAAAGGTAAGGTAATGAAGAAAGCAGATGGTGCCCAGCTATCAAAAGATATAGCATTTGAGGTCTTAAAGGCTTGAAAATAGACAAGCAGCCATCTAGCTGAGAAGCAATAAAGCCCACATAGAAGAAGTACACCAGCCTGTGTGACTACAAGATGCTGAAGGGATCTGGTGTCAGGCATCAAAGAACTAAAAATTGTATTATAAATGAGGGGGAGTATTGAGTAGGCACCCAAAACCTATCAATAGGTGAAGTGATATCGCCTCACAGAGTGATTGCAGAGGGGAGAGGATCCAGTCAATGTACAGTGTGGCAACAATGAGGTATGCAACTTTCCTCTAGTTCTCAAATGCATCCTCCCCCCCCCACTATCATGATGCCAATTCTACCTTACAAATCCAGGAGACCCAGGGATGTACACTAGAACCGGAAACATGGGAATTCAGAACAGATGATCCATTGGGGACCAGTCATGGGTGTAATGATACTGGGAGGTTGGAGGGAGGGTGGAGTGGAAGGAGGGAACCAATTGCAGGAATCTACATATGACCTCTCTGGAATATGGACAGCGGGGAAACAGATGAAGGGACACATTTGACAGAGTATGATATGAAAAAAGTAATAACGTGTAAATTACTAAGGGTTCATTGAGGAGAGACTGGGGGGGGGGGGATATAGGGAGCTGGTACTGGGGACCTAAGTGGAGGGAGGATGTTTCAGGGGTGATGATGGCAACAGGTGTGCAATTGTGGTATGCAAACAATTAACATATGTATTGATTGTGATTAGAGTTGTATGAGCCACCAATAAAATGATTTACTAAGAAAAATCTGGTCAAATAAAGTAGAATATGCATGCCTCTGAAGAAGCCCTGGCAGTGCAAATTGTAAGTAAGCACTTGCGTGCTAATCAGAAGTTTTAAAAATCTGGGTCCACACAGTCATTCGATGCAAGACAGACTTTGTCATTGAATGCTACAGAGAATCTAGCCTGGAAAACCCTGTGTGGCGGTTCTAGTCTATGAATAAAAAAATTGAATCACTATTCCTAACAACAAAGGAAATGAGTAACATCCATCAAAAGAGATCACCTTTACAGTTATGAAAAACATTTTAACACATCTAAACATTTATGAATTACACATAGCATTTTTTAACATCACAGAGAATTAACTAGAAATCGACAACACGAAGATGGTAAAAACTGTATTTTTAAATGTAAAAGCATCTTTTTAAATAATATATATGAAGCAGTTAAGTCTCAAAAGAAATAAAAAACAAATACATTAAGCAACAGAGACAGAAATATCACTTTTCAATATCTGTGGGACCTCAGTAAAGTGATGTTGGAGTGAAATTTATAGCAATATATTTACGTGTGTTTACACAATCTAAAACCAATAACCGAATATTCCACTTTGGAGAATTAGGGACAAAAACCAACATAAACCTAAAGCAAGAAGAAGAAAAACAATAATAAAGATGAAAGAAGGCTAACCCTTGCCAAGGCATGAGTCCCACGTGCTCCTGGGGCCTAAGACCAGATTTTAAGCTGGTCACCATGGACTGGGGGGTGACCCTTTAATCAAGGGTTCTTGATTAAAAATTTGGTCTATATGGAGCAGCAAAATTTTTCATAAAACATAAAAATAGTATTGCAGTCCATTTTTAAATTGTTAAAAAGCGGGACGTCTGGTCACCTTATCCTAGGCTCCAGGGGAAGGCCCCATGCTAGAACCCTGGGCCCTGTTAGGAGTTTGTACCACTGCAGCTGCAAAGTCAAAGTCGAAGAGACTCGCTCCCGCTGGTGGGGCACTTTCCAAGGTACTTCCTCCTCAGGTTTTTAAGGAGATCCAAAAGCTTCAAAAGAACACAAACCTGTAAGAAAGAGGCCCTTCAGCCCCCTGGCAAGAGAAGTATGTGCTAAATTCGCCCAGTGGTGTGGACTTCAATTGGCAAGCCAGGTCCTACTGGCCCCGCAGGAGATGGCATCTCTTTGAATATGCCTATCTTCTCTCTTTGCATGCTGCCCGTGTTACTCTTTTCCCATAGGATGTGCACAGCACCTCTTCCAAAGGTTTTCCCGCCTTCAACCTTGGTCCCTTGCCTTTTCTCTAGAAATGTGTGGACCTGGTTTTAACTTGACCAGTGTGAACTCTTTAGCTCCTGCCTTTTTGTATAGTGTGAAGCAGAAATCTGTTTTCTATAGAGTAATGACTAAGAGGGCCGGAATCTCTGTGGCACATTCCTCGGTAACACATTGGCCCTAGACCTCACTTTAGCACCAAGAGAATGTTTTTAATTCCAGGGAGAATACCAGCAACTCCCAAGCAGCCCAAGGCACCACCTAGACTTAGCTGTCTGAAGATAGGGTATGCATGGTGCTTTAAAACAATAAAGTTCCTCTGTAACAGGGAAGATGTGAAGCACTCGGCACCACTGTGGGAAAAGACTTGAGGCACATTTTTACATTAAGAGACTCCAAGGACCAGGGTGACCTCAGTTTGAGACTTGTTTGTAAAATTGTTTTCATGATTTTGAAGAAACCAGATTACCTGGATTATGAGAGCAAAGAGATCCATCCATTATTTTAGACCTTTCCATACTATTTACAGCTTTGACCACCTCTCTTTGCTTTCCTGTGAAACATAGGGAAAATTGAGAAGACAAACCTAGCCCAGGAAGGCACTCTCTGTCTTTCCGGCTCATCGCCTCTTTCGTGGCTGCATCAATTTAGGGAGTGGAGAACACCACCGATATGACAGAGTTTTACAGATTCTTCATGTGTATTAGCATTTTAAACAATGAAAGGTTTCATGTTCTCATGCTTTCCAGTAAATTCCTATGAAAGGTATTCAGAAATTCTAACTCGTATAATTTAATGTATTATCTTTACTTGTTAATCACCAAATTTGTATAATATCTATGCTTCACAATTTTTTTTAATCCCAGGATTTTGAAGTGAACTCCTTCTCCTGCCTATTTTCTCCAAAAGTTTTGATAACTTCTTTAGGGAGAGATAAAGTAATTCTCTAGTGAAGAAAATCATATATATGTTAATATATGCATAGATATTAACATAATGCTCTATGTTTATGCGCCATTAATAGGGCAGATCAGAAACTTGCCTTCCTATTGTAACTGAAAGCAATTTACCTCTTCCTCACATGTGGTCCATGTCAGCTGGGCAGTGATCCGCATGATCGCAGGTCAAAAGCATCAGCAGCTCTGAGGGAGAAAGGCTGGACCCCGTCCTCCAAAATCCACAGGAAGGTACAAGGAGTGAGCATTGACTTGCTGACAGATCACGGGTGTGTTGTTGTTGTCGTTGTCGTTGTTGTTGTTGTTGTTGTTGTAGCTCACAAGCAAGCAAGCTGGGAACCGGTGTAACTTTCAAGGCATTTTGTAGACAACATGGCACTGTGCACACAGGTATGAGGTAAGTCATGGACAGATGATTATCTCAAACTTGCCTTAGGATGTTCTGAACAGCAAGAGAAGACTTGGAAGCACATTTACTGTTTCCAATATGTGAGTAGGAAGGGGAGTTCCAGGGTAAGATAAGAGTCAAGTGAATATTGTTTATTAGTATTATATATTTTATTACTATTTATATATTCTTACTCTTCACCATTCATATCACCGGTGACCACACATAATATCGAAATGCACCATAGCTACTGAAAATGGTAAAATACATCTTATTGGGGGAAAAATCTGAAAAACAAAAACTCAGAAGCAAAAAAATTAAGAAACTTTTAAAAAACTAAGTTTATACATATACGACTCCATAGTTCAATCACATCAACCTGTATTGTACAGTTGCTACCAAAATAAAACATTCTTTTTCTTTTTCATTCATTTATTTTTCTTTCTGAACTCCTTGACATTAGCTCAATTCCCCAGCTGCACCCTGTACCCCCCCCCCCAGAAAACCTTATTCTATTTGCTGTCCTTATGGTTTAATCAATCCTGGGTTTCATACTCAAAAACTGGAAGAAAAAAAACCCAAAACAACAAAACATATGACCCAAATTCAAGACAGTGATCCTCAATGACATAGCACATCTGAGTAAACTCCAATATAACCAAACAACCAAATTAAAAATTAAGAAAATGTTATAAACCAGATGAGGCCTAACATGCATCAGAAGGGGAATCAACTGACATTTAAACTTGTAACTCAGGTTTATCCTCTTAATCTTCTATAGTCATCTCTCAAATGAAGTTTTTTCAAAACCACTTTCTTCTCGTCTCTTTATTGTGGATAGAGGGAAATCACCAAAAGCTTATTTCCTATGCAGATCCCACAAATGTATCTTGGGCTATCACTGTCATCCGTAACCTTCTGCAAATCGGATTCTCACAATATAGACACTGATCCTAATCACATCTTAGATTTTGAATTACATACTTTACAATCCTTCGGGTGACTAATGGTGGCATTCTTGTGGACTTAGTTGACACCTGACTTAAATGGCTTCTTATTTGCAAACAAGACTTTAAGATGACAGATGCTATTTTATCTTATACCTGACATCTTATACATTCTTCACATTTTGCTATAACAGCGGTATCTTCCATATTCCCTTCCTTGGGCTATCAAGCAGGACCATGAGATAAGACCTAATTTTTCTTAAGTTGGATCTAAGATTTAGTGCCAGCCCCAAACCCATTCCTGAATCTGTATTTTGTTTTTGTTTAACCTGTCCTTGGCTTCATTTCAAAACCTCCTTGTTAGCATATGGTAGAGAGTCTTATCAAGCATTCTCTTTGGGCATAAGGATCTGCCATTATTGCTGTCTTTGAATAGCCCCTGGTACTAAGTTTTTAAATACCTGTTGAGAGAAGAATATTTGGTCAAGGTAGGCTAATTCCATATCACAGTTCCTGAATTAGTCACTTGCACAGAGTCAATTATTTCATGTCTGGTCACGGTTTACACAACTAATGGCGATTAATTGTCAGGGAAATTTTACAATAATAATCACTTAGAATGCCCACCACAAGTTTGCCAGAATAATACATATCTTGATACAGCATATTGGGCATTGATATAGCAAGATCATGTTTGTCTGCCTACTAACTCTTCAACAATCGTGCAACAGCTCTTCTCCTCTTCCTCAGACACCAAGGATTTTCTGGCTCAAATCCTCAGGTTTCAAGTGTGTCAAACTCAGTTCACCCAGTTCACCACAGCTCACCCAGTGGAGTCGCCTCATCAGATCTCACTGATGCAGCCTCTGAAACAGGCCAGGCACCTTGAAGATCCAGGATTCAGTGCCCTTGCATGCCATGGCACCAGCCTGCCTCCCAAGGATACACCCAGAAGCCCGGGTCAATGTGGCCCATTTGATGCACACCACTCAGGACACTTTCTTTTGGGGGTCCCCGAAAGCATTTTCAATCTTTCTTCCCCCAAATTGGTGGTCAGTTCTACCACTTTTCTTACCATTGCTCATGTTCATGCATTGTCCCTCCAGACATGTTTGCTCCCTTTCCCCTCTCTTGACTTGATTTTCCCATCTATATCACTCATCTTTCTCATAGGGCTGTCTACCTGACCATGAGAAGCTTATCATAGCTTTGCATGACAGACACTCAGTAGACAACCTTCTCTTTCCCTCCCTTGGCCATTTGATCTCATCTAGTGTGAGGCACCTTATAGAAAAGTGACCTTCAAAGTCCTTACCTAGAGAGATGGTGTGTGATTCATTAGTACCAGTGAGGCTCTCTACCTGGCTGTCTGATCCCCTGGCCAGCAGACTGGATGCTGTGCCCATCTTACTGCTTGCCTCTACAGTAGTGTACTCATACAGTATTTGTCCTTGTTTGATTGACTAACTTCACACAGTATAATCTTCCGGATCCCTCCATGTCTTGAAGTGTTTATTAGTTTCATTGCTCTTTTTAGGGTAATATTTCATTGTGTGTATATATCAGATGTCTTCCTTGTCCAATCTACTCATTGAAATTTAGGCTTTTCCCACATATCACTATTGCAAACTATGGTACAATGAACAGAAGGAAGCATGTGTCTGTTTGCAATCTGTTTCTTATATGAATGGGGGTGGGGTGTATATGTTCAGTGATGATATTGCTGGGTCACGTGGTAATTCAATTGCAGTCTGTTTTAGGGATTGCCTTATCACTTTCCACAGTGGCTATATATTCACATGCTCACCAGCAGTGAATAAGCGTTTCAATATTACCACACCCTCTTCAGCATTTGTTGGTCTCAGTTTTTGAAACGGGGGCTTTGGTTATGGGCATTAGATGGAAGCTCATCATTACTTTGACTTGCATTTTTAAGATGGCTAGTAAGCAAGAGCATTTACTCATGTGTTTATTAGCCATTCAAGTGTCTGCCATTGGGAATAGTCAGTTCAGGTCCATTGACAATCTTCTCAGAGGGTTGCTAGTGTTTTTCTTGTTGTAGGCTTGTACAGCAGATTTTAGTAATTAGCCCTTTAACCATTATATTTTTGCTAATTATTTTCCCAAACTGTGGGTTCTCTTTTTACTTCTTTAAGGAAGTCTTCCAATGTACACAAGTGTTTTATTTTAAGTAGGACTCACTCATATATTTTGTCTTGCATGGAATTGGTTTCTTTTGTTTTCCCTGATAGCCCATGTATTCCATGCACCAGGGCACTTAGATTTATGCAAATTTTCTCATTGATGATCATCATAGCTTTGGGTTTTACATTTAGGTCTTTTATACACTTTGTGTTTATTTTTGTTCATAGGGTGAAATATGCGTCTTGTTTCATTTTTCTGCAAATGAATATCCTGTTTTTCCAGCACCATTTATTGGAGGGTATTTGCATTTTGGGCCTTTGCAAAAAATCAGTTTGTGAGGGTGGCCAGTCCTCTGATATACTCACAGCAAGGGTTCAACAAGCAGTTGCGTAGCAGTAATTATTATTTATTATAACACCGATATAAAGATCATGAGAGAGAGAAAAAAGAGATTAGAAGTTACATATATATCCTCTCATAGTACATGTTCACCTCCACCCTGCTAGATGGTCCACTTGAAGAGAGAGACAGGAGAGCAGAAGCCTGGAGGGAGGCAGGCTGAAGCGAAGCAGGTTTGAGAGAGGAGGGCTTTAGAGACAGCCTCTCTCTTATTTCCCATCCTTATATACCCTCTGAAGCTAAGCCAGGCCCCTAATTACAGGCAAGGACATACATCACAGGAAGGGGTTGTGCCATGTGCACACATTATAGGAAAGGGAGCTATCAGGGTCCCATGAGCTAAGACCCCAGACTCCTGGATGTGGCTAAAGAGGTTAGGCTAGAGAGCATTATCAGCATGTGAATCTGACCACAGGCTTCAAAGGAAGGGAGCCATCATCCTTATAGCAGGGGAGTTAGCCCTGTAGTGAGACAGCACAAAAGCCTTAGATAACTAGGAGTTTCCAGGAGAATAGATAACTTAGCTTCCACAACAAATGCTGGTAAATAGTTTCCTTAATATTTGAAGCATAATAATTGTAGAAAATTTCTGTCTTCATCTCACATCAGTTGTCTGTATGCAGATGCTTTTATTTCTTAATTTTCTATCCTGTTTCATTGGTCAGTGTATCTATTATTATGCCAGTACCAGGCTGTTCTGAAAACTGTGATTGAATAGTAGATTTTGAGGTCAGGTAGTACGACCATATACTTTGTTCTTCTTTTTGAGGAGTTATTTGCCTATCCTGGACTTTTTTCCGCTCCATATGAAGTTAGTAATTAGTTTTCCCTCCTAGTGCGATATACCACAGGGAAGAAAAGCTCCAAACACAAGAAAAAATTTGAGAAGGCTATGAAAGTGCTCAAGAAAGAAGAAGACACGGATGGAAGTGTTTCATTTTTCAGTCATCCACTTGATTCATGATCACTGAGATTTTGTAGAAAACTATTAAAGCAACCCAAAAGCTCCAAGGAGAGATTTGAAGTGAAGATGATGCTCATAAACCTTTTTTCCAGATTGGACGGAATTTGTGAGCTCTTCCTCTTTGACTTCTATCCCTTTGTTCAAAGGTTTCTGTAGTCCCACCAAAGGAAAATCACAAAGATCTTCCTGTTTACTGCACCAGCTTCTCATCACCTGGTTTCCCCAGAAATCATTCAGCCATCGCTCGTGACTTTGGCCAACAATTTTGTCACTGACAAGAAAGCTGGAGAAATTATGACTGTAGGAATCAATGCCATAATGAGATAACAGCTTGGTCTCCCCTATCCCTGGCTGAGGAACCTTCCCAAGACCTGACTCAGTATAAAACACACAACGAAGAGAATGTGATGATGTCCACTAGAACATTGATTCAGCTCATTGCAACACTGAATCATGAGATTTTGCAAAAGAAATTTCGGGGCAAGCTCACAGAAGCCTCCATTGAAGCAAGAGTGCAAGAATACGGAGCATTGGATGCTGAATTTTATATTCTAGGAGCATAAGTTCTGGAAGTTGAGATAGAAGAAGATAATGATAAAATGATGGATATGGTTGGGAAAGTACTATTCTCAGTGAGGAAAACGATCATGGTGAATGGTTTGATGTGCACCACTCTTCGGATTAAGAACAGCAAGAAATGATCAAGAAGCAAGCTGGACAGCATGTCTATGAAGTGGAAAGCCAAAGATGCAGCCATCAGCACTTGTCAGGTTTTAACACAGGAAGACTTACCAAAGACCTCCATGGTCCAAATGAGGAAAGAACTCATTGCTGTTCCTGGGAAAGTGGAAAAAGAGGGAGAAGTAGAGAGTGATGAAGAGCCCAGGAGAGACTTACTTTCTGTAGAGGCAACTAACACCTTCATTAAGAAGCAAAGTTTTGACAATGAAACAAGGCTGGCAACTGTTGAAGACAAACTGAACCTAAGCAACTCCATTTTGAATCTCTCAGCCATTCTGAAGAAGTGTGTCCTGCTAGATCAGAGTGACCTGGCATAGTTTTGCCCAAGACAGGATAAAGTAAAACTAATGAGTATATCTGGACAACAAAAGATAGTAAGCGGGGCATACGCATTCCTGCACACCCTCCTGCCTCCTGGTGTCTGGAGCAGATAGCTGGTGTCTGGAACGAACAGTTTTGCTTGTAAATTTCCACTTTTTAAAAAAAAAATGTTCCCATGTTTGCAAACTGTATAAAAACCCTGAATTTTCTTTGTTCAGGGCTTCAGTTTTGATCCTGCGTGGTCATGCTGTAGCCCGGGTTCGAACTCGCCCCTTTTCTTGCCCCTTTTCCCCCTTTTCCCCTTTCTCTCTCTCAATAAGCTTTGTTTTTTTTTTCTGCAGACTTTTGGGTCAGTGGTCTTTGTTGGGGGCTCGCTCCGTAACAGCAACCACAATGCAAAGAAAAACAAACTGAAAAAAATGTGTGAGAAAGAAAATCAAAATGAACCCGATATGCACCAGGTCACAGACTTAAATCGCTTCTCTTCCTCTGGTCAGGTTCTGGTCAACTCAATGTGGGTTTTTTTCACTTAGCCTCACCACACTGGCCATTGGTCACCTTCCTTTAGACCAAGGTCCCAACAAATTCTCAACATGCCTAGCTCTCTCATGCTAGGTCATGAACTTCAGAACAGTCAACCTGCTCTCATCTTCTCTATTTCCTGTGAACCAAGTCCCCAGGTGTCAGTGACCAAAGTCAAGCTGGCTCTTTATTGCTGCATTTCTCCTGCTTTCACTGACAAGCAGTAAATCTGGGTGGTCACCTAACAAGCATTTCAGCCTGCCACATGTTTCCTTTAACATTCAGACCCAGAGAGGGGTTATCTTCATGGTTCCAGATTCCTTCACTTCTGAAGACAATCACTAGTCGGGATTTTCCAAGGAAATAGACTCTATCCTTCTTTATTGGTCAGTCTGACCTTCACTCAGACTACAAGTATCCTGAGTATTATGAAAGACTGGGTGGAGCTACTTTCTTCAGAGAAGTCTTTCCATTTAAGCTCAAGGTAGGGTTAATCACTTTAGAGATGTCTTTGACACTAAGTCCTAACCCTCTAGAGGTCAATGCTTGACTTGAAGTAACTGGATTTGCAAACTCTTTCATACTCCCCAATAAACATGTCTATACATTCTTATATTTGCAATAACAAGCATAAGAAATCGGTATAAACAGCATAGTCAGAAATCAAACTTAATTCTGAAAACCGTCAAGGTCAATACTTATTAAACTTATCTATATCCTTATTTAAACTACTATTTACACCAAAACATTGAATTAGGTCTCTGAAGGCATCAAAACAGATCCCTGCTTTCGGTCAGGCATTCTAACCTTCCTTTTTTTTTCTTTTTCATTCTGACCTTCTTAACCATTCTCCTTTAGCAGGATAAGTTCTGAGACATTTAAAAGGCAGTTTTTACCCCTGAGCTTAAGACATACATTAACAGTATTCATTTTATATAGAAATAACCAAAGACAGCATCCAAACAAAATGATCACAACTTTAACTTCCCATATTGTTTCCAGAAAATAACTCAGTAAACTCCAAGGACATATCTGACTTCTGTCTAGCCAAAGAAGTAACAATACCATGAGGCACAAGTCAAACAAGCTTATACTTTCCATCTTATGATTTGTTCCACTAGTACCCCACTCCTGAGGTACCATAATGGTACAATTAGAGGAACAAATTTTATAGACACACATATTGATAGAAGGAAAGGGTTTATATACAAAAGGAATGGGACATGGAGAAAGCATCCCAGTCCAGTCCAGTTCAAAGTCATTAGTCCGAAATTAACCCATATGCCCGAAATCAGTCTATAAATCTTCTTCCGACTCACGAAGTCACAGGTCAGTGGGTGCAGAATCACAGTGCTGCCAGGGCACTTCGCCTCCAGGGCTCAGGGTCCATCAACAGCAGAAGCAACTCATCATTGGCAGAGGTCTCCATCTGGCTGCCCCAGCTTCAGAGGTCTGGCTCCATCAGGGCAAAGCTGTGTGGTCTCTCCTCCAGCTCCTCCAGCTTCTTGAACGCTGCCAGCTTGTCTTGTCCATGATTAATTGTCTCTAAAACTAACTCCCAACAACTGGGGAAGATAGCTTCTCATCTTCACGAGGGAAATATCGTGAGATTTCCCAGAAGTCTAAGGAGAAAACCATGCACACATAGAGGCATCATTGGCTACTCAATGGCTGTCTCCAGATTAACAGGCTAGACTCCACCCCTACATTTCAATCATAAAATTAACATAAGCACATGATTGCCACAAACCCCTTTTCAAGTTCCACAAATAAAGAGAAACAGAAGAACTTCATGATATAGTCAGGAAGTCCAGTCAAAAAAGAAGTGCGCCTTCAGAAAAGAGCAGCTGTGGCTACAAGATGTTCATCTGAAAAAGAGAAAATGAGTGAAGTAACATCCTAGCATGTTTCCAATTTCAAGGTGAATGATAAGTATATGTCATGACTCTAAATGCTAATCAGCTAAGGATGATGTTTCATATTAAAAAGTCTAGAAGTTGAAAAAAAAGTCTGGAAGCACTGTATCATAGCAACTTGATATATTTTTCATTTTGAAAATCAGTAAGGATTGGTAGGTTTGAAATGCAAGTGGTCGAGGTGTTATAAACCTATCTCCATTTAGTGTTCAAACAGAGACACTCTTGAATGCCTGAGAAGAGTCTCTTCAGACACAGAATAAATGAGCATTAACCCCCTTCTCCAAGCACTCACCTGGGGTGGAAGCAGGTGTGAATATCATATGTTTAGGGTCAGAGAGGTCTTCTGAGCAAACTTTGCAGTGAGAAAGTTTGCATAGTTTCCTTAAACAAAAAACAGTGTTATGAGAGATTCTTATTTGTAAATAGTCTTACATGCTTATACACATTCCTGCTGTACAGACATTGAGTTGACAGGTTAGCTTTTTTCTTAATCTTTTATAAACTTTCCTGAAGGATATGTCATATTGGAATGTTTTTACTTCATCAGTTGAACAGCCCCTTGTTCTATAGAGGGAAATTTTTAAGTGTGGTTTCCACAGAGTCCCTTAGCCCTTAATATTTTTAGCTTTCAGTCTACCTAGTTTTGGTAAATGGCTTCTGGTGTGACAGAATGTCCTGGGTGTGTGCTGCCTGGTGTGTGCACTTTTCCTGCCATTAGCTTGCTTGGATAGATGCCAGGGGACATAAGAACTACCGGCAGTCTAGCCCTTGGTGAGTCCATGCATATGAAAATAATTTGGTGCCTTTTGCCTCATCTATCTGAGTCAATATAGTAGAAGAGCAAATTGTTTCGTGTGACTACAAAATAGAATAAAAGGAAAACTTTTGCCCACTCATAGAACCAACAGGTCACTTTTTTGGTAAGTTTTGGAAAAGTGATTTTTTTCTCTCTGTCACATGTATGTTTGCAAAACTACTTCTTGTTCCCGTTCCAGTGTTCTCTTTTTGAATTCAGCCTCAACTTTGAAGCAAACTTTGGTGTCCCAGCTCTAGGTTTGAGTTGTCGTTGTGAAGTCTTGAACTTCAGAGGTTTAAATGTCTTGGACCTGGTGCCTCCGGGAATCAGCACTCTGTTGCTACCAGGAAGCTCCTCTGGGGGAACTCCCCAGCCACTCCCCAGGCTACAAACAGGCCAGTCTGCGACGACCGGGAAAGTTATAGCTTTGGAAACGCAACAGGGAAGTTTGAGTCTACCCTGTTAACTGTGAGTTGAAAGCAATTCAAGTGCAGTATGTTTGGCTTTTTTCTTTCTCTATTTAGCGAGTGGGACTGTCAAATGCTACCAACTTTGATGCTTTATAGGAAGTCTTCAATGAAAGTCTGATTGTTGCATATCTAAATCTGTTGCTTTTTCCTTTTGTGTGCTTGAAGTGTGTTTCATGTTTAAGCCAGAGACAAGTAAATATAATTCAAATAGGCAGAGGAGTTTGCCCATGGCTTTGTTCTGTGAATTGTGATAGTGCTTTTTCATCCTGCCACTCCCCTGTCTCTTCTCACTTAGATGCATAATCCTTGCTGTGTCTTTCTGACTTCCGTTATACCCTGGTCTCACTAAGCTGTAGTAACCCTGGATTAATCTGTGAGATCAGAAGATGTCTGTCCACTGTGGGAAAATCAGTTCTTGACTCTCTTTATTTTACTTATATACTGTAGTATATTATTTCTGTTTGATTCATTTCATTATATTTTCAGTATTTTGGGGATATGGCTCCAGCTTTTCAGTGTCAAGGTTCATAAACACTGAGAATGGATCATTTGATGATGACTTCACATGGTTCAAGATTGTTTATAAAGTAATGTGTACATTTAGAATGCTAATATGTATGTGCATGTCATTCTTGAAAGTTCCCCTAGAAAACCAAATCCACAGTGAGGCAGAGTCTTTTTCTGTCTCCATTCTCTCCCCTTGCCTGTTTCAGTGTCTAGTAAATAATCCTGTGCTCTCATCCTTGATATCAGCTTTATTGCTGTAAATACAATGCAATACAACCTACCTTACTGATTAATTTGAGAGTTGTGAGAACTAATGTTTGTAAGTACTTACAGCATATGCCATAAAGTAGTTATTCAGTAATTCCCCATCAAAGGTTAAATTTCTCTTGCTTTTATTTTCTCCTTAATTAAATTGAAATTGAAAAAGATATAGTTGCTAACAATAGGTTTTGAAACTCAAAGCCTTTTAAAAATTTTTTCAACAAGTAAAAACTATTGAATATCCACCAGGTACAAAGCAACTCTGCAAGATGCTGTTTGGAGTGCAAATACAAATGTCTGTGTCCTCTAGTGCAGAACAAAACATTGTGGAGAGCTGTCTGCCCCTGGAGTGTAGGACTGGTGTCAATGCCAGGAAGAACCAATTCAAGGCAAGGAGGGGAAAACGCCTGGTATGAACAACCCCAATCTAATGGACATTGATGCATGACAATCAAAGGACATTTGGTTTAAACTTTTAAAAGGTTATGGATTATGTAGATCGTGTTTCTACTTTTTGTATTCTAATTGTTGGAAAGCTGATTCTATTTGAGAGATTTAATTGGCAACTTCATAGTAACCAGAATGTTTCATCAGCTAAAGTGAGTTCTGAGTTCTTCAAACTAACTTAGATATATTTTCAACTGTATACACATGATATCATTCTACCAAGTCATGTCCACTCATTGTTTTAAAGTGAAGTTAAAAATTCACTGTTGCACTAAGTCCTGATGGTACAGTGGTTGTGTGCAGGACTTCAGCCCAAAGGGTTGATGGTTGAAATCCAGCAGCAGCTCTCCAGGAGCAAGGCTGGGCTTCCTGCTCCCACCAGGGCAGTGATGCGAGAAAAAAAAATTCACTGTGGCTTACATATTTTGTGAATGGAATGAAACAAAACATTTTCCCTAGAATCTGAATAAAGTGGGACACTCACATGGAGTCTTTTCTATTCTATAAGTCAAAGATCTGGAAATAACTATTTCTCTCCTAGTATAGTTTCAGGTCTTTGTTGTATGTAAACGCAGAAGCACTGCCAAATGTGCCTTGTTTAAATAACATAAACTTTTTTTGAATAGGCCATTTCTTTGAGAATTATTTCTTCTGGTACATTATTTTCTCATTGTTTTTTTTTTAACTTTTTTTTTGTTTGTTGCTCTCTGGTGGTGGGAGTAGGAGGCCCAGCCCCACTGCTGGAATTGAACCTCCGTCCCAGTGGGCCGCAGTCCTGTGCACAACCATGACGCCTCTGGGGCTCAGCCCATAATAGGACATTCTTTTTAATGTATCATTTATTTTATATTTATTTCATCCTAGTTTTTATTGTATGATATTTGACTCACTGTTTTGATTTTCTCTTTGATTTTTTTAATCCAATCTCATTTGGGAAATAATAAATTTATTTACCTAGTGATGGAATATTACGCTCCCATTTAAAGTGTTTCCCATGGCAAAGTATATTATAAATGAAAACAAAATATAAAAGTGTTGATTGTGAAATATAAGTACACATGAAGGAAAACGGGGGACAATAACAGTCTAACAGAAAAATTTTCACAATATTAAATATGATTTTCTTTTGAATAATGGGATTGTATGTGGGTTTTTGTTGTTTTCTCTACTTTTTGAATCTTTGACATTGTGTGTATTTATGTCATAGTGAAAGGTAATACAACCTTATTTGATGTGAATAAATAAACTTTCAAACTCAAAAAAAATGAAGATGGCAGAAATTGGATCCAGTTGCATTGAATTTGTAGATTGCTTTATGTAGTATTGACACTTCCACTATATTGAGTCTTCCGATTCACAAGAACGGGATGTTCTTCCATTTCTGTAGTTCCCTTTTGATTTCCTATAATAATGTTCCGTAGTTTTCTTTGTACAAGTCTTTTGTGCTTTTGATTAGATTTATTTCTAGGTACTTCAGCTTTTTTGTGGCTATTGTGAATGGTACTTGTTTATGTCTTTTTCGGTATTCTCACCACTTGTATATAGGAATCCAATTGAGTTCTGCTTGCTAATCTTGTATCTTGCTACTCTACTAAGCTCCTCAATTGTTCCCAATGGGCACCTTAAGATTCTCTCTATATAAAATCATATTGTCTGCAAACGACAGTTTCACTTTTTAGTCCAACTTTGCTCACTTGGTTTCTTGTCATTATCTTATGACATTGGCTAGGGTTTCCAGAATAATGTTCAATAAGAGTGGGGAAAAGGGGCATCCTTATTAGGTTCCCTTGTGCAGTGGGAATGTTTTCATCTTTTCTCAATTGAGTGAAATATTGCTACTGTTTTTTCATATATAGCTTTAAGTGTGCTAAGGATCTTCCTGTCTAATTTTATCTTCTTGAGAGTCTGTATTAGGAATGGGTGTGGATATTGTCATATGCCTTTTCTGCATGATTAATATCGTTGTATAGTTTGTATTCTTTTTCTTGTTAATATGGTAGATTATTTCGTTGCTTTTTGAATGTTTAGCTATCACCGAATCACTGGTATGAATCCGACACGGACATGGTGTATTTTTTGGCATATTATTTTGGATTCTATTGGCCAGAATTTTGTTGAAAATATTTGCTTCTGTGTTCACGAAGGGTAGTGGATTGTAAATCTCTTTGTGGGGTGTTTGCTTGGTTTTGGTGTCAAGAGTATGCTCGTTTCATAGAATGGGTTTGGGAGTTCGCCATCCCTTTCTGTGTTCCAGAAACGTTTGTGTAGAATTGATGTCAGCATTTCTCTGAATACATGGTAGGATTCTCCTGTGAAACCATCTGGCTCTGTTGGTGTTTTCTGCAGTTGGGAGTTTCATGATGGCCTTATCTATTTCTTCTTTTGTTATGGGTCGATTGTAGTTTTTAATACTCATATATGTGAATTTTGGAGGAGAGTGTTTTTCTGAGTATTTTTCCATGTCATCCAGATTATCAAATTTGCTGGGATACAGTCTTCCATAGAACGGTGTCATAAATCTTTTTGTTTCATTTGGGTCTATTTTATTCCTAGTTCTAGATAGTACTGTCAACTCCTGCTTTTCCCTTGTTACGTATCTTAGGAGTTGGTTGATCCATTCACGGAACCCACTCTTTGATTTGTGGAATGTTTCCATTGTTTTTCTGTTTTCTAGTTGTTTTATTTCTGCTCTAATTTTTATGACTTCTATTGTTTTGCTGTTGGAAGGTTTATACTGTTAATTCTGTTCTAATTTTTGGAGTGTTAAGGCATTGAACCTGATCCTCTCTTATTTTTTCATGAGTGTATTAACTGGTATTAAGTGACATCTGATAACTGCATTTCATAGGTTTTGGTAGGCTGTGTTTACATTCTCATTAGTATCTAGAAGCTTCCTAATTTGTTTTCATATTTGAGCAGCATGTGGTTGAGTCTACAATTATTTCTCTTTGTTTTTTCATTCATTCTACTGTTAGTTTCTAGTTTTATTGCACCTTGTAAGAATTTTTTCAGGCTTGCATTATGGCCCAATGTGGGATTGATTTTAGTATAGGAACCATGTGCACTGAAGAAGTATGTGTATATTTTTACCATTCACTGGAGAGCTTTGCAAATATCTAGTAGCTTTCAGTATCCAAATCTCAGGTAAAAACAGATAGTTATAAAACAGAGAGTTAACACAATCAATCAGCTCTATCTCTTACACATATAGAAAACACTCCACCCAACAACAGTACAGCATACATTCATCTCCATTACACATGGTACATAGCCTAGAATATATCACATGATAGGTCAGAAGACAAATCTCAACAAAAACAAAAAAACTAAATCCTACAAACCATTTTCTCAGACCATAATATAATAAAACTGGAAATCAAAAATAAAAAGAACAGGAGCATAATGGAAAATACATGGTCACTGAACATACTATCTAAAACCAAATGTATAATAGACCCAATAAAAGATGAACTTAAGAAATTCCTTGAAACAAACAAAAAAGTTAACATAATACCCAAACCTTTGAAAGACGGACAGCAAAAGCAGCAAACAGAGGCAATCCATTGCATTTGATGCACAGATGACAAAAGAGAAGAAATCTAGAATCAACAACTTAGCACAACATCCCACAAAAGTAGAACAGGTGCAACAACATAAATGCTCTAACAACTGAAGAAAAGATAACATAAATATTAGAGTGGACATTATTGAATTGAGAAACAAATAAGCAATGTGGGGGGAGGGAGTAAAAAGGACAAGTTGCTTCCTACGTGGAAGAAGCACAGCAGCCTGTGTGACCACAAGGTGTGAAAGGGATCAGGGATCAGGCATCAAAGAACTAAAAATTATATCATTTTAAATGAGGGGGGTACAGGTTGGGGACCCAAAGTCCATCTGTAGGTAACGGACAATAAGGAAATATACAACATTCTTCTAGTTCTTCAATGCTTCTCCTCCCCACTATCATGTTCCCAATTCTACCTTAGAAATCCAGCACATCAGACAATGTACACTGGCACAGATAAGGAACTAGAAACATAGGGAATCTAGGGCAGATGATCCCTTCAGGATGGGGTAGAAAGGGGGATACTATTATAAGAATCTACATATAACCTTTTCCCTGAGGCATGGACAGCAGGGAAGTAGATGAAGGGAGACATCAGAGAGTATAAGATATGACAAAGAAATAATAATTTATAAATTTGTTTCTCTAATCTATATGGACTAACAGACCTACCAAATATAATAAAGGAAACATGCTCAGTGGAAAGCAAAATAGATTACTAGGATCTATTTAAAAATAACCACTTAAGTACATCAAATGAATTCATCAAAATACTTTTTAAAGCCAATATATTGAGAACTCTTTTGGACAAGGGACAACTAATTACAAGAATCAATAGAATTCTTTAACACTTCAATGAGAAAAAAAATTCAATAACAAAGGTAAGCAAATGACAAAGGATGGCACTAAAATATCTAGTAAACACTTGAGGAAATGCCCACAATAACTAACCATCCATGAGATTAAATCGAAAAAATGATGAGAAATCACCGTATGCTCACAATGTAGTTCAATTATTAAAATGCTGGAGAGGGTTCCTGGTGCTCGGGGAGCAGCTGGCGCCGGCGCAGACATGGCCAAGCCCAAGAACCACACCATGCACAACCAATCCCAGAAATGGCACAGAAACGGCATCAAAAAACCCCGATCTCAACGATACGAGTCTCTTAAGGGGTTGGTCCCAAGTTCCTGAGGAACATGCGCTTCACCAAGAAGCACAACAAGAAAACACAGGCCAACAATGCCAAGGCCGCAGCTGCCCGCACCGAGGCCATCAAGGAGCTTATGAAGCCCACGGAGGTCAAGGCCAAGAGGACCCCAATGGGCGTCAACCACAAGCTCAGACGACTGGCCTACAACGCTCACCCCAGGCTGGGCAAGTGGGCTCGGGTACGTATTGCCAAGGGTCTGAGGCTCTGCCGGTCCAAGACCAAGGTACCAAGCAAGGCTGACGCTGCAGCCAAGCCCTCGACTCCAGCAAAAGCTCCCAAAGGCGCCCAGGCTCCAGCTCCCAAAGGCGTCCCGGCCCCAGCTGAATGCCCAGCTGAATTCCCGAAAGACTCCCACAAAGCAGAGTTCTCCGCTTGAGGGCCAGAGGGACTGGGTGAGCCCTGGCCTGTGCCTGCATGGCTCTGTCTTCTTGTGCTTTATACAAATAAACCCAGGTGACGCTGCTAAAAAAAATGCTGGAGAGGGATGGCGAAAGTACACACTGCTTGTGTGCTTTCATTTATCTGCAACCATTGTGAATAGTGATACAACACTCCCTAAACAACTGGAGAGAGAAATAGCATACTCAACAATACGTTTGCTGAGCCTCTACTTCAAGAAGTAAGAGACAGCACGGACATGCACATACATTCCAATATTCAGTGTAGCACGTCACAATAACAAGTATTTTGAAACAGCCCAAATGTTCATTAGTAGAGTAATGAATAAAGAAACGTTGGTACATACACACAATGAAATACTACACATCCTTAAAAAAACATCAATGAAACACCTCATGAGATGAGAGGCCTGGAATCTATCATACTGTGTGAAATTACTCAAGCACAAAAGAACAGATATGGCATGAGTCCACTACTGTAAAATAAACACCATGACTGATGAAGGCAAGCTTGTACTCTGAGATCATGTACTTTTCTACTCTGGTTTCCACAGCAAGTAGGTAGATAGTCTGCCTAGTGTCCATGTACCATATATCACCCCCTTTTAGATACATGTTACACACTTCAACAGAAGATAGCTCACCACCCCTGGGGGTCACTTTTTTTAGATAGGGAGAGAGACAGAAGACCATTTTTCTTTTATGCCATTTAGCATTATGCTAAGGTCACCACAAATCCACAGACACATCTACAAGTGTGAAACTTAAGTCATGACGAAGGGAGGTGGGCATGTATGTCTCAGAGAAAGAGATTTCATTTCTGTTGGTTGGTAAACAGGTAAGAACAACCTTGTTTCAGGAAAAACTTCTTAAGATTACTTATTTATAATCGAAGTGGAGAACACGTTCAGTACTATGTTCCTAATTGGACACTTTTGACTTAATAGCTTTCCAGCTTGTGGTGACTTAGGCACAACATCCTTCATAGGCCACACCAGAAGGATTCATAGTGAAATCCCCACTAGGTTAACTGGGATTTGCCACACACTCACCTGTGGCAGATCTAAGGAACTGATATATTCCCTTGCATTATGCACAGGTTAGGGAATTGATGATCATTGGACTTTGGTTTAGATATCTTGTTTTGAGGGCTACCAATGCATGGTAGCCTAGAACTTCCGTATATAAGGGTGTACCCCCACACCAAAACAAGTAATGATGCTGGACAGAGAAGAGCTTTTGTAGTGTGCATTTCTCCCACTAGGCAAGCAATTCACTCTGTGTCAGTGCACCCAGTGGAGTCATCTGGGAAAGTTCTCTGGTCAAAGTGAATTTTTTTCATAAAAAGTTTTGCTTGAACCTCATTTTTTCTGATGGCTGGTTTAAGAGAACAGCATGCAGATTTTGTTTCCTGCTCAAGAAAGATAACGCAGAAACTGTGGAGATGTTGAACACAGCTTACAAGGACAGTGCTGTGGAAAAAACTCAAGTTTATGAGTGGTTTTCTTGTTTCAAAAAGATGAAATGCCTATTGATAACAAGCCTCGTCTGGATGTCCGCAAACTTCTGAAACAGATGAAAATGTCGACTCATAATGCATTGAAGTTTGCTCCCTCAGGTCAGATGGTTAAATAAGCTTCCTATTTAGAAATTCTGAATAGAGCATGAAACAAAAAAAGGCTTGATTTGTGTCAGACAAGGAATTGGTTTTATCACCATGACAACACACCTACTCACACAGTCATCTCACTATACCAGATTTTGGCAAGAAACAAAAAAACAAAAAATGACTCTCTCGCCCTATGCACCTTTCTCACTTGATGGCGGTCCATAACACTTCTTTTGGTTTCCACAAATGCAGAGGGAAATGAAAGGGCAGCGATTTTACAACATGGAGAATGTGAAGAAGAACAAGGGAGGTGCTATAAGTCATCCAAACAGATGAGTCAAAAAATGTTTCCCAGAATGGAGTTGCAGATTTCACACATGTATTAAGTGTAATGGAGAGTACTTTGCAGGTGATAAGTTTGTTTTGTAAAAACAAAAATAAATTTCATAGTTTATAAAAAATTGTTTATTTTTGTATCACCTCAAATTTACTATCTTGGTGCTCTCCTTGCTCTTCTATGACATGTATTAGTCTGGTAAGCATAGTTCTGCCTTTGTGAATGAGTGTTGTCTTTCCCTAAGACCCACCTTCATTATTTGTGTACATAGTGTTCAGTTACTTAAGAGTTTAATCTATATAAGTCAGAAATTCATGCATTATGATCTGAAGCCAGACTATACTTGCAAAATTTCCATTTCTCAATAGTGTTATAAGTTCCATAACATTTCTTAAATTAATGGCACTATCAATAGAATTACCGTATGCCCCAGGGAGATGATTTATAATATACTGTACCATAAAACGATAGCTATATTTCTTAAATAAATCAGAGACATATCTTAATCATACATACATGAATGGACTTGGGGTTCAGACTTAATTCTAACTTCAATCTACGACTAATTACTTCATACATCATGATCCTACCTTATGCTCACCTCCATGAAGAGATTACTAAAAATATGGGTGTTACAGCAAAGTGTGGGGAAGAAACCCAGACGGTGCCTGGCTATCAGAAAGAGTAGTGTCTGGGGCCTTAAAAGTTTGTCTTAAAAACAGACATCTAAATGAGACATCAATTAAATCCACACGGAAAAATCACTCCAGCCTGTGCAATCCCAAGATTGTAAATAATAAAATACAAATCCAAAGAAGGGAATATTATCAGTTCTTCATTTGTGAACACCCAGTATGGCGAGGGCTAGAGATAAAAATGGAATCCGAAATCCATTTGCAGGGTCATCACATGGATTAAACCTTCAGTGAATGCCCTTTGACCATCAGTCAGGGGGTTTGAATAAATCTGCTATCTGACCGATAGCATCGTAAAGTTGATTATGGCAGAATGTACCTAAGTCAAAATATTATGCTTTATCATTTGACAGCCCCCATGACCCTTTTAAAAGTTGTTTCTCTCTTTATTATTTAAATTTCTTTTTGAATATGACTTCACTCTCTTCTGACTAGTCATTGTGGTTGGCAGGTGTTTTGGGGGGCGTGGGGTTGGTTTGGGGGGAATTTTTGCTCGTTTGTTTGTTTTTTTCTTTGTGTTTTGTATGATTTTCTGTATCTGGGATCCAAGATCAGTAGATCTGTAGAGACAGTGACTGGATTACTAATTGTCCAGTGGCATGGTACAAGAGGATAGGATGAAATGGGGAGTCAACAATGAGCATCTGAAGAAAATGTTAAAAAATTGTAGCAATGCCTGCATGATCGAATGATTAAATTGTATGTTGTGTGAAGTATCTGATAGTCAAATTATTTTTCATAAATAGATGGAAATATATTTCCAAAAAGTGACCTGCACAGCTACAGAGCAGACAGCCCCAGTCCAACTCCAGTACATGGGTCAGGAATGAGCTGGAGAGTTTTTCCTGACTCTTACACCTGCTGACTGAAGGACACCACAAGCTGGTGGAGACATAGTCAAGTGAATCCAAGGGATCGGTTAGATCCCCTCATGGACAGCTTCCAAGTATCAGCAGCCCACACAGTACCTACCAGCCCAAGTCCCAGGAAGCCCAGCACAGGAATCAGGTTAGTAGGAAGAGGAAGAGCCACTTGACAGAATTTCTTATAGTTTTTATATCCCAAGGAGTTATCATCAGATTCTATCTTGATTGCGAAGTTATCTTATCTCCCTACAGGTAAAACTAAATTTATTTAAAACCTATCACCGATAGTTTCCTCTACTCCAATTCAGGCATGATTTCTCTCGACATAGTAAGCATTTGGCTAAGATTTGGGGGTAAGCCTAAAGGAGGCAAGTGTCCTAACAGCTTGAATAGATAATTCACAGGGAAGCAGGAAGCCAGGCTGACCTTGACTAGGGTCATGGGTTTTTAGAAATAGTATTACCTTTTAGGAGCCTCCTGTTTAAAATTCAAAGTCTCACATGTGATCTTGAGCAAATTATTCAACCTTTCTGAGCCTCAGTTTTCTCACCTGACAGAGAACTTGTCTCAGGTGAAGAGACAGAGTGAAATAGTGTGTTTGAGTGAGTGGTTATCAGTCTGTTCACCTGGACCTTAATTTGCTGTGGTAATTACATAATCTCATGTCAACTTCAGGACATTAAGATTGAAGGGATGGAGTCTAGCCTGCCAATCAGGCTACAGCCTGATGATGCCTCCTTGGGGGTTGGCCCTCTCATGATAATTCTAGAAATGTTCTCTCTTTCTCTGCCTTGTTCTTCCTGTGGACAATCCACGTGGAGACTTACAAAGCACCCCTTTCTCTGTCATTCCATCCTGTTGAAGAGCCTCCGTCAGAGAACTCAAAGGGCCATGGTAGAGACCCGCACCAGTGCTGAGATTCTCCCCCCACCATTCAATCCACAAGACTTTTTACCCACCAGCCTGTGATCTTCCTACATTTGGCATCATTGCATGTGCAGTAGGAGTCTGAAGAGCAATTTATGGACCAGTATGAAAATATGGCTCATATCAGACTTATAGACTTGAGGTGAAATGGGCTGGGACATTTTCTCAATATACAATTGTTCTTTAACAGAAAGCTCTCTTACACACATATGTGTGTCCCTGAATTTGTTTCTCTAGTCAACTCAGCCTAACACAGTTGTACTTGGGACTAGGATGATGACTGAACCAAATGATGTTTGGGTCATGCTACTAAATAAAACAGATTGCTAGGCCCTACTCCAGGTTTCTGATTTGAGCGTTAGTGTCAGAATCTGCCATCACAAGTTTATCAGAGTCTGATGCTCAGAGTGCTACTAAGAAGGTACCATGATCCTTATACTTGACCTTTGGTACAAAGTGTTTGCATTTTCTTCATTCGGGATGCAAATCTTTGGTTATTATTGAAGCTTCAAAATAAAATATTTTTTTCCAGAACACCCATGGGCAAGAGAGTCTGCTTCTCTGAACTCCAGTTTCCTCATTTTAAAATTCTCATTATTTTCCTGAGGAAAAGAAAGAAAATTTCTCATCATTATCACCTGCAAAAAGTGAATTCTTGCGGATATTACCCATCTGAATGTGAAATCATCCAAGTTTTTATCTTCCCCCTCATGCCAATTCCATCAATAAGCTGTTGCTTTTCTAAGCTATAACAGAATAGCTGCCTCATTGCTTATGAGGTATAAAAAGACTTTCCCCCCGCTTTGTCTCCCCCAAATATATGCCTAACTTAAGAGACTGCTTGCCTCAGTCTGATGTCTGCTCCTCCCATCAGCTATCAAGCACATGGCTCTGCTCCACCAGTAGGGGACACTGCTCCCTAGGTTGAACTAGTCACGACGCCATCCAGCTATCACCAATTAAGGAACTTACTGTGGTTGGGACAGGAATGGGGGACCCATTACCTGAGAACACAAGGGGCTTTTGTTAAGGAAATCTAACTGGAATGTTGTTGGTGTACACACTATCTCAGATGTTTTTCCTCAGGGAACAAAGGAGAAATTGAGCTGATGGGTGGATCCATCCTGCACTGGACCCAAAAGAAGGGAGACGGCTTAGGGCAACTGTTGCTGCTTGCTTCCTTATACTACTTATAAATAAAAATGATGCCGCTGCTGCAGAGACAGGCCTAGCCAGTGGTCGTGGGATATTTTTGAGTGCTATTCTAGACTCGCAGGGGAGAGTTCATTTATGGAGCTAAAACCGAGGGAAAGAAATTCTCAGAACCCCTGGATTCAGGCACCGATGTGTCATGAGCTTTCCACAGTGGCCCAAAGCCAGGCCTCAAGGGACAATCTGGACTCCTGAAACCTGTGGTAACTCTTACTCCATTAATTTATGGGGAGGAGAGCCATTACAGCGATGGGGGCCTAGATTATATACCCCTCCCAAAATTTCAAAATTTCAATATCACAGGATATTATGAAAAATATGGGCTATAAAGGAAATGGACTTGGGAAGGATGAGCAGGGAGGTTCATTGTCCATTGAGATGACTCTCAAAACTCACCATCATGGTCTAGGATATTCAATTGTTTAGCGAGGGCCGCCGTCGCACCCAGCAAGCCCACTTGGAACTAGGATCACTCAGTATGGGTAGAACAGTGGTCCCTTCATCACGAAAAATTGCAGGCTCTATATGATCTTGCCCAAGAACAGGTGAGAGAAGGTCATATTGCAGAGACTCTTAGCCCCTGGCATTCCCCTGCATTATTAGTAATTAGAAAGAAATCAAGCAGATGGATGATGCTAATAGACATTGAGCTAATGGTTTTATTATATACCCAACGGGAACTCTGTAACCGGGTCTCCCTTCACCTAGTGTGGTTCCAAAAACTGGGATATGATTGTAATAGGCTTTTTACATTGTTTGGCTAGATACTGCTGATCATGAAATATTTGCTTTCACTGCCTAAATGAGACCATAAAGCTCCTAACAAGAGATGCCACCTTAAAACTCTGGCTCAAGGCCTGGAAAACAGCACTACTGTGTGTCAATTCTTCATAGAGAAAATGTTAGAAGCAGTCATAAGACTAGTCTCTGAGGCATATATACGACACTGCGTGAATGATATTTTAATAGCTGCATCTAACAATGACATCTTACAGCAGACTTTTATGCACATGAGTGAAGCAATCTCTCAGGAAGAACTAGTAATTGCTCTGGATAAGATGCAAATCGCCAGTCCTCAGACCTACATAGGAACAGTGATACATGAGACTGCAATCGAGCCTCAAAGACTTTAGATTATAAAAGATCATTTTAGAACATTAAATGATGTCCAGAAGCTTTAGGAGACATAAATAGGGTAAGACCCTCCCTAGGAATCCCCACAGAGGAACTTACATACTTATTAGCATATTAAAGGGAGGCTCTCAGAGAAACAGTCCCAGGGAGTCACCCAGAGGCCCGCCTCCAGTTACAGTTTGTAGAGGGAAGGCTGAGCCAAAGGAAGCTCTATCCTGTGGAGCCTGACAAAAGCAAGCATCTTCTTATCTTTCACACTCCAGCCCCTCCCACTGCGACTTTGGCCCAAGAGGATGAGCCTCTCAAGAAGATCCATTTAAGGAGCACAGGTCTTAAAGTTATCTGACCTTATTTGGAGCAAATAGCGCAGCTAATTTCCAAAGGCAGGCTCCACTGCCAACAGTTGAGTATGATCCGCTGTCATAATTCTGCCTTACCCTCCGATTCAGGCAGGGTATCTTCAGAACTTGCCACAGATTTTCAAATAGATTTAGCTGAATTTTGTGGGAAGTTAGATTGCCACTATCCTCCTGAAAGACTTTGGAGTTTTCAAGAACGGAACCTCTGGGACCTCAGCAAAGTAATCTCACACAAGCCAATTGAAGGAGCCTCCACTTACTTCACAGATGGCTCTAGTGAGGGCATGGCCCCCTCCTCTCATTCCTTTCAAACTTGGTTTACCACTGCTTGGGGGTTGTAAGGAATATCAGAGATATTTGCTTTCATTTCATTATTTAAAGTTATATGGCAGCCTATCAGCATCATTTGTGACTCTGATTTCAACATAATTTGTGACTCTGGTCTTTTTTTAATGCTTTTATTGGGGCTTGTACAATTCTTATCGCAAGCCAGACATGCATGCATTATGTCAAGCACATTTATACATGTGTTCCTTTTATTAATTCTCAAAGCATTTCTATTATTGAAGCAGCAAAATTGAAGTTTGATCCACACTCTGACATTGGCAAATTATTCCTCACTTTGCAGAATCAGGTAAGAAAATATTCTCATTATTTCTTCACAGAACACAGAAGAGCACACACACAGTTACCGTGACCAATTTCTCTAGGAAATGCCAATGCAGACATGCAAACTCAGAAAGCACTGTCTACTCTTCAGCCCCCACAGGCAGAACACAAAAATTCACACAATAATGCTGCCAGCCTCAGGGATAGATACCACCTGACATGGGCACAGGGCAGGTAGATTATCAGAGAATGTTCTCATGCCTCACTCAGAGAAGGGTCTGACGAGGTAAATCCACATAGTGACCAATAAGGTGCTATTTGGCAGATGGATGCCACTCGGGTACACTCATTTGGATGTCTAGCGGCTGTGCAAGTTGCTATAGACACCTTTTCGGGATTTTTATGGACCTCTGCCATGGCTGGTGAGTCCACAAAATATGTCACCAGCCCCTTGCTAGCCTGCTTGAAAACAGGGCGCTCCTACACACTTGAAAAAAGACAATGGCCCTGCTTACACTAGCAAAGGATTTCATGATCTTTGTCAAGATTGGAATATTGTTCCTTATATAACTGGTATCCTTTACAATCCCCAAGGTCAAGCCCTCAATGAACGGGCACATGGCATACTTAAAGACTCACTTATTTGAAATGAAAGGCGAGACAACACACAGCAAACTCTATTTGGTCCTATTGACGCTAATTTTTTCTCACTTCCAAGAGATTCTAACATAACTAGGGCAGAAAAACACTTTTCTAGCCCCATAGAGGAAGCCGATCCAAAGCAATGACTCATGAAAGTATGCTTCTAGGGCTGCGCCCCGGTGGCATAGTGGTTGAGTGCAGGACTGCGACCCACTGGCTTGGTGGTTCAAATCCAGCAGCAGCTTTCCAGGAGCAAGGCTGGGTAGCTCCCACGACCACCAGAGGCCAGTGATGTCCCCCCCCCCAAAAAAAAAGAAAGTATGTTTCTAGCACTGATTTCAGTTATCGTCTGCCCCTGCAGTAGGTGCTAACAATGCTTATTGGACTTAAGGTCCCTCAGCCTCCTCTACTAGAAATCGTGAAGTGGGACCAAACAGGCCCTGTCATATTTGTAAATGACTCCATATGGACAACCGGGCCTTGGGAAAATGAAATAACTAGACAGCCAATGAAGAAGGCAAAACTTTACATTTCATTCTGGATTTTGAGACTCTGCTTTTATGTGTGGGCTTCAGCCCCAGCTGCTTAACGCCTATTTCTCAAGTATGGAATAACTGACTGGTTTTTAACTAAACCAGCTGTGACTTCCTCATGATAAAGGGCGAAGCATTTGCAGAATATGAAAACTCCACTACAGTGGTGGAGAGAGGAGACGTGGATACCTGTAAAGTTCTGGGTTACCAGCCTGTCATTGCCAACAAACTCAAATGGCTCAACTGCCAGGGGTCACATGGAAAGGTATGAATAAATGACACAGTGACTCTCATTGATTGGGACTCCCATGGAAAATTTCTAATTAATTGCTCCGAGGAAACCAACATCATCACCTCATGTGATTATGACAGTGATTGTGAGTGACACAAAACTCCTAATGGGATTGTCAATACCAGGTCAAAGTTAGTGGTCTGTCATGAAGGAGGCCTTGCATCTCCCGGCCCCAGGTTACTGAACTCTGAGACAGGACCTGATGAGAGGGAGCTGTGGAGGTTACTCTTCACTATTAAGCCTTTGACAAGTTATACAGGACACTTTACAGTCACCAGTCAATCTGTCTGTACACAGTCTTTTCATACAAATGAGACTCGACACATAATCTCATGTGTAAAACTACCGTATGTGCTTGCTGAAGGAAACACCAATATAAATGAAACTGCTCACAGTGCCACTTCCCATAATTGGAAATGGTTCACTTACATTAGCCATGCTCTGCTCATAAACCTTTCTAAAGATAACATTCTCATCCTGAAGGGCAGGGTGGGGGTGTGAATCCCAGTGGAGATGAAGTACAGACGGGAGAGCCACCCAGAATCATTTTTTATGATACAAGTGATGTTCGAGCTGCTGAAAAGACCTCGCTGCTTCATGGGAATGGTCATCACAGCTATAATGAGACGTATAGCAATTGCCACCAGTGCTGCAATCACTGGGGGTGGAGGGCACTAAAAGAGTCCATAAATCTGAATGTGTCATGCAAAAGTGGCACGTGAACCCACACCATCCAAAGGTGGATGATAAACGGTTGGGACCAGGGGGGCGGGAGGATTATCGCAGTTGTAACAAAGATCAAATTTTGGACTTGCAACATCAATTAATGCAAAAATGTGATTAGAATGTAACTAAGTTTTGTATAACCCCTAACCCATATAATGAGACATTGCATGATTGGGATCTGATTAGAAAACACAAGAGAAATGTTTCATTAGATGCTAATCAGCTAAAAAATTATATTTGCTATACATTCAAAGCTAAATTGAAGGTATACCTGAGCTCTGATTTGATTAAGCAATTGGTGGATGACATGGAAGGATTATACCTGCACAGTGGTGTCCAAAGCATTTCTTATAGCCTGGGTTTCAACCTAAAGGTACTGTTAATAATCATAATTTTTGTCCACGCGTTTCTTATTAAGGCATGTGAAAAAAATCATATAGCCTCCATGACTCTTTTGAATTTCATGCATAAAGCAAATGTGGGGAGCAGAGAACAGGAAGAGATTCTATACATATGAGTCCTTTATTTTCATGCAAAGAAGCCTGAGAATCTAGGTTTCTGGCGGTGGAGGGTGACCTTCACCTTAGTGAGTTGGAGGTAAATCCTAATCACATTCTCATGACATTGTCCCCCAAATTGCCTTCATATAGGGTGCTGACTCAAAGTTATCTCTTACAAGCCCAGAGCTGACTGCTCTGTGGCTGGCAGCTTTAACTACAGAAGCAAACATATCTATTTGCTTGATCTATTTTCACCATAGCAGTCAATGCCCCTCATACCTTCCTTGAATAGTAGTTGGTCATTGGGGTGGATGGGGTGTGCTCTTTCCCCTGTGTTTGGATTCAGTATGTATGCCATAAGCCTGAATTTTTGACTTGGCTACATTAATTTGGTCATTAAATTTGTCTTGATAGCTTTCAGTGGATAGAAAATAACCATGTTGCCCAGTATTTCTTTTGAATTTAATATAGGAAATGAAAGGGGGAATTGTGGGATTTAAAAATACTTTTCACCAGCTTTGTCTCCCCCAAATATATGCCTAACCTAAGCGGTTTTTTGTTTGCCAGCACATGGTGGAAGGTCCGATGCTTAGAGATAGCTTCCTTGTAGGCATTCAGCCATCCAGAGTAATCAGACACTATTGCTTATCCTACCATAGGTGGATCACACTGGCTGCTGTTAAGGGCAGTATACTTCTTCCCATAGAAATCTTAGGATAAATCAAGTCTCCAGCTCAAGGCCAATCAATGTCATCTTGAATCTAGGATCCGCTGATCTTCTCAAACATGTACCCCCAATCCCTTCTCTTCATATTGCATATGCACCCCTAGATCATTCCCTTCCAATTACTGTATGACCTTTGCTAAAATCCCTTCCTGTGACATAGGTCATTGCCTGTAATCAGGGGGTTTGCACACCCCTAGGTGTATATAATAAGCTTTGCTTAGAAATAAATCCTCCTCCTTCATCCTCCTCTTTTGCCTCCGGATCTCCATGTGGACCACCCAGTGGGGTTGAGGTGAGTCAACCATAAATGCTACCATAAAATGCTACCATAAAACGCTACCATAAAATGTCTCTGGTTCCTTTATTTTACTTCTCTCCTATCTCTGTTATTCTGTATGACTTTACTATAATCTTTATATTTTATAGCTCTACAATTGTGTCTGCTGGGCCTGTGATGATTTGTTAGGGATTGGCAACCCTGACAATTGCTCAGCACAAGAGCCTGTATAATAGGATACTTTGATTAAGTTTTGAAGACAAAATTAGAGGTTCATCTTTTTAAAACATGGAAAAGGTTTAGAGTGGGTGGAGCTGATGGCAATGGTAGAAAGACAGTTGGCTGGAGACCTGAAGTGAGACTGAAAGGGTAGTATACCTCCAAACTCACAAGTTCAACTTGTTCCCAAGCCCTCACTACAATTTTCTATTGAGGACAAAGTAGCCATCTTCCTTTCCCAAAAGGTGCCTGCTAGAATTTCAAGTTTACATGAAATTTGCTTTGCCCATAAAGAAGTATGTACGGTATCTGATACCAATCTCCTACTGTGTCTGATGTCTTGAACTTTGCTTTCATATAATGATTTATATTATTATTACATATTAATTATATATTTAATTACAAATATAAATTCTATAAGTCATATATTAAATATTATAATACACTATTATATTTATATTCATGGACTAAGAAAATGAGACCCAGAGAACTTAAATGGAATGTCTATCAGTAATTCTTGATTAAAACTTTCAACAAATTAGGTATGCAAAGGAACAATAAAATGTCATATTTCTTGTCCTGCTATCATGCTCAGCCTTCATTTGGGTTTCAGTACTTCCTCTCAGTTGCATTACCCTTGCTTATGCCCTACCAGGTCTCCCACACCCTCCTCCTCATAAATTCTGGATTACTTGTTGTTCCCCCATTCCTGAGCCTGAGTGGAGACACTGGAAGGGTGGAGGAAAGGTGAGGTAGAGAGGGGGAGCTGATTATAAGGATCTATACATAACCTCCTATCTGGAGGATGGACAACAGAGGAGTGGGCGAGGGGAGATGTGAGGCAGAGTAAGATATGACAAAAATAGTATTAATTTATAAATATCAAGTGTTGGTGGGGGACCTGGGAGTGGGGTGGGAGGGGAAAAGATGAAAAGCTGATGTCAAGGGCGCAAGGGGGAAAGCAAATGGTTTGAGAATGATGAGGGCAGCAGGCATGCGAAGGTCCTTGGCACAATATATGTATGGATGGATTGTGATAAGCGATATACAAGTTCTCAATAAAATTATTTTAAAAAGACATTACCAAAGGAAAAAATGGCATACAAAACACATCCTTCAGAAGATAAATAAAAATAGTCCATTCTTAATACTTCTTTTAAATATTAGAGATCCTAGCTAGAGGAATGAAGCAAGTAAAAGTTCAAAAGAGATTGTGGTTGACAGATGAAATATCTGTAAGTGTAGAAAATCCCAAGGAATTGACATTAAAATCTCAGGAAAGTAATAAACATCACAGCAATGTTTCAGGACACAAGCTTGATATACAAAAATCAACTTCTTACATGTATAAATCAACAAATAATTGGTACTTGAAATTAAAAACACAATGCTACTCACAATAGCACAAAATACCTTGTATGTGTGTAGTAAAAACATAATGTAGATCTATTTTGCATAACTACAGAATTATGAACCAAAATAAAATATAGGAAGTAATCATGATTTGAAGACTCAATATTAAAAAGTAACCATGATTTAAAGACTAAATGTTAAAAAGGAATCATGATTTGAAGACTCAATATTATTTAGATGCAATTTTTTCAAATTTAATTTATAGATTCAAGGCAATTCTAATAAAAAATCTCATCAAGCTATTTTATAGAGATTGACAAAGTGATCTAAAAATCTCTTAGAAAATTCAAAAGGCACACAATAGGGAAGGACACAAATGCTGAAGAGGCACGAATTAGCTATTGGGGCATACTGAAGATAGAACACCTGTATACATCCAAAGAATTAATCAAGAGTAATAAGAGAACCCACAGACTGCAAAAACATCTTTAGCAATGACACAGCAGACAGAGGCTTTATTACAAAAATCTACAATATTCTGCTAACTTATAATAAGGAAAAGCTAATTGCTAAATAAGGAAGGACAAAGGATCTAAGCAGAATTTTCACAAGGACAGAAATCAAAATGGCCAATAAATATATGAGAAAATATTCCCAATCATTAGCCATAAGATCAATAATGGGGGTAGTGATACCACGAGCATAAGAGGAAGGCGAGGGGTCTAACAGGGAACCAAATACAAGGAGTGATTCATAATCACCCTCCGCAGCCAGGCAGACAAACAACAGACACATGGGTGAAAAGAGAAAGCGAATGGTGTAAGCAATGAAAATAGTAATAGCTTATCAAGGGTTCATGAGAGTGGGAGGGTGGGTGTGAAAGTAGCTTTATTGAGCCAATGTAGCCAATAGGCACATGGCATATTAATAGGATCACAGTTTAATTGAAGAGCAAAGAGATAAAGCAAAGTGAAGAGCAAAGTGGCTTGGCAAGGCCTACCCCTCTCTTTCTGGCTCTCTGATGATCAGACCAACATGCAGCTGCTTTAGTTAGGTCTCTGCCCCAACATGTGAGGTGCACTACCTGTAGACATCCAGCCTGTGGATCGTGTTGCCAGAGCTTGAGCTTTCTTCAATACCTGCTTTGCTAGGCTGCTGGTGTACAATCTCCTATGCTTGAGGCCATTCTCTACTGCTTGAGTTCTATATTACAGTCAGGCCTGCTTCACCAGCCTCCTGAGCTGTTGACTGGTGGTGACCCACCCTGCTGTTTGGTGCCTGTGGCTGGACTGTCTCCATTGGCCAAGGTTAGACTCATCTCTTCTCTTCATTGACCTTGGACATAGCAGCCTTGCGAATTGAAGGATTTTCAGTATATTAAGTGTTCCATGGATGTGAGTTGAGCAAAACCTTCTGTACTGCTCTGTGGGCAATTTAGCTGTCAAATTTCTTTGTGCTGAATCTATCTATCTATCTATCTATCTATCTATCTATCTATCTATCCATCATCTATCTATCTACCTACCTATCTATCTATGATCTATCATCTGTCTCTATCTATCATCTATCTACCTATCTATCATCTGTCTCTGTCTATCTATCATTTATCTAATATCATCTATCTATCTATCTGTCATTTATCTATCTATCTATCATTTATCTAACTATCTATTCATAAGTGTTCTGGTTTTGTTTCTCTAGAGAACGCTAACACAATTGGTACTGGGAGTGATTCTAGAGAAACAGGAGCATAAATATGGTCTTCCCAAATTGACTCTCCAATTGTATTAGTCTTAACAGCACTGATATTGTTATCTTTTCTCTTAATGGCATGGATAAGTCTGCCACTATTACTAGGGTGGGGAGTGTTCATCCATTGTGTGATGTCACAAAACTAATATCCACAGTATCACCACCAATAGATGAAGTGCTGGTGGGAGGAGAGCTTCTAAGTGATCATGTTTGATACTTTCCAGCAGTTTTGTCAGGATGAGAAGTAGTGGGAAGCTGGTTGGCTTGTCCTCCTTACAATAGAAAATGTGATAAAGGAAAGGGATGATCTCAGAAACTCAAAAGCACATCTCATGTGCCAAAGAGCAAACCTAAAACCTTCTGTGTGTGCAAAGAAGAGTGTTCTCTCCTCTATTAATAGAGCTGACATTGTCAAAAACCAAATCCCGAGTCTCATCATATGAATAACTGTGTTACAGCAACAGTTGAATTGTAGGTCTAGAACGGTTTTTGATATTAAAGTAAGAGCAATAATCAGAAAGAAGTGGGGCCCTGAAACATAGGATAGGAACATATGGGTTGATGATTCAGAAGAGGAGGATATTAAGCCACATAGTGAATAGATCTGCCTCTCCCACCTGAATGGATCAATGCACTATCAGTAAAACAATTCCTACTTGAGTAGAATAACCATACTGTTCAAGCTGAAATACCAGGTGGGGCTGCATCTATAGCATTGCACGGGGAAGATGCCTTATAAGATATTGCTGAAAGCTCCTAGGAAACACCCCCACCACCCATTATTTCCTCTAGAAGGATAACCTGAATTAAGCCTAGAAAGTTCCTAAGGGTGAGCTTTAGATGATGACTTGGGAAGAAGTGTGCCATACTCATAAAGATCTGCTCTAGTTTTCTAATAGGTACAAGTAGAAGCCCTGGGAATCTCCTTAGAGAGAGAGATGGTTACTAAGGGTGTGGGGTACTGGCACAAGGAATGTAACATGAAACCATGATGAGTCTTTTTATGGGGCCCCTAAGCAAATATTTTTAGGTTCTCAGATTGGCCCTATAGTCTGATTAGGAGAGAGGCTAAGGGAGGTCTGATTGTTTTTTTGGTTTGTTCACTGAAGCACGGGCTGCCAGATGGCCTATATTAGACCAACTTTGGGTACTTGGCCTACCTCAGTAGACTGTAGAAGCAGACATCCAAAAGCTTAGAGAAATTGATGTGTTGGAATGAATCCATAAGAATAATCCCCTAGACCCAAAAAGGAAGTGCTCAAGTACATACCTTCACCACAACCATAAGGAACAAATTTGAGAAGTGGAACCCAGGATCTCAGAAGACTCCTCTGATAAGTATTTTATGTACACCAGGATGAACAATGGAAACTGACCTATGTGAATGCCAACATTTGCCATCAGTGGGATGATTGGACCTCCTGGCGTTAGAGGGCAAGTGTCAGCACTGAATCAACAGAGATAGAGTCGATGTGGTTATTGTAACAAACAACAAGGTTTCCGTATTAATCAAAGCAATCTGTCTCATGTGGACTTATGACATAGGCTACTTAACCACTGTGTCCCTAGGAGTGAAGTACATGGGAAACCTAATAAATATTTATGTGATCTATACAGGCAAAAAAGTGCTAGATCAGGTGAATAGCAGGATAGACTGCTCAATCAAATCCAAGACGTGAGACAATTTATAGGCCCACAACCCTTTGAATGAGGGGAAAGCCAAGTCCTTTTGGAGAACGACACTGCTTCATCACCAAAGGTTTATACTGTTAGTCTTTTTTCTAGATTTCTCTAAAGGTACCTGTGGCCTTTCACAAGAGTAACTTTCCATTGGGGGGAAGGAAATAATCAAAATTTGGGGGAATTGTGGGTACACTGGCTCTGAACTGACACTTATTCCAGGAGACCCAAAGTATTCCAAAGGTCCACCAGTCGAGTGGGGGCTTATAGAGGTCAAGTTATCGATGGAGTTTTAGCTCGGATGCACCTCACCATGGGTCCGGTAGGGCCCCAAACTCATCTTGTCATTATTCCCCCAGTTCCAGAATGCATCATTGAAGACAACATGCCTAGTAACTGGCAGAATCCCTATACTGGATACCTAAAATGTGGAATAAGGACAATTATGGTAAGAGAGAGCACGTGGACACCACTAGAACTGTGATTTCCTAGGAAAATATTAAACAAAAAGAATTACAGCATTTCTGGAGGAACTGCAGATATTAGTGCTATCATCAAAGACTTGAAGGATGTAGAGGTGGTGATTCCTACCCCATTCCAATTTAACTCACCTATTTGACCTGTAAAGAAAACAGATAGCTCCTGGAGAATGACAGTGGATTATCCAAAAATTAATCAGGTGGTGACTCCAATTGCAGCTACTGTTTCAGATGTGATTTCATTGATTGAGCCAATTAATATTCATTCTGGTACTTGGTATGCAGTTATTGATCTGGCCAATGCCTACTTTTCAATACCTTCTCAAAGGACCACCGGATGCAGGTTGCCTTCAGCTGGAAGGGGCAACAATACACTTTTACAACTTTCCCCCAGGGGTACATAAACTCTTCTGCCTTGTGCCATAATTTAGTTCAAAGGGGACTTGATCACTCGTCTCTTCAGCAAAATATCATAGGAGTTCTTTATATTTATGACATTGTGCTTATTGGACCCACTAAAGAGGATGCATCAAACAATATAGAGTCATGGTAAAACATCTCCATGCAGGAGGTTGGGAAAGCAACCCAATGAAGATTCAGGCACGTTCCACTTTAGTAAAACTTCTAGGGGTCCAGTGGTATAGGGCATGTCCAGACACTCCTACTAAAGTGAAGAATAAGGAATTGCATCTGAAACCCCCACCTCAAACAACTAAATAGGAGGCACCAATGCCTAGTGAGTCTCTTTGGATTTTGCCTGCAACACATCTCTCATTTGTGTGTTCTACTTCGACCTATCAAGTGACATGAAAGGCCTCCAATTCTGAGTGGGGCCCAGAATAAGAAAAGACTTTGAAACAGATTTGTGCTGCCATGCAAGCTACATTGCCACTGAGACCATGTGATCCAGCTGACCCAAAGGTCCTAGATAGAGATGCAATATGGCATTTTTGGCAGGCCCCTATTGGTCAATCACAGCGTAGACTCTTGGGATTTGGGGGTAAAGTCCTGCCATCCACCATCCTCTGTAGACTACTACTCTCCTTTAGAAAAACAGCTGTTAGCCTGATACAGACCCTTAGTGGAGACTGGACATCTCACTATGGGCCACCAAGTATCATGAGGCCTGAGCTGCCCATCATGAACTGGGCATTGTATGACCCAGAGAGTCATAAATTTGGACTTGCATAACAGCACTCCATTGCTAAATGAAAGGATATATAGAATATTGGGCTAGACGAGGACCTGAAAGTACCAGTAAGCTCATGAAAAAGTGGCCCAAATGCCCACAGTCTCCACTCCTGTCACAGTGCCATCCTTCTCCTAGTCTGTACCTATGGCCTCCTTGGCAATTTAACTAAAAAACAAAGAATGCACACTTGGTTTCCTGATGGCTCTGCACAGTATGCAGGTTCTACTTGCTGGAAGGAATATGATCAGAAAATTGGTGACAGTGAGGTGTGGGTAAAAGTATGTGGAGAGACCTCTCTGAATGGGTCAAAAAAGTCAAGATAATCATGTCTTATATGAATGTTAGCCAAATACTTACCTCGGAAGAGGAGTATTTTAACAATTAAATTGATAAGATGACACTTGGATAAGTTTGCACTGGGGAGACTAGTCCTTCTCTTTACTCAGCTACTACTACAAATGAACAAAGTTGACATTGTGGTTGGGATGGAGGTTATGCCTTGGCACAACATGGACTTCCACTCACCAAAGCTGCCTTGGTCATTGCCACTGCTGAGAGTCCCATCTTCCAGCAGCAAAAGACAACATTGATTTCAAGATAGGGCACCATTTCTAGGGGAGATCAGCCAGGAATATGGTGGCAGGTTGATTCTATAGGACCACAGTCATCGAGAGGGCAGTGCTTTGTTCTTACTGGAAGAAATTCGTACTCTAGATATCGATTTTCCTTCCTTGAACAAAATGCTTGTGGCAAAAGTATCATTTGTGAACTTACAGAATGCTTGATCCACCGGCAAGGTATCCCACATAGCATTGTTTCAGATCAAGGGACTCACTTATGAGCAAATGAAGTGCTGCAATGGCCCCATGCCCATGGAATCCAATGGTTGTATCATGGTTTTCAACATCCTGAAGAAGCTGACTTGACAGAACAATGGAATGACCTCCTGAAGACCCAGTTACAGTGCCAGTTGGTGACAACAATAGTAGGTCTGGAGCAATGTTCTCCAGGAAGCTGTACAGGCTCCAAACCCTCAGTGCTGTGTCTCTGATATCTAGGATTCAGGGGTGGAAGCTGGAGTGGCACCATTCACTATCCATTTGTTACCCATTTGCCTCATTTTTTGCTTCTTGTTCCAACAACTCTGTGCACTTCAGGCCTGGAGACCCTAGTCCTGAAAGAAGGACAGAAGGAACTCTCCCAACTGGAAACACAGCAGTGACTCCACTGAACTGGCAGCTGAGAAGGTCCCTGACACTTTGGGCTTCTCATGCCTTTGGATCAGCAGGTCATGAAGGATGTCACTATACTGAGTAGTGTGACTGATGCTGATTACCGAGGAGAAATTGGACTGGCGTTACATAATGGAGGTAAAGAAGAATATGTCTGGAATCCAGGAGATCTCATAGGTTATATCTTAGTACTATCATGCTCTGTGATTAAATAAATGGCAAATTACAGCAACCCAATCCTGGCAGAACATCGGAAGACCCAGAACCTTCAGGAAAGAACCACGGCCAGCTGAGCTACATGGCAAAAGCAACTATAATGGAGAATAGCTAGTAGAAGAAGGTAGTTCTACCTATCAGTTACGACCATGTGATCAATTGCAAAAGTGACATTTGTGATGGTCAGTTTATATTCTTTATGTATGCTTATTGAATATCTTTCCTTTGTTTATGTATAATGTTAGGTGTAAGTGTGATTTCATTAATGTCCTAAATTATATATGGCTAAAAGATCATATATAGGGGACAAGTTGGCAAGCGGTGGACTGTGATAGGTAGGTTTATTGTGCCAACATGGCCAATGGGAACATATGGGATTAACAGATTTGTAGTTTGATTGGAGGGCAAAGAGATAAATTGCTCAGCAAGGCCCACCCCTTTCTTTCTTATTCTCTGGTGATCGAAACAGCATGCAGCTGCTTTAGATAGTTCTCTGCATCAACTTGTGTACTACACTACCTATGGGACAGCAGACACATGGATTCTGTCACTAGAGGTTTTTTTTTTTTTTTTTTTTAACCCTGTCTGAAACTAGCCCAAGCTCCAAGAGCACTGAGGGCAGCTTCATTGTTTCTTTCCCTCTTTTTATGACCACCAAGACCAGTGTTTTGATCTAATGGTAAACGGAACCAGAGGGTATCACTAGAGTTTGAGGTTTCCCTGATACCCGCTTCACCATGCTGTTGATGTACACATCATTTGTGGATGATAGATGCTGATGTTTACCATTGCTTTAGTTCTAGTGACATCCAGCTCTGAGCTGTTGACTGTTGGTGACTCATCCTGCTATTTGGTGCCTATGTTCAGACTGCCTAAGGAAAGACTCAGTTGTCTGCATCCTTGACCTTAGACCCAGCAGCACTTGTGGCTGTAAGACTTTCAGTATATTAACTGTTTCATGGAAGTGAGTTGAATTGAACCCTCTGTAAAGCTCTGAACCAATTAGCTGTCATACAGCTCCATGTTGTATGCATCTATCCTTATAAATACACACACACACACACACACACACACACACACATATATATATATATATATATATATATATATATATATAATCATAAGTATCCTGGCTATTTTTTTCTCTTGAGAACCCTGTGCAACACAGTTAGGGAGGAAGGAAAAAATGAGAATATATCAATGTCTCAACTAGAAAGAAAATGTTCTGAACAAGATGATGGCAACATATTTACAAATGTGCTTGACACAATTGATATATGGATTGTTATAAGAGCTGTGAAAGCTTCCAATAAAACAATTTATTAGATGTTTAAGAAAGAAAGTGAACCTCTAATGTTGAATGATAGTTATCATAGGACTTAAGGGTCAGTTATCTCATGGAACTAGAATCAACTTTAATGATAAAGATGGAGTAAATTTTGGAATATTTATTTGTTATCTCAAAATAGTATGTTTTAGAATGAGAACAGCTATAAATATTCATTAGCCACCAGTATGTGGAGTGTGGAAAATATAAAAAATTGCAAACAGAAAACATAAAGATCAATTTTTTATTCATTAGTGACTTAAAATGTATTGGTATTGACTTTTTGGAATCTGATGACATATGGACTATTGTGCTGGGAATGACAAATTGAAGAGGAATTCATTTTTTAAAAGCACATTACAGTACATATGCTGAAGTACAACACTGGCAGACATAGGATAGCATCTGTATGCCTAAAATGAAGACCACTTGATATGACTATTTTTCAAATTTTCACACCAATCATTATGGCCAAAGATAAAGAAGTTAAAGACTTTCATTAACTTCTGCAGTATAAATTTGATCAAATAAAGTATAAAGTTCATCAAAATTAACTGATAATTATAGATTTTTGGAGTATGAATGTTGGAAACAAAAGAGAATAAACAGTTAAAAATATATCCTTGGTAAGAGAAATAATGCCAGAGTCCATCTAGTAGAATATTGTCAAACCACTGATATATTCACTATGAATACTGTTTTCAACAATAAAAAATCTATATATGTATTTCCATGGAATGAAATACAGAGTAATAAAATTAACTACATCTGTAGAAAAAAATGATGTTAATGTTCAAAGTCATCTATTAGAACAAGGCCATGGGGGGAAAAAAAGGACAAGGCCATGGGTTTGACTTGTAGAACAGATCATCAATTGATCTTATACAAGTGAAGTTGCATTGAAGCATTAAGCAAATCTAGGAGAGTCAAAGAACCAGATTCAGTTTACCTATCCTTAATTTAGAGACTAACTTTGACACATTGAACCAAAGAAAAGATGAGTTAAAAAACAGTTGGACAGTAACTAATCCTTCGACAGACTCTATTATTTATAACAACTTGGAAAAACTAGAATTTCTATGGGAAACAATAGATGTAGTTAAAGAAAAAATCGGTAGCTTTTATTTACTTCCTTAATTACAAAGTATCAGGGTTGGGCTGAGCCCCGGTGGAGTAGTGGTTGAGTGCGGGACTGCGGCCCATGGGTTTGGCGGTTAAAATCCAGCAGCGGCTCGCCAGGAGCAAGGCTGGGTAGCTCCCACGACAACCAGAGGGCAGTGATGCCCAAAACAAAAACAAAACAAAATAAAAAAGGGTTTCTTCTTTGAGGTTGAAAGATACCTATTAAAAAGGTTTGGGGTTCAGAAAAATACCTAAATAAGTGTGTTTGTGAAAATATTCACTTCTGCAGATGCATACTAAAATCCTAAAAAGGATTCATGGAGGCAGCATGATTCTACCACTGATACAAATAACAGAAACAATATTGCAAAGTGCAAAGTAGGCTGTGGGAAGGAATAAGAATATCTGGTCTCTGCCTTGCTCTATCTTGAGAAGTCACTTTCTGAAGCAACGTGTACTCAGTTGTACTGAGATATCACACAGCAAGATCCACTGAAGCATGACTAGGCCTTCAATATGCTTGTGGAACTAATGAGAATAAATACTGAGTAGGGTAAGGGACAGTGCAAAAGAGGAAATCTCTCAAGGACATGGATTGATTCAGTGCCTGCAATGATGAAATCAACCATGGGGATATTTGTAAAGATGGCACAGGACTAAGAAGTGCTTGATTTTGCTAAGGTTAAGATCCCTGGCAGTGTTTGATTTTTCTATGCATGAGGTCCCTATGACGCTGGAGTGACTAACTGGCACCTAACAACATTGTTTACCTGTGTGCTATAATCAACTGCTATTGAGAGGATGCAATTAGGTAAATGTCCTCATCACTTAGGTTCTTTGGAAAGAAAATGCTAAGCCAGTTTTAAGAATTCAAATGACTTATTGGAAATTGGCATCTGCTAGGTTGGGGGTGTGGTGCAGAATTAGGTCAGGAGAGCTATCAGATCATGTTTTAAACATAGCACTGTGTTTGCTTTCACAACAGGAATATCTCCATCAAAAATGGTGTTATGATGAAATACAATGTTTGCTGAAAATATTGTACCATCATCTTGACTAGAAGCCATCCAAAGAGGAGTACTTGTATGCTTGTCTACCACTGCCTGACTCAGTCATTGTCCAGAAGAGGCCAAATATGAATATCTTTTTTTAAAAAAGACATTAATTAAAGCACTCCTTTAACTTTTCCCCATTATGTTTAGCTCCTCATTTCCCCCAAATTTCCAATGCCATAACCCTAAAAAAATCTAGTTAATCTACTTACAAATTTAACTATCCTGTACTTTATATAAAATCATACAACCACCTTCACACCATAAAACAGAAAATTGTCAATCCAACTGAAAGCAGAATATAATAAAAACTAGGACAAATTGATAATGTGTCAAAATGGAAAACAAATGAAAAGATATTAAATGTAAAGTGTATTTGTATTAAGTCGATATTCTGTATATTCTAAGGGAAAATTTTCCACATCCCTGGCTAATGGTCTGCGGTAATTATATATTCTCATGTCATTTTGGGTCTTGATAGGATTAAGAGGGAATGGGTTGACTCTAGTCTGTCAACTGGATCATAGCTTGTGGGAATGCCTTCTCCTGGGAATTCTGGGCACTCCTGTACTTTCCTGCTTGGAGGCAGGAGACACACACTTCCTCTCTGCTATCTTCCTGAGAGACACTCTCACGACAAGACACATGGAGGTACTCCCTGAAAGCTGCAGAAGCCACATTGTCCTACCCTAATGCAACCAGATCTCTGGAGTTAGAGAAGTCATGTAGAAATTCCTGACAACCCCAAGATGCTTACAACACCACTGGATCCAACCCACCAACCCACTAGCCTGTGATGCTTCAGCATTCAGCAACATTACATGTATTTCCTCAGTGTGAAGAGGATTTTATAGATTGGTATCAGGCATATAGGCTAATACTGGACGTATGGACTTAATCTGGACCTGACTGGGACATTTTCTCAGCACTCACTTGCTCTTTTATAGAAACCTCTTTCTCATATACATATTAGTATCTATGAATTTTTTTCTCTAGTCAACCCATACAAACACATGTTCCAAGGGAACTGAATTGATCCTTAATCTCAGTCATGACACTGCAAATGGATTTTGGGCTTTCATGGTTATCCATACACTCCTACAAAAATTAAAATTCTGCTCAGAATTTAAGCACTCATACAAATCCCTCCTCTAATATTGAAATTCATTATTTATAGTCCTTGGATCACACAGGTTTGGTTGCTTTTTTCATGTGGATTTATCTGACTTCTGACTTAGATGATTGCTTTTCTAAGACTTGTGTTAGTCAAGGATAACTAAAGAAACAAATCCAGAGACACTGATATATGCATAAGAAAGAACTTTATATCAAGAGGTACTTTTGCATCAAGAAAACATCCCAGCCTAGTCAAATCAAAGTCCATGAATCTGATGTTAATCACAAGTCAGATACCAGTCCATTTGTCCTTCTGCAGACTCATAGGGCCACAAGCAGTGATGCAGAATACAGGAAGATCACAGGCCTGTTAGTGCAGTGCTGTGTGCACCCAATGGCAATAACTGCATCACAGAGCTTGCACAGGTCACAGCATGGCAGGTACACAGGCAGGTGAGGACAGAGTGAGTCAGGGGCCAGTCTCCAGAGAGGAATTTATTTTGTTTGCATCTCCAAATGATGTCATCAAGCTGCAAGCTGGCTGACAAGCTAAATTCCACCCATGTCTTATTAAAGGTACCATGTTGGCACAAAAAAACCCTTATTATCACAAGGCTTTTATTCCAATATAGTGGCAACATGATCAGCTTTTCAAAAGATAACCTCCATGAAACAATTTGTAATTCTAATACTAGCATATGAAAGCAGTCAATGATATTGACTATACAGTACAATTGATATAAGGGGATATTCATATATGAGAACATTTTTAAACCACAATACAATGAATTTTCATTTACATATTTTTTAAAGTAAGCTATTGAATCCTATTTAAGAAAACAATGACGATTAGACACCAGGCTTAATTGACTGAAACAATCACTAAGGCAAAACTATGTCTACAGAACAAAGACATGTCTTTAAAAGTGAAGGAAATAAGAATGAGGGTGGCCCATATTGGACAACTTCAAAGGTAGAGGTATGAAAGAAAGTCCAATGACTCTCAAATCTATGACTGTGTTGGGCAGGGTTCTCTTAGAGAAATAAAATCAGGACCCTAGTAATTCTTTTTATATATTTATATAGAGAGAAGGGTATATAAGATAAGAAATAAACAGCTAACTATCTATAAAGCAGTACAGATTGCTTGGTGCAACTCACTTGCATGAGACAGCTAGGAGACTGGCAGTCCTTCAAGTCTTGAGGGCCGCTGAGTAGTCCTCTGTAGAGCAATCCAGGCTATCTGGTCACAGGTAGCAAACAGCAGAGCAGGTCACCATCAGTCAGTGAGATGACAGAGTCCAACAGTCCCCAGCTCAAGAGATGTATATCCCAGGAGCGTAGTGAAGTAGGGCTTGAAGCAACCGCAACTCAAAGCTACACAGTCCCACAGTTAGTGTTGCTTGGAGGTGAAGGCACAGGACCAACAAAGCAGCTTGCTTGTCCAAAGATCCAAAATCAAAGGATTATACCAGTTTCTTTCATCTTAAACAGGTGTATTTAAAATAAAATCTGGTTCACTTAGTGGGTTTTCCGTCCCACAACCTTCTGATATGGTCTATAGTAAGCTGTACACCTTCACAACATGAAACCTAAAATCTGGGATGCCCATAGTATGAGAGCTGGACCCCAAGGACTGAAAAGGGACTCAGTTAAAAATGTTCAATTAGTCATAGATTACAGGGAAAATTCTCCATCTTGGGGATTCATAAAATCAATGTCAAGTGTTTTCCTCAAGGACAAGTCACACCTCACCTTTGCCTAGTAACAGAAGGATCTTTGAGATCTTGTCTTGGTGATGATTCTCTTTCAGAGTGTACCGAACACCAAATTAATAGTGTCCACACAGTAAGGCTAATCTACCACATGGCTTGGATTATCTGGCTCTCCTCCACTATCCTCCTAGGAGAAACTGTGCTCAGCTGAGGTGACACATTGTGATAGCTAGGTTTACTGTGTCAGCTAGGCCAATAGGAACATGGGAGCAGAGTTTAATTGGGCTGCAGATTGATTTAAGGACTACCAAAATAAATAAAGCCAGTCAGCATCCCAACTCTCTCTCTCGCTCCCTAATGATCAGTCAGGGGTGCTCAAATATTTTAAACAATGGACCAGTTCACTGTCCCTCTGACCATTAGAGGACTGGACTATAGTTAAAAGAAAAAAAACTGTGAACAAATTCACTGTGGGCCCGAATGGGTCAGCTGCTAAACAGGACAAGCAGCAGTGGCAAAATCACAGGCGGGCCGGATAAAAGTTCTTGTTGGGCCGCATGTGACCCGCGGGCCTTAGTTTAAGGACCCCTGGATCAGACCATTGTGCTGTTGCATTAACTACTTCTCTGGCTCAATCTGTGTATTACCCTACCTGTGGATCAAGTCAAACTGTGGATTGTGCTTCCAAAGCTTGAGGCTCCTCTGAGACCTGCTCAAATACCTGTTCATCATGTTGGTGCATGAATTGCTTGAGCTTGGGGCTGTTCAATCCTGGAATCTTGCTTGAGTTCCTGATACCTTCAGAGTCTGCCTAGCTAAGTTCCCAAGCTACTGACTATTGCTGACCCACCCTGCTGTCTGCTGGTAGACAATGCCTGGTTTGTATAAGGGAAAACTCAGTTGTCTGCCACCTTGACCTTGGAACCTATAGTCCTCAGGAGTTGAAGGAATTCTAGTATATTCATTGTTCCATGAAAGTGAGTTGAGCTTAGCTTCCTGTACTTCTGTGTGGACTAATTAGCTGCTATAGCTCTTATCTGTTGATTATATTATACTATATTTTTATGATATTATATTATATAAATGATTATATATAATTATATGTTTCTTTGTTTTGTTTCTCTAGAGAACCATGCCTAACACAGACTTTCACTTGAGAAGTGGTCTTTATGATGTACAGATACAAGAGTTATAAATGGTCAGAGGACATTAGATAATCATACCAAACCATGACTTAGGAGACCGGATTGAATGGCTGCATGATCTGAGAGCAACTAACTGCCTTTGTCATGATATTTGTTCTTACATCAGTGTTTTCATACAATATTGGTAGATTTGTGATTCAATAATTACTTTCAGCACAATGTTTTTCAGTGTTATACCCTCAGAGGTATTGCTTCATCATATGGGATTCCTCTTCTCAGCTGTCTTCAATAGTGTCATATTAGAATGTCACAAGGGACTCTGAACCAAATCTTCATTGTGGAGTGGCTGAGGCAAATGGAAGAAATGAAGCTGAACAGAAATTTTCAAAGGGCTGCTCAAGAGAACAAAATATATTAATGAAATATGCAAAGACCTGGATTTAGAAACCAAAATGGAAAAACACTCTCAGCTTAACTTAAACTAAATGACCTGAAGGGAGAGAAAACAAACCCTTGAGTTGCAATATTGGTCCCATTGTATTCATCTCTGAGTTATTTGTCCTGCCTTGCTTATCTAGCTAGATGTGCAGATTCATTAATAAGTGCAAAAAAACAGGCCAAGCCAATTAAAACAACAAAGGAAGTAAACTTGAACAAAACAATAAGAATGACAACCCAAAACAAAATACAAGAACAAAAAGAAAGACACTGACAAAATATGGAAAAACCTATAAAATGTTCAATGTCTGCTTGATGGCCTTTAGGAAGGTTTCCAGGGGAGTCCGATGGGGTGTCACACTCTGTCTTCAAAGTCTATCTTTGGTTTTCTCCAGGGATTTAATCACTCTGCTCACCCTGCCGCATGCCCTCAGTGCCTTATCCCAGCATGATCAGGCCAGATTGTGCACAATTCCCACACTCTCTCTCCAGTCTGTCCTCTGCAGAGCCATGGCTCAGTGAGAGACACCATGCTCTGGGGTGGGGCCAGCCATGCAGTCTTCCCCATGTTTGTCTGCTCCGAGCAGAACATCATCCTCAAGGCTTCATGGATCGGAATGTCCTTTCCTCTCTCTCCATCCCTTTTCATTTCTATGGTGCACTCTAATCTGACTTGCCCCTTTCCCCAAGCTGTAACCTCAGTGCTGTCCTCTGAAGTGCATTTTGCTGAGGGAGTGTGTCCACATACTTGGTTCCCTGATACATTCCCCTATGTTGTATCCACGTCTTGGCGCATCAGATGGAAGTCTAGTCTCTTTCTCTTTCTCTCCCTCTCCCATGGAGATATTAACAATACCCTCCCATTGGGTGGGTTAGTTCCCTGATCCCCCTCTCTATTCACGTCTTTCCCCCCACACACAGTTTCTGGACCTCATCCCAGGGATGTGTGTGTATATATATATATATATATATATATATACACATATATATATATATAGTAGCTTTTTCCCTATGCCCTGCTTTTTTTTTTAACTTACCTCAGTGGACTCATATTATACTTGTCCTTTTATGCTTTATGTACTTCACTTAACATCATTTCCTCCAGTTCTTCCCATGTGGAAATGTGCTTCATGCGTGCGCACTTTTTTTTTAGGGACATGTAGGACTCCATTGTATGTATGTACCAGGTTTTTGATGCATTCATCTTTTGATGGAAATTTAGGTTGTTTCCAACTCCTTGCAGTTGTGAACTGTGCTATGACAAACTGGAGCACAGATTTCTGGCCGTGGTTTGTTTCCTGCCTCCTTTGGGAATATGCCCAATAGGAGGATTGCTAGATCTATGGTGGCTGAATCTCCAACTGTTTTAGATATTGCCAAATCGATATCCACAGTGGCAGTACATACCTTCACATCCACCAGCAGTGGATAGAAGTTCCTCTCCCCACAGCCCCTCCAACACTTGTTACTTTCTGATTTTATGAATTGGACTATCTTTGAGGGTGTTAGGTGGTATCTCATAGTTGTTTTAATTTGCATTTCTTAAGGCTAATGATCACGAACATTTTCTTATATGCTTATTGACCATGCGGATTTCTGTCTCTGAAATTTCTATTCAGGTTTTTGCCCACCTCCTTAGTCGGTAGTTAGTTGTCTTTTTTCTTATTGTAAGCTTGCAAAGTATTGTAGAGTTTAGTAATAAAGCCTTTGCCTGAACTGTCATTGCTAAATATATCTTTCCAGTCTGTGGGCTCTCTTACTACTCTCTTGCTTATTTTGCTTATTTTTTGATATACCCAGGAGATTTATCTTCAGCACATCCCATTTGTAAATTTGTGATGCCTCTCTATTTGTATCCTTCCCTATTTCCACTACCCAATGTATTTCCAGTGCTTAGGTTCTCAGGTTTGTCCCAATTCCCTCATAAATGGCCTTAATAGTTTGTCTACAAGGTCTGAGATACACTTTGAGTTTATTCATGTGCATGGAGTGAGGTAAGGGTCTTTCTTAATTTTTCTGCTGGTAGATATCAATCTTTTCCCCAGCATCACTAACTGAAGAGGGCATCCACTTTACATTTTATATTTTGGAAGCTCAAAAAAATCAATTTTCTGTATGCTGATGCTTTTATTTTTGGTTTTCAGCACTTTTTCATTGATCTATATACCTGTCGCTGTACCAGTACCACACTGTCTTGACCACTGTGGCTGTATAATACATGCTAAACTCAGGTTGAGCAAGCCCTCCCACTTTGTCCTTCTTCTGGAGGAGTTCTCTGCTCATTCCGGGCTTATTCCCTCTCCACCCGAATTTAGTAATCAGGTTTTCCAATTATTTGAAGAAGGATGATAGCATTTGTACAGGGATAACATTAAAGTTATATAGTGCCTTGGGCTGAATTGCCAATTTTTCTATATTGAGCCTTCCAATCCATGAGCATAGGATATTGTTCCATTTGTTGAGGTCATTCTTGGTTTCTTATGATAGTTGAACAATTAATCTTAAAATCGCTACTTCTTGAATTACAAATGGTTCACTAAATTCACTATCATTATTACAGTCTCCAGTTCTCACTTCTAGGAACAAAAAGAAAGAGAAACTGTGAATGGTATACAAAAGTCACTGTATCTTTAAAAAATAATGTGCAGTTCTTTCCCATAGGTACCCCTGCTTGAATATTTATCCTCATTCTGCTATAATTTAGACATTAGCTAATTTTTTTTACTGCTTGGGACTATTCAAATGCATAGAAATAAAGTCTTTGAGCATATTTTTGCTATTTTGGAGATGCATAAAAAACCTTTTTGAGTTTTGACATCATTTGATCTTTAATTAATGGTCCCACAATCCCCACAAGTGAATTTCCTTTGTGATTCTGTAGCCACACTTTCAAAAATATTGAGGACTATGGTGTTTGCCATTTGCTTCTTTGACTGTTCCTTCTCTTTTCAGTGGGAAGAAAATAATGAAATTTTTATGTTAGAGAATATGTGGGATGAATATGAATCTCTTTGTAAATATTGCCCATGTTGACTATGATCTGTCTCTCATTTATTTTACATAAAATGTCCTGCTCTGTGTTCTCCCAAAAGAGAGACCTAGTGAAAAAAAAACAATCTGTAGAATTTTCAGGTAATAATTTTTTAGGAATTGGTAAATTAAATGGTCTATTAAAATATCAATAATTTAATATGAATGTAAAACTATCTTTGCTAAGATAGGCACATCTCAAAAATACATAACTCTATCTCTGTAGGCATGACATTTCCAGTAATCAAAGGGGTTGTGTGTGGAAGTATTTTCTTTGAGATCTTGGACATAGTTAGCATTTTAAAAAGAACAAAATAAAAGTTTTAATTTTTATTTGCAAAACTATGACTTCTGAAAAAATTGTTAACCATGACCTGTGGACAAACATTCTTATATATAAGGGTAAATCAAAGTATATTTATTTAAAAACATGGAAACATTAAGTAAAAAATGCTAAACTACTATTTCAATTATTTGGGAGGCACATCAACTATCTAGGTCTATAAAATTCTGGGCAAGGTGATTTCATCATTATAATGCCTCCCTGAAATATTCTTGCATCTTCTACTTATACCATGTCAAATTTGAAGTTATGGCATCCCTGAGGGATTCAAAACATGTTCCTTTTCAATGTCTTTTGAGATTAAGAAACCAAAAAAGAGTTTGAAGGTGCAGGATCAGAGTTGTAAAATTTCCAATGAAATTCTCAAAGGACTTAAATAGTGGTTAGAGTGGCATAAAATAAAAGGAAAAGGTGCTGGGAGGATGGTGGAGGCCAGATAGGTAGTGAACACTACACTCGGCACTCTGTGCAGATTGTGAGTTGAGGAGGTTTGGGGCTGAGTAAGCATATCAAATTGGTCTCTCAATCCCAGAGAAAAGTCAGAGCACTTCCCTGAACCAAAAGCTGATGCCCACCCTATCGCCAACACTCCCGACAGACGCTGTTTCTTTTTGCGGCCTTCAGGGTGCCTGCTTTGTGACCCATGCCACATGACAGCCAGGTGAGCAGAGAGGTCCGCACTGCATTGGCACCTGTGTATATTGCCAGCCAGTCCTCCCTACCCCAGGGTGCCCGGGGTCCTGTGGGAACATTCCACACAGACCCATGCTCCCAATCCCCACCCCCAGAGATTCTTGCCCTACCCAGAGCCCCTTGTGGACCAGCCTGCAAGCCCCTCCCCCACCCAGGAAGCCTGCACCCAAGTGTCCTAAGACAGGCAGAAGTTTTTATTGCCTCACCTGTCCACTTTTGTGCTCAGCGCCAGCCACCCACTCCCTGCCAGGCTCCTGTCCCCCAACACCAAACACACACAGAGGGTCTCATAAACCCTTAGGACGTGCTAGGTAGCAGACACAAGTGTGGCAGAATCTGTTGCAGCTGTGGAGTAGTGACCCAGCATTTGGAGCTAGCCTAAGGCACATTCTCATCTCCCTGCTCAATCCTGCCCTCCCCTCTGTGCTCTGAATGTGTTGTGAAACTACATGCCAGCAGTAAGCCTCCCCTCCCATGCGTCTACCTGTGGAAAATGCCCCTGTAGTACAGGAACAGATTATCCAATTCTCAACCCAGCTGCATTTGGTCAACAATGTCCATCTGACCCGAAGCGTGCTGAGCTGTAACAGTTCCTGATGGACACTTGAGAAAAGCTGTAGCATAAAGCATAGCAGAAGGCAAGAGAAGAATTGCTGTAATGCAAGGGGGAAACAAAACCCCTCAAGGCAATGACCTATGCAGCGTACAGAAAAGACAACACTAGCCTCCCAAGGAGAGAGCTGAGGACTCTGAAATACAGGGGAAATGGCACCTAGTTCCAATACACCAAACGAAAAACAGCAAACTGCTTCCACAGTGTCAAGAAAAGAGAAACCAAATCCAATGCAAGATGACCAGCTGGACCTAACGGCAGTCATAGAAAAAGCAGATGTTGATCAACCACAGAAAGAAATCTTCAGAATGTTGCTAAGCTGTATATAGGACATGAATGAAGCATTACAGAAGAAGGAGGAATCAACAAAGGAGATAAAGGCTATGCACCAAAGGGCTAAGGGGTGAGCTAGCCAAAACCAACAGTAAACTTTCAAACTTTGCCCAGAGAATGGAGGAGGCACCAGTGACCTAGAGGACTTGAACAGAAATTAATAAATGTGAGAAAAGGTCTAATAAATGTATAAGAGAAGCGAAAGAAAATCTCAGAGCTATGTCTGATGCTATGAGGAGGAACAGCATTAGAATTATCAGTCTACTGGAGGAAGTCTACTGGATGCAGTCTACTGCATCAAGGAAACCAATAGTGATGGGATTCTTGGAGCAAAACTTCCCTAGTTTAATGAACAAAAACCAGGCAACCATCTAGGAGGCAGAAATAAAACCAATTAAACTGAACCCCAAGAAAAAAACAACACCAAGACCTATAGTAATTAAACTATCCATTTTCAAGAAAAAAGAGAAAATTATGAGAGCATCATGGGAAACATTGCCTATAACATATAAAGGCTTGCCGATAAGAATATGCTGAGACCTATCAATGGAAACTATGAAGAAGAGGAGAGAGTGGAGTAGCATACTCCAAACATTGCAGGAAAACAACCCAAGTCCTATAATACTCTATCCAGCTAAATTACGTGTCAAAATTGTTGGAGAAGTAAGTCTTTCCAGACAAGGAAATGCTCAAAGAATAAGCTAAAAAGAACTCAGACCTACAAAAGATCCTCATCGATCCAGTAAGGCCAGAAGAACAACAAGCACCAATCACACACAAAAGACTGTCACACAGAACAACTCCACCCAGAGACCATCAAAGGGAAAACAGCTCCCAAGATAACTGGCTCAATGATGAAAAGAAGGGAGGAATGAACAACAAACACACATGGACACAATCCACAAAAAAAAAAATGGAGGTAGGAAAACACCCAATACAAGACCAATAAAATGACAGCACAGAGTGCACAGAGAGATATAATAGCCCTAAGATTAATGAATTGAACTCAGATCTGAAGAGACAGAGATGAACAGACTGTCTTAGAAAACACAACCCCCCCAATCTGATGCCTACAGGTAGCACACCTAAAGAACACAGACAAAAATAGGCTGAGAATCAAATGCTGGAGAAAAACATATCAAGCAAATAGAAATTAAAAAACATCAGGTGTAGAAATACTAATTTTGGATAAAATTGACCGCAAAGTACAAACCATAAAAAGACACAAGGAGGGACAGTATGTAATGCTCAAGTTAATGACAGAAAAGTAACCACTAATTATTCTAAACTTTTAAACTCCTAATAAGCGTCTAGCGGAATATGTCAATCAAATGCTCAAAAAGATAAAAAAAAGAAATCACTGCCTCAACAATACACCACTTCAAAACACCACTCTCTGAGAAAGATAGATCACTGCAAAAAAAAAAACTCAACAAGGAGGCTAAAGATCTAAATGCTACTATTAGATGATTGGAACAGATAGATATGTTCAGAGCTCTCCACCCAAATACAAAAAAAGTTTACATTCTTTTCAATCCCACGTTAGACATATTCAATGATGGACCACATATTAAGGCATAAGTAGAATCTGCATAAATTTAAGTTCATTGAAATCATACAGACCTCTCTCTCTGACCAGTGTGCCATAAGATTTAAAATCAACAATGGAAGATAAAGAAAATTAGATTAAATAGCTGGAAGATGAATATAACCCTATTGAAAAAGGAGAGTGTACTAGCCCAGATCAGAGATGAGAATAGGGAATTTTTAGAAAGCAATGAGAATGAGAATACAACATACCAAAATCTATGGGACATAGTGAAGGCAGTCATTAGAGGAAGTTTCATAGCATTACATGAAGACATAAAAAAAGAGGAGAGACATACCTGGCACAAAACCTACAGAAACTAGAGCAGAGTTAACAAGACAATCCAACTAATAGCAAAAGAAAAGAAATAATAAAAATTAGGTCTGAGATTCAGGAGAGGGAAAATAAAATAAAAATGAAATAAAATAAAAAGTAAACCAACTAAAAGTTGATTCTTTGAAAGAATAAATAGAATCAGCAAATGTCTCACAAATTTAACCAAAGAAAGGAATGAACACATCTCAGTAGCAAGAATGAGGAATGAAAGGGGGGATATTTCAACAGGACCTAGTGAAATCAAAAGGTTTATCACACAGTACTATGAAGGACTATACACTAATGAATTCAACAATTTGGAAGACATGAAAAAATTCTCGGAAAAACAATCTCTCTATAGACTATCCCCTATGGCTGTTAGGAATCTCAACAAATCTGTATCAATAGAAGAAATATACAAGGTTATGAAGGTGTGATGGGTAGATTTGTTATGCCAACATGGCCATAGAAGATTGGTGGGTCTGTTGTGACAGCACGGCCAATGAACACAAGGGATGAATTGAAGGGCAGAGCGAGGAAGGGCTCAGCGAGTCCCACCCTCTCTCTTGCTCCCGGATCTTCAGACCAGGGGGCTGCCTTGTTCGTCCTGTTCCTCGACCTCCAAGGAACACTATCCGTGGGACACCTAATCATGGACTGTGTTGCTGTGAGTTGACGATCCTTCAAGCCCTACTTCACCACGCTCCTGGGATATACATCTCTTGAGCTGGGGACTGTTGGACTCTGTCATCTGGCTGACTGTTGGTGACCTGCTCTGCCATTTGCTGCCTGTAACCAGATAGCCTGAATTGCTCTACAGAGGACTACTCAGCGGCCCTCAAGACTTGAAGAATTGCCAGTCTTCTAGTTGTCTCATGCAAGGGAGTTGCACTGAGCAATCTATATTGCTTTATAGACAATTAACTGCTTCTTTATTATCTTATACACCTTTCTTTATATATAAATATATAAAGAGAATTACTAGTGCCCTGATTTTTATTTCTGTAAGACAACCCTGCCTGACACAGAAGGGATTACCAACATAAAATCTACTGGACCAGATGGCTTGACAGGGGAATCATGCTAAGTATTCAGGGAAGAACTGACACCAATCCTACACAAGCTCATCCAAGCCATAGGAAAAGATGGGAAACTCCTTCTATAAAGCTAGTATAACTCTGATACCTAAACCAAGTAAGGATCTCACAAGAACTGAGGACTAACTACAGACTGATTTTCGAAATGAATATCAATGCAAAAATCCTTAATAAAATACTTGCCAACAGAATACAAAAGCATATAAAACAACAAATTTACTAGAACCAAGTAGAATTCCTACCAGGAATGCAGGGATGGTTCAACATATGAAAGACCATTAGTATCATTCACCACATTAACACAAAAAAACTCTTATGAACCACATGAAAATATAGATAGATATTGGAAAAGCATTCAACAAAATCCAACACCAATTCCTGTTTAAGACAATAGAGAATATAGGAATGGAAGGAAAATTCCTCAAGACAATTCAAGCTATATATGAAAAACCAACAGCCAACATGGTAGTCAATGAAGAAAAGGCTAACACAATTTCATTGTAAAAGGAGACCCGACAAGGATGTCCCTTGTCCCCATACTTATTTGCATCCAAGGTATTCACCTGGGGAAGGAAGAAGTGAAATAATCGTTATTTGCAGATGATATAAATTTATATATGGAAAATTCTGAAATCTCCACAAAGGGAGTAGTGGAAGCAATAGAGGAGTATGACATAGTGGCAGGATACAAGATTAACAAACAGAAGTCTATCAGACTGCTCTACACATCGAATAAGTCCACAGAAGAGATTAAAAAGGTGGTACCCTTCACAATAGGCAAGCACAAATGGAAATATCTAGGGATATACCTGACTAAAAGATCAAAAGATCTATATGAGGGAAACTTCAGAATACTATTTCAAGAAACCAAGTGTGATCTCGACAAATGGAATTATATCCCATGCTCATGGATCATAAGATTCAATATAGTAAAGATGTCAGTTCTACAATTCCAATACAATTACCCTCACCTTTTTTCAAATAAATGGATTAAGATGATTACCAACTTCATAGAGAAAAGGAAGAAGTCCAAAATTAGAAGAGAACTCCTCAAGAAGAAGGAAACAATGGGAGGGCTTGTTTTACCTGATGTTAGCACATATTAAACAGCCACAGTGTTCAAAAGAGCATGGTACTGGTACAATGAAAGATACTCAGACCAATGGATAAGAACTGAAAACCCAGAAATAAAAGCATCAGGATACAGACAGTTAATCTTTGATAAGGGCCCCAAAATACCAAAGGATCTATATGAGGGAAACTTCAGAGCACTATTACAAGAATCCAATGCTCTCTTCAACAAGTGGTGCTGGAAAAATGGATATCTACCTATAGAAAAATGAAGCGAAACCCCTATCTTACTCTATGCACATGAATAAACTCAAGATGGATCACAGACCTCGAGGTAAAACCCCAAACTATTAGGGCCATCGATGAGGGAATTGGAACCAACCTGAGAACTTTGGCACAGGGATTACATAGACTATCAGAAAAAGAGAAGGACATAAACACAGAGGAGGCACAAATTAACAAGTGGGATATACTGAAGATATAACACCTGTGTACATTGAAAGAATTCACCAAAGAGAGTTAAAAGAGGGCCCACCGACTGGGAAATAATCTTTAGCAATGACACATTGGCATTATTACTAACATTTAAAATTCACTGATAGCTTCCAAAAAGGTCAAAACTAAGTGCCTACTGAGGAGATGGGCAAAGGAACTGAACAGAAGTTTCACAGAGGCAGAAATCAGAATGGCCAATAAACATATTAAGAAATGTTCTCACTCATTAGTCATAAGAGAAATGCCAACAAAAACAATGAGATACCACGTAACACCCTCAAAGAGAGCCCAATTCCAAAGTCAGAAAGCAACAAGAGTTGGAGGGGCTATGGGAGACAGCAACTCTCATCTCTTGCTGGAGAGCCCTTAGGATTGTACAGCCACAATGCAAATCGATTTGGTAATATCTGAAACAGATGGAAATTCATCTACCATAGGACCCAGCAATCCTCCTACTTGGCATATAACCACAAGTGGCAAGAAACAAGCCACGGCCAGACATCTGTGCTCCAGTGTTCATTGCAGCACAGTTCATAATTGCACGGAGTTGGAAACCACCCAAATTTCCATCAGCTGATGAGTGGATTAAAAATCTGTGGTATACATACAATGTAGTAGGACACATTGCTGAAAAGAAGTGATGAACACATGAAGCATATCGCCACATGGGAAGAACTGCAGGAAATTATGCTAAGTGAAGTAAGCCAAGTGCAAGAGGAAAGATATAGCATGAGTCCACTGAGGTAACTACAAAAATGCAAAAGAGGCATACAATGAGCATAGGTGGAAAAGCTACCGTATAAAGAAATTTCTGGGGTGAAGCACAGGAAGAATGGCAGGGGCCAGCCCAAATCCAGGGCTACAAATTATAGCCAACTGAAGAGGGCCGGGGGAGATGGCAATGTGTAATGGGGGAATGGGGTACTGACCCACTCAAGGGGAGTGTATTGTGTATATTTCCACAGGGAAAGAGAAACCAACTTAAATCCAGTGTTACAGGATGCCAATGCAGCATGAGGGCAAGGAGCAGGGAGCCAGTAGAGCGCGATGAGGTCCAAGTCCCAATCCCAACTACATGAACAATCAGCCCCCTCCCTCAGGGAAATTTGCTTTGAAGGTCAGCACTGAGGCTAGAGCGTGGGGAGAGGGACATGTCTGACCAGAGCAAAGTAGATCAAATGAAAGGGGAGGAAGAGAGAATGTAGTGCATCCTGATCCATCAAGCCTTGAGAATAATCCACCTCTCATAACAGCCATTGCACAGAGAGGACCATATGGTCAACCCCACTATGAAATACAGCGTCCCTTGCTGACCCAAGGCCCTACGGGGACAACACTGGAAGAGCAGGGTTGGGAGTGCACTCAGCCTGACACCACCACACCTAGACAAGGGTGTGCCACAGAGCAGCAGGAGGGGCAGAGCATGGAGTTCCCAAGGGAATGCCAAGGATATACTTTGGGTCCAGGATGTGGCACCCCATTTGACTCAGCTGGGGGGGGGCACTACTGGAGGTCACTGACCAGACATTGAACTATTTACAGTTTTTCATTATTATTATTATTATTTAGTTATTTATCTATTGATTATTTATATATTTTTCTGGTCATTGGTTTTATAATTGTTGCCATGCTTTGCTTTGCTTTTGTCACTTCATCTTGTGATGTTTTGTTTTTTTTTTGTTCATATTATTATCTCTAGATAAGATAGCCTGGATGAACAGTCTGGAGGAGAAAGCAACAGGAATAATGGTTTCCAGGGGGACACAAGAGATGAGGAGGTGGAGGAAAGGAAGTGGTTTTTTACCATCCCAGGGATAAGGAAACAACAGGTGTTCCAAAATCAGTGGCAAGGTGGGTATGCAAGGCCTGATAGGTATTAATCAAGAGTAATGTAACAGAGGGAAATTACTGAAACCCAAATGAATGATGAGAATGATAGTGGGAAAAGAGGAAAGCAAAAGGAAATAGAGGAAAGAACTGGGAGGCAAAGAGCATTTACAGAGGTCCAAATGTAGCCATGAACATAGGTACACTTAGATATGATGTTGGGGAAATAAATTTATGTGCATATACTTAAAGTGTTAGTATTAAGACAGCATATAGACATTGGATCTCCACTAAATACTTCCTTAATGAAGGACACTTTGCTCTGTTAAATTGGCATTCCTTGATGCTTACCCTCCCGACACAATCAATGAATACAAATATGTGAACAAGCAAATGTGAGGAAGAAATCTGATGGTGCCTGGCTATCAACTATATAGCGTCTGAGGTCTTAAGTGCTTGAAAATAAACAAGTGGCCATATAGCTCAGAAAAAAACAAAGCTCACGTGGAAGAAATATACCAGCCTGTGTGACCACAATGTATCAGTGGAAGCAGTTATCAGCCATCAAGAATAAAAATCATATCATTACATGACCACCTTACTGATATGATCGCTAAAGGCAAAGTTGTGCATAGGCAAAGGTGTACATAAGCAATTGTGGTGAAGAAAGCTGATGGTGCCCCCCGATCAAAAGATATAACATCTGGGGTCATAAAGACTTGAAGATAAACAAACGGCCATCTATCTCAGAAGCAAAAAAGCCCATATAGGAGAAGCACACCCGGCTGTGGCACCACGAGGGGTCAAAGAGATAAGGTATCAGGCATCAAAAACCAAAAATCTTGTCATTGTGAAGGAGGTGGAGTGCAGATTGGGGGCCCAAGGTCAATCTGAGGAGAAGTGGCATCCCCTTACAGAAGGGTCGTGGGGAGGAGATGAGCCAGCCAGGACACACTGTAGCAGTGATGTAATATTTACATTTTCTCTAGTTCTAAAATGCTTCCTCCCTCCCAAAGTCATGATCTGAATTATACCTCACAAATCCTGTTAGACCAGAGAATGTACACTGGTACAGATAGGAGCAGGAAACATGGGGTATCCAGGTAAAATGATCCCTTTGGGAGCAGTGGGGAGACAGGAGACACTGGGAGGATTGAGGAAGGGTGGACTGGAAAGGGAAAATTTATTATAAGGATCTACATATAAGCTCATCCCTGGGGTATGGGCAATGGGGAAGTGGGCAACGGGAGATATCAGAAAGCATTTGACAAGAACAAATTATAATAGTTTTAAATTATCAAGGATCCCTGAAAGAGGAGGAGTGGGGAGGGGGTGGAAAAAGGAAGCATCAATACCCGGGGCTTATGTGGAAAGAAAATGTTTTACGAATGATGTGGGCATCAAAGGTACAAATGTGCTTTGCCTGCAATGCTTTGTGTACAATGGATGCTTCGATAGATTGTGCAAAGTGTTGTATGAACCCCCAATAAAATGATTAAAAACAAACAAAAAATTGGAAATTGAAAAAAGCAACAACTGGTGGGGATGGGGGCAAAAATGCACTGCACTTGCTGAGTCAGCAGTGATAAATTGGTACTAGTGGAGTGTACTTGCTGACCAGGCTGTATACCCAGGCTTTTAGCTATACAATGTGATTCAGAATTGGCAAGCTGCAAAATAAAATGCTATAAATTTATTAACCAACATGTTCCAGAGCTGAAAGCACTAACTTAGAACTTTGTTAGACATGTCTCTCTGTTTCTCTCCTAAGACCATATGATTCTTCTTTTTCAAATATATTCTTTTAATTGGCTGTTTAAGGGTAATGAGGCCATATAGTCTGACATGCTTACTTAGCAGAGAAATGCAGCCGGTCTTTCTCTTGCAAAAAACTGTTGGCTCTGAGAGAAGTGTGCAGAAATGTTGTTCACGTCATAGCACTGTCTTCCATCCCGACCCAGTGCCCACAAGCTAAAGGAAATTTGTACCTCATATATTTGACATTTTTATCTCTTTTGTAAGTCTTTAAAAATTAATGATAAGAAAACATCTTTAAAAACAATAAATTTCTTGCTTTTCCTTAGTAAAAAAGAAAGGAGAAAAAATAATATTACAATGAACTTGAAGTTTTTAGTGACAAACAAGTTCATGTGAATCAAACAGAAAAGAAATTCTCCCCTAGAATACCTAGAAGAAAGTGTAGGGAGGGGGATTATTGTGACAGGGATGGGAGTGGATAAAAGAGTCTTCATTACAGTATTCCTGTTTTCTCACTATTGCTGGTTTTACTTTTCTTTAAAATTCTTCATAACATGCCCCAGCTATCATCCTGTGAAGCTTTTCAATTTACAGTAGTTTGGACATTCTATGTTGAAGGGTGAAACACCTTCAACTGCGTACTCCAAACAGGTTAAGACTTTGTTCTAAATACGAGAATAAATCAAGAAATATTGCTTGTTAGAGTCTACTTCATATGAACATGGATTTGTTCCAAATAAAATGTGTGTAAGCATGTCTCTATTCTCAGAAGTTGACAGCAGACAAGCTATATCACTCATATACTTGCTGTAGGTTTGATAAAGTACCGCAAAAAACAAAACAAAACAAAACAAACAAACTTTATCTGTCTGAAAAAAGTAGGCACAATATTCACAAAACTCAATTGAACAACTTCTCAACTCACTGAAACTTTGAAAATAATTTAGGGATACACCACACAAAATATATTGCTTAAGGAATAAGCAATAAGTTAAGGAAATGAAGAAACTGTGGCTAATGTAATAAAATTGCTGGTAGAAAGCCATGGAATTACTACTTTTCCAATGACTACTGAAGTAGGGATTTCAAATGGTAGGATAATTTCAATTTTAAGTAAATGTTTTGTTCTCGGCAAGCTTTTGGGTCTTTAATGTGTCAAAAGATCATCTATTTCAAAGAACTGATATTTTCATCAGTCTTTTATGCAAGATTAAAACTAATGAAAGTAATTTTGGGGAAGTGGTCCTTACTGAGATCAGATTGTGCATTTACTAATACAATCAAGAATGCAATGTCCAATCAAAATGGTAGCTTCAAAGAGTCTATGCTGAGTCAGCTATATTTAAGATTGAGAGGTCAGTTCAGAAAGTCATGGTGATAGTATTATTCTGATTCTCAAGGGGTTATCTTGATAGATTTTCTCAAAAGATTTAGAGTCATCACCATGTCTTATATGAAGAAATTTGAAGAAAATTGTAAAGCAGATTTTTGAGAACAAAAAAATTATGCATGTGTATACATAGCATATATTTTCAAGTATAAGCTGATGTGAATATCAGCTAAGGCATCTAATTTTACTACCAAAACTGTATAAGAAATGTGCTGATAAAAATCGGCTTATACATGAGTATATACAATATGTACATACATATATATGTATAATCTGTTTGTGTATTTCACTCTTTGAGGATGCAGTGTCTGTCCTATGATAACTTATCTAATAGATATTGCCCCACATACCTTACAGCACTGATCTTGCACTTTCTACCTTCTGATTCCCAAATCAAAGAACATTTAAAAGGATTATAATTTATGCCTCTTCAGAGAGCTAAAACAGCTGCTTTAATATAGGGTAATTAGAAAAGTGTATAATTATTCAGAGAAGGGCTGAATAATTTAAAATACTGCTTTAAGATATGTATATAGATAAATGATACAAGGGACAGTAGCTTCACATTTTAGCATTTTTATAAATAAAGTTTGCTATGATTTTATGGTGTAGTGAGCTGGGCACTGAGGTGTTAAATAAGAAGTTTGTGGTTCGAACACACCAGATGCTTGTGCAAAATGAGGCTATCTATTCCCAGAACAATATGAAGTCTCAAAAACCCAATGCAGGATAGCTGAGAGTCAGAAAAGACCCTATAGCAGTTGGATGGTGACCATTTATAAATATCCTGTATCATTTTAGGGGTTAAATGAGAGAGTTCAGTTGATTATATCAGAATATGCAAGACATAGTCAGCCTAAGAAAATTAAAGTACTATAAGTGTGAGAAATGTGAGCATGAGAAACTATGGGAAACCTTAATGATAAGGGGAGTTCCAGTACACTTCATTGTGCTCCTGGAGAACTTGTACATAGATCAAGAGGCATTTGTGAAAGCAGAATGAAAGAATCTTGCCTAGTTTAATATCAGGAAAGGTGTGAAACAAGGTCGTATCCTTGCCCTATATTTATTCTATCTGAATACCGAACAAATCATCAAAGAAGCTGGATTATACAAAGAAGAATGTAACACCAGGATTGTAGGGATGCTTATAACCAAGGTGCAATATGTCATGACCAAATCTTGCTTGCTGAAAGTCAGGACTTGAAAAACTTGCTGATGATCAAGAATTGCAGCCTTTAGTATAAACTACAACTCACCGTAAAGACCAAATCCTCACAACTGGACCAATAAGTAACATCATGACAAATGGAGAAAAGACTGAAGTTGTCCAGTATTTTATCTTCCTTGGATCCACAATCAATGCAGTCAAGAGGTGAAAAGATCAATGCTACTAGGAAAATCAATTGCATAAAACCTCTTTACAGTATTGAAAATCCAGGATGTTACTTTGAGAATTTAGGTGCTCCTGACCCAAGCCACGATATTTTCAATGGCCTCATCTGCATGTGAAAGTTGGACATTGACTAAAGAAAACCAATGAAAAACAGAAGCATTTGATTTGTTTCACCTATTTTGGACACATTGTCAGCAGAGACTCGTTCCTGGAGAAGGACACTGTGTTTGGTAAAGTAGAGTGGCAGCAAAGGAGAGGAAGACCCTCAAGGGGATGCACTGAAATAGTGACTGCAACACGGGTTCAAAGAGAAGAACAAGTGTGGGGAAACCCGAGGAAACCAAACCTGAGGAGGCTTAAGGACATTTCAAATGTTTTCTTACAGGAAAATTCCGGGATTATTCAAGTTGGGACACCCATCTTGAGTTGAGCAGAGTGGTGTTACGTTTGTTCTAAACTCTTATTCTTATAAAATATCCAAGAAACAAGTCTCCATCCTTCTTTCCTCCTCTTACCAGGGGATTTGCTGAGCTCACTTTGAAAACCTATTTCTCTAAAATGAACTCTACATTGTTAATATTGGTTTTAAAATATTAATGTTTTGAAATGTTGATATTTCAAAGGAGCACAAGAATTGGAAGGTAAATTGCCTAATACATGTGGAAAATTTGCAAATGCGTCAACTAAATTTTATTCAAACGATTTTAAAATGGGCTTAGTTTTATACTTGACTAAATTGTGAGATGTGGTGACAACTATTAATGAAGAATTATATCAATTAGCTACTTGAGGTTACCAAATATTTTCCAATGTATGTGTCATAGATCACAATTTTAACTGCATATTAAAAGGTTATTTTGGATGAATGTTTGAAGAATAACTCCAAATGTTAATCTTTTAGTGAAATTGGATTTAAAAATAATAACTGGGTCAGAAAAATATTATTTTCTATTTCCTAAGCAGCAATCAGGAATAAACAAACTATAGAGAGATAGTAAGATTATATACAGATGATATTGTTATGTGCTGTTGATAGTAGATATTGATAGCTGTTGCTTGGCGTGAATGAACGACCCTAGGTATAACTGAATGAACATTGTCTTGTCCTGCATCATCTGCATAATTTTTATAATTTAGCTCATTGTTGCAATCCATCTCCTTGGGGGGTCTTCGTTTTTCTTACCTTATACTCTACCAAGCAAAAAGCCATGTTCCTGAAATTAATCTCTCCTGATAGCATGTTCACAGTACATGAGATAACATTTCACCAAGCTCTGTTTTAGGGAGCATTCTGGTTGTACTTCTTCCAAGATAGATATTCTTTTGTCAGTCCATGGAGTCGCCAATATTCTTCATAAGCATTAGAATTCAAAAACATCAGTTCTTCTTCCATCTTTCACATGTATATGTCATGGTTGAAAATACCATGGTTTGAGTCAGGAGCCGGGATGATGTGCTGGTCGTGCTCTGGACTAGCCATACTAAAACATGAGTCACTGTGCAAGAGATACAGGCTTTCTACTCCAGCAGTGGTACAGCCTTGAAAACTCACATGAGCAGTACTAGCCTGCCCTATAGGGTCACTGTGAGTCTTCATCTGCTCCATGGTAGGGAAGTTTAAGTGTTTTTATTATTTGTTGTTGTTGTGTTGGGGAGGGTTAGACACCTCTTAGATTTCAAATTGACAACACTTTAAAGAGACCTTGTGCAGCAGATTGCCCAACGCAATTCATTGTTTGACTTCTTCTCCCTTGAGAATTAATTTGAATAAAAGCAAGATGAAATCCTTGACAATTTCATTTTTTCTGTTTATCATGTTGTTATTGGTACAGTTTTGAGGATTTTTAGTTTCTTTACACTGTGTTGTAGTCTATAAGGAAACATGAATGTTTGATATTAATCAGCAAGTGCTTCAAGTCCTCCCTGCTTTTGGCAAACAAACTTGTGCCAACTGCGTATCAAAGGTTGTTAATGGATCTTCCTCCAATCCTGATACCATGATACCACATTCATCTTCACAGAGTTCATCTCTTCAGATTATTTGCTAAGGATAGTGATTAAATAAGTATGGTGAAAGAATATAGTCCTGATGCACACCATACCTGTTTTTATACCATAGTCTATCACTGGTTTGATTTGAATGACTGTTTCTTAGTTCATGCACAGATTCTCCATGGACACAGTGAAATGTTCCAGAATTGATCTTCTTCTCAAGTTTACCCATAGTTGCTTATGACTCACACCATCCAGGCTCAATGGACTGTTGCCTTACCTCTTGCCACTGTGGGGCCCCCTCGGTAGTTTATTGCTTTTGCTTTCATTACGGCCAGTATTATTCAACAACCTCATGGCAGTTATTAAGTAACAGATTGAGACCATTCAAGCAAGGCCCCTGAAAGTTCATTATTGTCGCTTGGAGACGAGCGATCTCGAACAGAGTGGCACACACGACTAGTATGTGATAAGACCCTCTGCCTCCGTGAGCTGAACTTGACAGCCAATTACAGGAGCACTCTTTACCAACCTAAGACAGGCCATGGTGACATTAGAAGGCCATTGACCGATGACGGGTAAGGACTGAGTGTGTGTCCTGACAACCCTAAGACAGGCGGAGTTTCCGGGAGGATATTACTTGAAAAAATAAAAAAGGGGGACCTGCCAGGAGCCATCCAGCCGGGACATGCTTGACCTGGCTACAGGCGGGATATGCTTGAACTCTGTTGCAGTTTGTTGCCTGGGGTTTGTAGTTTGTCGCCTTTGTAACTGTAAACAGCCCTGGCCTCTGAAGCCTGACTTGCAGCTGTGCTACCATTCACTTGTTAATTTTGAAGATCACGATATGCTAATTGCCTAAGCTTGCTTGTCCTATAAAACTGGCTTACTTCGCCCAAATAAAAAAAATAAAGAACCCCACCCCAGAAAAGATGTAACTACTGACACAACATATGTATGCATGCATGTATGCATTATGATTAGAGCTGTATGAGCCCCCAATAAAATGATTTTTGAGGGAAAAAAAACAAACCTTTGTATAGCCCATACAAGAAAAATATATCTTCCTGGTATTCTTACCTTTCATCCAAGATACATCTCATGTCAGCAATGCTATCCATTGTCCCAAGCACTCTTCTGAATCCAGTTTGAGTTTCAGGGAGCTCTCTGTTGATGTGCCATTGCAACCATTTCTGCATTACTAACAGCCAAATTCTACTTACATGTATTCATTATATTGTTCAAAAATGCTTGCATTCTCCTGTGCCACTTTTCTTTCAAATGAACACAGATATGCGACTCTTGGCTAGGAAGCTGCCTTTCAAAATGTTTGGCAGAGATGAATGAGCACTTACTGTTCTTCATAAACTTATTGAAACAGTTTAACTGGAATTCTGAAAATTTCTGGAGAGCTGTTTTTCTCTAATGCCTTAATTATATCTTGGATTTCTTCCTTTCATATCATAGGTACTTGATCTTCTACAACCCCTCCAGATAGTTTCATTGTGAATTATTCTAGTCCTTATAAGTGGTTACATCTATTATGTCTACATTCTTTGGATCCTACCTGCATGATTCAATATTTTCCCATTTAAAATACCAGAACTGTTACTCAAGTTGAACAGGTTTAAGTAAAACCTTGAGACTAAGGATGGACTACGAAGAAAGTTTAGACTGCCTATATCAGAGGCAATAACCATTGAAAACCTTATGCACAACTTCAAAACATTGTCAGATACCAAAGACCTAATGAATGGAAGCAGAATATTGTCAGAGACACTGCTGAAGCTTGGGCCCTTCGGGTCAGAAGACCATCAAAATATGACTGAAAATGAGCTGCTTTCTCAACCTATTTTCAGTCATGGTGACATGAATGAAGTAAAGTCTGTGGGAAAGGATTATTTGGGATCTTTATTTGTATTAATTATGGGGCATGACTCAAGGGAAAAAAGAAACCACCACAAAAATCTGCTAATGATCAGAATTTGGAATGTGGGAAGTATAAACCTAGCAAAAATAGAAGCCATCAAAATTAAATGGGATGTATAAAAATTGATATCCTTGGCATTAGTGAGATGGAATGGCCTGGTATTGGCCATATTGAATTACTTACATTAAAAAATCCAATCAATGGACCTATCATTCAAATTTATGCAGCAAACATAAACGCTAGTGATGAAAAATATTGAAGAATTCTGGTAATCACTTCAGTTGGAATTTGGTCAGACATGTAACAAAAATACATTGATAATTATTTGTGATGTTCTTGCTGATAGAAACAAAACCAGAATGTGTGCATTAGAATTTTGGCAGACCAACAAAGTATCCAGAGGAAATAACCATTTTTCAACAACACAAAAGGAAACTCTATACCTGGACTTCTGAAGGAATACAAAGAAATCAAATGGACTACTTATGTGGTAAGCGATGCTGGAGAAGACTAATAGCAGCTAAAACCAGGCCAAGGTTAGAATGTAGAAAAGACCATCATTTTCTCATATGTAAGTTCAAATCAAAGCTGAGGAAAATTTTTAAAAGACCACGAGAGCCAATGTATGACCATGATTCAATTCCAATTGATTTCAAAGACCATCTCAAGAACAGATTTGATGCATTGAACTACGTTGACAGAAGAACTGATGAGCAGTGGGAAGACATTAAAAACATTTATAAAGAAAGTAAAAGGTCATTAGAAAGATAGGAAAGGAAGAAAGAATCAAATGGAATGTCAGAAGATTGTGAAACTTGCTCTTAATAAGAAAGTAGTTAAAGCAAATGGAAGAAATGATTATGTCAAAGTGGCAAACAGAAAATTCAAAAGGGCTTCTCAAGAAAACAAAATCAAATGTTATAATGAAATGTAAAAAGACCCAGTGGTAGAAAACGAAAAGGGAAGACCAAGTTCAATATTTCTTAACTGATAGAACGTAAAAAAAATCAATTCACGAGTTGCAATATTGAAATATTCTATGGGTAAAATAATGAATGCTTTAGAACGCATCAAAAGAACGTGTATTTGATTTCACCTATTGATGGACTTTGGGACCCCAATCTGTACTCCCCCTCATTTATAATAATATAATTTTAGTTCTTTGATGCCTGACACCGGATCCCTTCAACATCTTGTGGTCACACAAGCTGGTGTGCTTCTTCCATGTGGCCTTTGTTGCTTCTGAGCTGTATGGCCGCTTGTTTACTCGAGACTTTTGATAGTCAGGCATCCTCTTACAGGGGGGTTGTAGGGAGGAGATGAGCCAGTCAAGGTTCAGTGTAGCAAAAATGAAATATGTAACTTTCTTCTAGTTCTCAAATGCTTCCTCCCACCCGCTATCATGATCCCAATTCTACCAGACAAATCCAGCTAGAACAGGGGATGTACACAGGAGTCGGAACCATGGGGGATTTAGGATAGATTTGTCCTTAGGACTAATGGTGGGAGTGATGACACTGGGAGGGTGGAGGGATGATGGAATAGAAACGGGGAACCAATTTCACGGATCTACATATAACTTCCTCTTTGGGATATGGACAACAGGGAAAGGAGTGAAGGCACACACTGGACAGTGTATGATATGAAAAAGTAATAGCAATTTGTAAATTATTAAGGGTTCATGGGGGAGGGAAGGGAAATATGGGGAGCTGGCACTGGGGGCCTAATTGGAGGGAGGATATTGTGAGAGTGATGATGGCAACAAGTGTGCAAATGTGGCCTGTATACAATTGATCTATGTATGGATCGTAATGGGAGTTGTATGCATTAAAAATCACACAGCCAAACAAAGCAACAAAAGAAAACAAAACAACAGCAGCAGGAATTTGCAAAAGCAATGACAAAAGAAATAAAAATCTATAAATATCTAATTGTTTGTTGACCTTTAGGATTGCTTTTTGGTCAAATATGATGGGGTGCCACACCCTGGCCCCAAAATCTATTTTTGGTATTTCCTGGGGACTGGGCTTTATTGCTCTGTTGCCCTTGTTCTGTTGTATGCCCTTAGTGTTATGCCTTAGTGTTATGGGATCAGATTGGGCCCAATTCCTGTATTGTATCTCCAGTGTTGTCTCCATAGTGTGCTGGGTCAGTGAGGGATGTTGTGTCCCATAGTGGGGCCAGGACTGTGATCCTATCCGTGCACTGGCTGCTCTAAGCAGGAATATAATCCTCAGGAATTGATGGACCAGGATGAGCTCCACTCTCCACCCCACTTCATTTGCTCCTGTATGCTCTGATCAGACTTGTCCTGCAACGCTGAGACGTAGCTTCAGTGCTGTACTCTGAAGTGAACTCTTCTGTGGGAAAGAGGACTGTCGACATAGTTGGGGTTGCCAGTCCCTTAGACCTTTCTTTTTTGGGGGGGCATCACTGCTCTCCGGTGGTGGGAGTAGGAGGCCCAGCCCCACTGCTGGAATTGAACCTCCAACCCAGTGGGCCGCAGTCCCGTGCACAACCACTGCGTCACTGGGACTCAGCCCCGCTCAGACCTTTCTTTTGATTGCCTGCTTCATGCCACTATGCACCCCACTTAATCTTAATCATATTTACATCAGATTATGTAATTATCACAAAGGTCTACTGAAATGCTTCAAAAATTGATGAAGCTATGGAAGCACTTACTCATATATGCAAGCAATTTGGATTACAGCTATTTAGTCAACTGAATATTAAAGACTCATGTTTCTGTCCATTCAAATGAAAAGTGGCGCAAAAAAATGCTCAATCTATAGAATAACACCAATGATGTCACTTTCAAATAAAATTGTACTGACGCATATCCAAAAAAGATTGCTCCAACACATTGACCAGAAACTCACAAAAGTTCAGGCTAAATTCAGAAGAGGATGTGGAATAGGGGATATCATTAATGATGTTAAACAGGTTTTGGCTGGAAGCAGATAACACCACAGAGACACTTACTTGTGTTTTATTGACTATCACATGGAATTTGACTGTTTTGATAATAGCAACCTATGGATAACCTTGAAAAGAATGGGAATTCCAGAAAATTTAATTATGCTCATGCAGATTTTGAGCAGGGATCAAGTGGAACTCTTGCCAATGAAACAAGTGGTTTGAAATCAGAAAACACTTACCGCCAAACAAAAGGAATCAGGAAAAATATATGTTATGGTTTCATCCTCTCACCAAAATTATTTGATTTGCATACTGAGCAAATAATCAGATATGCCGTAATATATGAAGCCTCAGGATTGAAGGACAGCTTACTAAAAACCTGTCATATATAGATGATATTCCTTTGTTTGCTGAAAGGGAGGAGGACCAGAAACACTTGCCAATGTAGATCAATGATTATAAGTTTCAGTTTGGAATGGTACTCAATGTAACGAAGTACAAAATCCTCCCAACCGGTCCAGATAACATTAAGACAAATGGAGAAAAAGTTGACCTTGTCAAGCATTTTGCCTTGTTTGGCTTAAAAATCAAAGGTAATGGAAGTATCAGTCAAAAGATCAAAATATTCAATGCATTGGATAACTCTGTTGTATAAGAGTACTGAAGAGCAAAGATGTTCCTGTCAGCACTGATCGTACCTATCTGAAGCCATGGTATATTTAATCACCTCACATGCATGTGAAAATTAGACATTGATTAAGGAAGACTGAAAGTAATCTATATCTTTGAATTGTGGTGCTGAAGAAGAATGCTAAAAGTACCCTGGACTGCCAAATCAAAGCAAAATCCAAATTCAGTGCCCTCGAGTCAGTGATTATTCAAAGAAATATGCTGTGGCTCTCTTAGAGAGACTATAACTGTTTATGACACTAGGAAGCCCAATATAAAGGGTACATAAATCCGTCTTTGGAAGAAGTACAGTCAGAAGGTTCCTTAGAGGCAAGATTTTATTTTACAGACCATATATATTCGTGTGTAGATTGAGTCTTTCAGCACATTTTAATGCAGCTTTTGTGGTAAACTTAGGTCCCTTGACTGATATTCAGGTCAACATATACTTGAGTATTTATGATTCTTTGGCCATGTGGTTAGGAGAGACCAGACCCCAGAGAAGGACACTATATTTGGTAAAGCAGAGGGACAGTAAAGAAGAATAGGGGCTTCCATGAAATGAATTGATAAAATGATTCCAACAGTAGGTTCACATACCCTTGTTGTCCATAGGGGTCATGACAGGTTGGAGCAAACTCAATGACAGACTAACAGCAACAACGACAGTGGCAACAACATGTTACGATCCCAAGTTTCAGTGTCACATTTCTTTCCACGTAGTGCTCTAATTTTAATATCAGAGATTTTTTTAGGTTAAGAATTAAACTGGCGTCATAATTGATAAGACTTTGAATTTGGCTCATCTATTCTTACTAGATGAGATAAGGCTTTCTTTCACGGCACAAGTACAAGCTTTGAGTCCATTTCTATGGCGTATGTGCCGGGCTCAGCTCAGGCTGTCTCTTGTAAGGAATACCCACTGTTAGTCGTTTGGGGAAAACATTGACCTCAACAAGCCTCAGCCAGAAACAAACATATAGGGAGAGACCTCCACCCTGGAAAATCAGATAGGCCACATAAACGCTAAGTGCTTCAAGATTACTTTTGATGTTCTTTTAAAACAATCACTCCTCCCTCACCCCCGCCCATCAATGGAAAATCAGAATTTGTTATACTTGAGATTCTCTGCAGACCACTCACCCCAGCTTGGCAACCTTCCATGCCGGGACTTACCTCATTCCAACTTCCACTGTTTATAAGACACCCCCCTCACCTAGAGCCTCCATTTCTCCTGCTTGTCTAACTATGGGGCCCATTAGTGGAGGGCACATAGTGTGGTATGTTTCTACACAACTCCACTTTTCCTCATAGGACCTCCCTGTAGGGGTACGGTGCCTGGGCAAACCTAGCAGCATCCTGGGACCAGTGAGGTGCAGTGCCACCAAACACAGGACCATTTGTTATACACAAAACGACACTCTGCCATGCTTCCCTATATTATATCATGGGCTGATAAGTGACCCTAGTGAAATAACTAACTAACTAACTAACTAACTAACTAACTAAATAAATAAATAAATAAATATCAAAACCGAAAACACTTATAGTATACAAGGAAAAGGAAAGAGTCTTGAGAGCCGTTAGACAGTAAAAAGTCACCTACAAATGTAAACAGAGAAGAGTAAACTCAGACCTCTCAGTAGAAACCAGGAAGGAAAAAATGGAGCAACATATACTAATTCTTGAAAGAAAAAGAAAACTGCCAACCAAAAATCCTACATCCAAAGCTATGCATCAAATATTAAGGAAAAGTACAAGTATTTTCACACATAAATATTTCAAAAACTTGTAGAAAATAACATCAGACTTATAAAAATCATAAACCAGATATTTTTGGTCCAAAAATCAACAGCTGCAGCAGACAAACATGAGATTACCACAGTGTGTAGCACCAGCCAGAATTCAAACAGCATGATAAACAACACAGATCTAGAAGAACACAGGTGTGAATTCCCTACCCCCACAAAATAAGAAAAGACAAAAATAAATAATATTATATTATAGCAAATAGCCTACATTCAGAATTAATAACGTCTAATGTTAAAGCATTAAATGAACAAATTAAAATCCAATGAGTAGCAGACTGAATTAGGAATGAGATCCACCAATCTGATGCCTTCAAGAGACCCCTCAAACTCACTAAAAAGAACCTGAGAGTAAAAGTATGGAGAAATCTATATCAAAGCAATGGCAACCAAAAATGAGAATGTGTGGCAATATTTATCTCTGACAAAATAGAGTTCAGAGTAAATGACATAGAGATAAGAATGAACATTACATAGATGATTACAAGATAAATGGATCCAGGATATATAGCCATAAGGAAAATGTATTCATCTATTGAAAAATCCTTGATATACATCAAAAAAATCCTCAAAGATATGGAAAGAGAAATCACCAGATTTACAATAAAGTAAGAGACTTCAATAACACAACTCTCGAAAAATATAGATCAAAAGGAAAGAACTCAATAAAAAATTGCAGAGCTGAACAACACAATCAAACAAATAGAGCTTTTAGATATTTACAGAGTTCTCCAAACAGCAAAATATAAACATTCTTCTTCAAAACACAACAAAAATCTGAATATAGACCACATCTTCTGTCATAAAGCAAGTCTTAACAAATTCAAATACATAGAAATTGTTCAAACACTCATCTCAAACCACAATGCCATAGAACTGGAAATAAGCAATATAAAGAAAAAAACAGTAAGACAAACATACAGACACTTGTGTTCATCTGGGTAGACTAGAGAAACAAATTCATAAACACACATAAGAATTTTACACAAAGGGTAGTTGCACATTAAAAAATGTCCCAGCCAGTCCAGATCAATTCCATGAATCTGATATTAGCCCATATTTATGAGAGCAATCTATAAAGTCCCTTTCACACTCATAAAACACATGCAAGGACACCAAATGTAGTAGAAGATCACATGTCAGTGGAAGGACAGTCTTTGGATTGAGTGGAGTTGTAGACATCTCAGTGCTGGCAGGGGGTCTCTGCATGACTTCTGAGCAACAAGTGCTGCATCAGGGGGAATCTATGTGACTTTTTCTCAGGGATGTCTCCCCAGAAAGTAAGCCTTGTCTGTGAAGTGCCTCCAAGGGAGTGAACTGAGAAAGACAGTCTTTCTTGTCTCCAAGAAGGAATTACCATACTTCCCAGAATTCTTATGAGAAGGCCATGCCCACACAGAGGTCTCATTGGTTATTTTCAGATTGACAGGCCAGACTCCACCCCTACACTCTTAATCCTCAAAATGACACCAGATAAGGTGACAGTCACAACACTGAACCATACACTACTCAAAAAAAGTCTGGGTATTAGGTGAAAATAGAGAAGAAATTAGGATATTCCCGCATGTCAGTGGTCATTTTATAAAAGGAGGGTATCACTTTCAACACTTTAACACAACACCTCCAAAAATTGCAACAGGGATAATAAGCGTAAACCCTCCAACAACAGAAGAAAATATATCATAAAATTAGAGCAGAGGTAAATAAATTGGAGGACAGAAAAACAATAGAAAATAATCAACAAAGCAGCAAAATTGATGAATCATGTGGCAGTCATGTGCTTATGTTAATTTTATGATTGAAATGTAGGGATGGAGTCTGGCCTGTTAATCTGGAGATAGCCATTGAGTAGCGGATGAGGCCTCTTTGTGGGCATGGCTTTCACCTGAGACTCCTGGGAAATCTCACGATATTTTCCTCTTGAAAATGAGAAGCTATCTTCCCCAGTTGTTGGGAGTTAGTTTCAGAAATGATTAATCACAGGCAACACAGAATGGCGGTGTCTGGGAGGCTGGAGTAGCCGGTGGAGAGACCACACGGTTTTGCCCTGATGGAGCCAGACCACTGAGGCTGGGGCAGCCACATGGAGGCCTCTGCCAGCGATTAGTTGCTGCTGCCACTATGGGATGCTGTTGATGGACCCTGAGCCCTGGAAGTGAGGAGCCATGGAGAGACCCCTGTCGGTGCCGAGACTCTGTACCCACTGACCTGTGACTTCGTGAGTCGGAAGGAGACTTTATGGACTGATTTCGGGCATATGGGTTAATATCGGACTTGTGACTTTGAGCTAGACTGGGCTGAGATGTTTTCTCAATGTCCTGTTCCTCTTGAATATATCTTTATATCCATATGCATGTCTTTGAAAATTTTTCCTCTAGTCTACCCGGACTAAAACAAACCACTAGTAAAATTATTTAAAGAAATGAAAGAATAGACACAATTAAGTAGAATGAGAGAAAAATGAGTGTCATCACAACAGATCCAAGTGAAATAAAAAAATGAAAACACAGTACTATGAAAAACTGTATTACAACAAATTTGATAATGTAAAAATTATGTACACATGTCTAGAAATACACTCTCTACCAAAAATTGACATAGATTGACATAAAAATTTGTACAGATTTATCAAAAAGAAGAAACATGCAAGATCATTAAAAAATCTGAAATTTAAAAAGCTCAGAAACAGATGACTTCACAGGAGAATTCTACAAAGTATTCAGAGAAGAGTTATCATCAATTCTATAAAACTATTCCAGAATACAGAAAGGGATAGTAAATTCCTAAATTCATTCCCTGAAGCCAGTATAACCTTGATAACAAAACCAGGCAAAGACGCCACAAAGTTAGAAAACTACTGAGCGATAGCTCTCATCAACATAGATCAGTGGGTCTCAGTCTTCTAAATGTTGTGGTCCTTTAATCCAGTTCCTCATACTGTGGTGAGCCCCGAACCATAAAATTAATTTAATTGTGGGCTGAGCCCCGGTGGCATAAGTGGTTGAGTGTGGGACTGCAACCTGAGGGCCTGGCGGTTCAAATCCAGCAGCAGCTCTCAGGAGTAGCACTGAGTAGCTGCCACGATCACCAGAGGGCAGTGATGCCCCCCCCAAATTAATTTAATTGCTGCTTCATAATTTTAATTATGATACTGTTATAAATCAGGTGACACCCTATGAAAAGGTCGTTTGACCTCCAAAGGGGTCACGACCCACAGGTTGAGAACTGCTGATATAGATGTAAAAATTGCCCACAGAGTCCTAGAACATATCATAGAATTCAACAACATATTAAAAAAATACACGATCAGTTTGAGATTCCTACTAGGGATGCAAAGATGGTTCAACATTTAAAAATTAATCAATGTAATCCATCACATAAACAGCATAAAAGAGAACCATATGACCATATTCATTAATAAAAGAAAGCGCCTTTGACAATAGCAAACACCCATTCCTAGTAAAAGCACTCCAATTCCTAGTAAAAGCACTCACTAAGACAGGAATAGAAGAAATATTCCTCAACACAATAGACACTATATATGAAATATCAAAGAGGAAAAAATGAAAATATCCCCACTGAAAACAGGATGACCTTTATGGTCACTTTTAGTTAGCATTATACTGGAAGTTCTAGCCAGAACCATGAGACAACAATAAGAAATTAAGGGATTACTACTTGGCAAGAAATGAAGCTTCACTATTTACTAATGGTATGATTTTATAGAGAGCAGTCTCCACAATAGAATTATTGAAAATAACTGAGGGATTTGGTAATGTAGCAGACTACAAGATTAATAAGCAAAAATCAACTGCAGTCATGTACCAGTGAGGAGAAATCCAAAAGTCATCAAGAAAACAATATTATTTACAACCACCACCCAAAATTTGAAACAGCTAGGAATATACATAACCAAAGAAACAAAAGACCCATAAAATAAAACTACAGAATATTAATACAAGAAACCAAAAGAAAAAAATTTCAAAAAGAAACCAAAAGAGACCTACATAAATGTTCATGGATAGCAAGGATCAATATTCTTAAAATGTCAATATAACCTAAAGCAATCTATAAATTCTATGTAATCCTCATGCCAATCCCAACATCATTTTTTAAGGAAATGGAAAATATAATTTCCAACTTCATAAGGAGATTTATCAAGTCCAGGATATATAAAGAACTTTTCAAAAAGAAGAAAAATGTAGGTGATCTTGCACAGTTTTTGTTTGGTGCCATGGTGTCAGCTCCGACCCATAGAGACCCTATTTACAAGAGAATGAAATACTGCACTGCCCTGTCTTATCCTCAAAATTGCTCCTATTGCTGAGCCTGTTGATGCAGTCATAATGCTAATGCATCTCATTAAGGGCCTTCTCTTTCACCACCGGCATACTTTATGAAACATCATGTCCTTCTCTAGCAACTGGTCTCTCTTGACAATATGTCCAAAGTATGCAAGATAAAGTCTTTCCTCAAAGAGAACTCTGGCCTTACTTCTTCAAATACAAATCAGTTTGTTCTTTTAGCAGTAAATTATCAAGCACTACAATTCAAATGCATATATTTCTTCTATAGTCTACCTTCTTCAATGATCAACTTTCCCAAGCATGCAATGGACAATACCCTGGCTAGGGTCAGGTGCACTTTAGTCTTCAAAGACACAGCCTTGTTTCTCTGCTGATTCGCTCAACATATAATGAACAACTATTGTAAGAGGATAAAATCCTGACAAATATCTTTCTTGACAGTTAATCATGCGGAATTCATTTGTTCTGTTCACAAACTGCCTCTTGATGCGCTGACATGTTCTCATGAACAAAATAAAGTGTCTGGAAATTCCATTTTTAAAGGCTATCCAAAGTCTATTATGGATCATACAATTGAATGCATTTGCATAATCAATTAGTCATGATTAAACATTTTTTGGTATTCTCTGCTTTCATCCAAGATCTATCCAACATCCAATATTTGTTCCACGTCTTCAACTGAATCTGGAACGAACAACTGGCAATTCCCTGTCAATATGTTGCTATAACCTTTGTTGGATTATCTTAAGGTTTTACTTGTGTGTGTGATATCAATGATATCATTTTAAAATTTGAATATTCTACTCGATCACCTTTCCTCAGCATAGGCACAAATATGGATCGCTTCTCTGAGGGGAGCCAGCCCCTAACATATTATCACAGGTCCAGTAGGTGTAATTATACAGTGATTAAAAGTAAAGATTATAGTAAAGTCATAGAAAATATGAGAGAGAGAACAGAGATTGGAATAATGGAGTTAGACACATTTCATGGTAGCATGCTCACCTCATCCCCGCTTGATGGTCCATGTGGAGAGAGCTGGAAAGGGATACTTTATTGCTAACCAAGGTTTATATCTACTTAGGAGGTGTGGCTACAGGTAACCATACACATCAAAGGAAGGGGTTATACAATAGGCATGCATATCACAGGAAGGGGATGTACAGTAGGCATAAGCATAACAGGAAGGAGATTAGCTAGGGGTTTACACATAATAGCAAGGAGGGGACTAGGAATATACATGTGACAAGATGGCAGTCTAACTTTGGTTAGCCTTGGGTGGGCTTGAGCTTCCTGGGCTCCAAGGAAGTGGTCTACTATTTTCCTTATCAGAAGAGAATGGACCCTACTTAGGGTGGGACAGACTATATAGTCTAATTGCTCTAGACAGCTGACAACCCTTAGGGAGAATAATCCCTGACCTACTTCTGTTGACCTCCAAGTGTATTGTCATTTGTCACATGTAGCAAGCAGCTAACGTTGGCATATATTTGGGTGAGAAAACTTGGGAAAAACTGTTCTGTTTCCCACACACTTCCAGTAAGTTGGTTACGTAGCTGTCTTCCAAATTTCCTGACATAAACAAATGAATGCTTCCAGGGCTTCTTAAGTTTCCTGAAATAATTCGCTGGGTGTTATGCCAATTCCTGGAACCTTTTGTTTGGCTAATACATTCTGTGCAGTATGAACTTCTTCCTTCGGCGCCACTGTTTTTTGTTCATATGCTACCTCCTGAAATGATGAATTTCTGACTACTTCTTTTTGGTACTCTCTCTCATTATTTCCACCTTCTCTAAATATTTCCTGTATCATTCAATATTTTTCCTATAGAATTCACTATTTCTCTGTAAATTTGTAATATGATGGTGACTTGTGTGTTCTGGTGATGCTGGGAGACATGTAACAGATATTTCAAATGCCAGCAGTTTCACCAAAAGTGTAAAAGTTTCAGAGGAGTTTCCAGAATAAGAACCGACAATGAAGAGGGACTTGACTCCCCATTTCTGAAGAAGAAACCTCTGCAAACTTCATGCAAAGCTTGGAAAAATTTTCGAATTCTGAAAACCTAAACAAAAGAAATGGAAAATGATTGGCGATATTGTTAGCAGATAGACCCTTTCACGTAAAAAGTGACTGAAAAAGAGTTTTGAGGATCTTGATTTGCAGATGGATCATGACTCAAACTAAAGAGAAACAGCTGCAAAAACCTAATAATTGAAACTTGGAATAGGTGAAGTATGAATGTACAAAAATTGGAAGTGATCAAAACTGAAATGGAACACATGAAGATCAATATCCTAGGCATTAAGGAGCTGAAGAAGACAGATATTGGACATGTTGAATAAAAAAAATATATGATTTTCTATGCCAAGAGTAATACAATCAAGAGGAATTGCATGGCATTCATTGTCAGAAAAGAACTTGCTAAATCCATCAATGATGTATTTGAATTATATCTCTCTGCCTTCAAGGACATGTGTAACAGGTGTTTCAAATGCCAGCATGTTCACCAAAAGTGAAAAAGTTTCAGAATAAGAACAGACAATGATGAAGGACTTGACTCCCCATTTCTGAGGAAGAAATGTCTGAAAACTTCATGCACAGCTTGGAAGAATTTAGCAAGATTAGCAAGTTCTTTTCTGACAATGACTGCTATATACAATATAATCAATACCACTTTTATTCAAATTATGCATCAACCTCAAAATTTAGTGATGAATAAGATTAAGAAGACTACAAATGACTTCAGAGGGAAATTGATAAAACTTGTAATCAAAATGCATCGATAGTTATTGGTGATTGGAATGAGAAATATGAAAATGACTAGTAAGGAACAATGATGGAAAATAAGTACATGGTGATAACAATGAAGCTGAATGTTGCATGATGGTATTTTGCAAAACAAAAAACTTGTTCATAGCAAATATGTTTTTCTTTTTTTAATAAATTATTTTCTCGAGGTTTCTTACAGTTCTTAGAAGAATTGATATAACAACTGCATCCTGTACATTCATACATATGATGCCATCATCTTGTACCAAAATAATTTCTTTCTACTTGAGCTTCTGGTATCAGTTCCTTTTTATTTCCCTCCCTCCCATACCATCCCACCCCCATGAACCATGAGTATATTATAAATTGTTATTTTCTCCATGCAGCCATATTTCTGCCTTTTGTCCTCCTGGTGGTGTGTGTTATACATCAGTCATTGTGATCAGGTCTCCCCTTTCTTCTCCACCTTCCCCCTATCCTCATGGTATCACTAATCGCATTATTGTTCCTGAGCGGTTTATCTATCCTGAATTTCATGTGCTGAGAGCTCTTATCTGTACCAGTGTATATACTCTGGTCTAGCTGGATTTGTGAGGTAGAAGTTTGGTCATGAGAGTGGGGGTGGGGGAAGAAAGCATTAAAGAACTAGAGGAATGTTGTATGTTTTATGGTGCTATCTTGAATTCTGACTGGATCATACTTTCCTTGTTACCCTTTTGTGAGGGGATACACCACTGTGTACAGATTGGCTTTGGGTCTCCGTTCTGACTTGCCTCTTTCACATCAGTTTGATTGTTTAGGGCCTTCTGATGCCTGATATGTGATCCTTTCAACATCTAGTGATAACGCAGGCTGATGTGCTTCTTCCATGTGCGCTTGGTTGCTTCCCTGCTAGATGGCCACTTTTTTATTTTCAAGTCTTTTACATCCCAGACTCTCTATCTTTTAATAGCTGGCCATCGTCAGCCTTCTTGAGCACATTTGATTATGCACCCATTTTGTCTTCATACATCATGTTGGGAAGGTGAGCATCACAGAATGCCAGGCTGTTAGAACGTGTTCATACTTTGAAGGAATGCTTGAGGGGAGTCCCAAAGTCTGTCTCTGACCGTAATACTTAACAATTGTACTAGATCTATATTGCTTTAATTATATAAAAATAAATTTACATATGTATGTCCCTGTATTTATACATCTATAGATGTCTTTTGCCTCCTAGTTTTTCCTGTATTTCATTTAATTTGCTCCTATCCTGCTATCATGTTGGATCTTCATTTGGCTCTCAGTAATTCCTCTTAGCTGCATTTTATGTCCTCCTTGTCATTGATTTTTAGATCACTTCAGGTTCCCTTGTCCCTTGATTTGATCCTACCAAAGGATACATATGACAGCCAACTAAATTGGAGGGGAAAAGGAAAAAATAAAGAAGATATAGATAGTGGGGGAACAGAGCACTAACCCACCCATGGGGAGGGTGTTATTTATGCCTCAACAGGGAAGGGAGAGAGGGACCAGTTCTCAAATAGACTAGTGAGTCCCCCTCCTCAGAATAATGCACTACAGAGAACGGTACTGAAGATTCAACCTGGGGAGAGGGTAGAGCCTGCCCAGGCCACACGAGTGCAAACTAAAAAGGAAAGAGACTGAGGGTGGGGTAGGGAAAATAACTGCATCCTGACCCCAAGCCCCGAGAACAACACTCTGCTTGGAGCTACCAATTCATGGAGAACTATAAGACCGGCCCCACTATGAGACACAATGTTCCCTCACTTACTCATTGCACAACAGGGCTCAGCACTGGAAGACACAGTGCAGGAATTGTACCCGGTCTGTGCCCCCCACCCCATGGTGAAACAAGAAGCGAACACAACTGAACAGCAATGAGAAGTCCTCAAGGAATCCCAAAAAAAGACATTGTGATGGCAGGGATAGGCACTTAATCAGATTGGATCAGAAAACATGCATAAGGGTCAGAAAACACACCTGAAACTATGTATAGGCTTTTCTTTCTTTCATGTCTTTCTCTATAAGATAGGCATGATAAATAATTCCAGGAGTTTTATTTCTTCCAGGAGATTATTTCTCCCAGGAGATTATTCTCCCAGGAGGAGAAAATAACAGAATTGAGAGTTCCAGGGAGACACAGGAAAGGTGAGGTAGGGGAAGGAACAAATCACCTTTTTGAACAACACAAAAAAGTGATTATGTACATGGGCTTCCCTAGGTGAAATAAAAAGAGATCAAATTGACTGCATATGTGGAAAGACAATGGAGAAGCTCAATAGCAACAACTAAAACCGGAATAATGGCCTACTGTGGAACCAACCCTTCATTGCTTAAATGTTAAGTTCAGAATAAAGCTGTAGAAAATCAAAACAAATCCATAGGTGTCTAAATATGACCTTCAGTCTATTTTATGTGAATTTTGACAGCATGTCAAGAACAGAGTTGAAATATTAAACACTATTTGATAGATGACTTCATGAGCTGTGGAAGGACATCATACTCCATAATTCATAAAGAATGCAAAATATCATTACAAAGACAGGAAAAAAGAAATAATCATATGGATATCAAAAGGAACTCTGAAACTTGCTATTTGTTGAAGAATGGCTAAAGCAAATGGATAAAAAGGAGGAATTTTAAAAACCATATAGGAAATTTCAAAGGGAAACTCAAGAACACAAAGCCAAGAATTATAATGAAATATGTAAGGAATTACAATGTGGAAGCCAAAAGGGAAGAAAATGCTCAGCATATGTGAAACTGAAAGAACTCAAGAAAAAATTCAAGTCTTGAATACCACTTTTTAAAATTTTATAAATATTGTACTAAAATTTTACTAATTTACTGCACAGCCACAGGTTTCAAAACCCCCTGGTGCTGGCATAATGATAGATTCATAGAATAATGCAACAGGACAGAAAGCACACAAATAAAAGAAACTGCCTGAGGACAACTGATTTCCAACAAAGGGCCAAGACTGTGAAATTTAAAGCAGATACTCTCTTCAAAAATTTTGCTGGACAAAATGGATATCCATCTGCAGAAGAACTAAACAAGACCCATACCTTATGCCATACATGGAAACAAACTCAGGATCATCGATGAGAAAATTGGGACAAACCTAAGAGCCATAGTTCAGGGCATTCATAGGTTACCATGTATAACAAAGAAAACACAGTCAAAATAGAAATAGAAGGCTTAAGCCTATTAAAAATAAAACACTTGTATATATCAAAATAATAAAACAAGAACCCCCACATTAGGGAAAATATTCATCAATGACATAATGGGCAAGTATCTATTTACTGAAATCTACAGAATACTGCGAGCCCACAGCGAGCAAAAAGCAAACAACCCTTTTAAAAGGTAGACAATGGACCTAAATAGACAATCAAGAAGGATAACACCCTAATAGCTGACGCATTTGAGGAAATGCTTTCTTTCACTAGTCATCCAGGCAACACAAATTAATATAGCAATGAGATAATATCTAACACCCATAACCATAACCCAATTTGCAAAAAGAGAGAAAACAAATTCTGGAGAGGCTATGGAGAGATTAGAATCCTTATAAACTGATGGCTGACTTATAAATACATGAAACCACTGGGGTAAATGATAAAATGATATTGTGATTACTAAAGCAACTGCCAATAGAAATACCATACTACTCAGAGATATTATTGCTTAGCATCTACTCCAGAGGAGTAAGAGACAGATCACAAAATGATGTATTCTCTCACATGTTAATTGCAGCACAGTTAACAATAGCAAGAAGTTGGAAACTGCCCAGATTCCCATCAGTAGAACAATGGATAAAAAATGTTGCTATATACACACAATAGAATACAATGAATCACTAAGAAACAGTGATGAATTCATAAAGCACTTCATGATATGGAGGGATCTGGAAACCATTAGGCTGAGTGAAGTTAGTCTATCAGAAAATATCACATAATGTATAGGACCGTTACTGTAAGGATGAACACCAGGACGGGAGCTGGTTCAGCTTTCAGTCTGACCAGTCTTCTGTGCAGGAGGCTAGGAAGTTTGATAGAGTCTGACTGCTGCCCATGAACCTTCAATATATATGTGTCTTGAAGGCAACTTTGGTGAATATTACCAAAAACACTTTACAAAATTAATGCAATTCTGATTCAGATCCTATCACAATTCTTCAAAAAAGGGGGAAAATAATCATAAACTTTTATAGAAAGAAAAAAAAACCATAAACCATTATTAAAATAATTCAATAAGGAGGCCTTGCACTTCTAGATTTGAAAATGATTATATAGCCATAGTAATCAAAACAGTGTGGTACTGACACAGTAATAGATTCGAAAATCAATGGATTAGAATTAAGAACCCAGAAATGTAACACAGTACTTATAGACACTTAACTTTTGATAAAGTACTAACACACATTAACCTGGGAAGAAAGCCTCTTCATGAAATGGTCCTGGAAAAAAATCTGGAAATTCTTCTGCATAGGAATGAAACAGGACCCCACACTTCACACCATGTGCATAAATAGTCTGAAAGTGGATCAATTACTCAAAACTAATATAAACCCTACAACCATAAAGACAATCAATAATGAAGGTCCAGAAAAAATACATACATAAATAATGATAATAAAATAAAACTTGTAATTAGACCAAAGTCTGTTGGATGACCTCTGGTAGCATCCTCTGGTTGAGTGCCATGGGGTGCCACGCCCTGGCCCCAAAGTCTATCATTGGCCCTCCTTCGGGACCTCCATGCTCTACTTCCCCCCATAGTTCTGCTGCATGCCCTTAATGTTTTGCCTTGGTGTGGTGGGATAAGACCAGGTGTAATCCCGACCCTGTGTCTTCAGTGTTGTCCTCCATAGGGCCTTGAGTCAGCAAAGGATGCCATGTCTCTTAGTGGAGCAGACCATATGGTCATCTCTGTGCATAGGCCGATCTGAGAGAGAATATTGTCCACCAGCTTTGGTGGGCCAGAATGCACTCCGCTCTCTCTTCCTCTCCCTTTATTTGCTCCCATGTGCCCTGGTCAGACATATCCCTCTCCCTGAGCTGCAGCTTCATGTTGTCCTCTAAAGTAAATTCCTCTGGGGGAAGGGACGGCTGCCCCCCAAAAGATTTTTAAAATAAAGTAATAAATAATGCAGAAGATATGCAGAGATTGGAAAACTTATTCATTGCTGATATAACTTTAGAAATGTACACCTACTATGAAAATCGGTACGGCTCATCCTTAAACAAATTAAAATACAATTATATTATGATCCTGTAATCCCTCTACTGGGTATATAACCTAAAAAAATAAAAAAATACAACATGGACAGATATATGCACATCTATGTTTCTTGAAGCAATTTCTATAAGATCTAAAACATGGAAACAACCAAAATCTCCAATTATAGATTGATATATAAACACAATCTGATACATTTATTCATTGGAATATTATGTGTAAACAAAAAACTATGAGAACTCGCTTAAGCATTGTAAGACATCAACAAAACTAGAGAACCTAATGCTTATCAGAGTTAGTCAATCTCATTAAATAAACATTTTATCACACCACTATTATAAGAAAAAACAAAGAAAAAGAAAAGTAGTTTTTGCACTAAGCAATACATTGCATACTATGAGGAGGCCAGGACTGACTGGGGTGGGGACAGGACAGCACAAATGGAAGAATAGGAAATAATGAAGGGTGGGAGGAAGGATATAAGAGAGAAAAATAACTATATTTAGCTATCTTACAGAAATATAGGTCTATATTACCAATTTCACTTGTTGAGATGGACTGTTCAACTATACAGATGTATATTTTAAATCAGAATCAAAATTTAAAAGCTAAAATAAAAAAAACCAAAAAGCCAAAATTTAAAAATGAGAGTGAATTCCCACAGCCTTAGATTCCTTGCCTGTCAGTTCAAAATGGCTGTCTGGGTGGTAAAAAAAAAAGAGCAAAAGTAAAATTGATGTGCTCATAGAATCTTTATTGACATATAAATAAATACATTTCAAAATAAATTAAAAAACTCTCATGGAAAAATTCATTATCTTTTACCCCAATTTCCCACAAATGATGGGAAACCCTTGAAACCCTTTCCCCATATGGTATGTATCATTCTTTACCAAAGACAATTTCAAAAGCTACCTCTACCCTTATTTCTTTTTGAATGGCAGTGTATAAAACCTCAAATAATAGAATAACCTCAAGCCTGATGCAATGGTTTATGTAAAACTGAATTTACATCTAACAAGCAAATGAAGAAGGGGCATATCAAGCGTGGTATCTAACCTTATGCCATTGCCAGACAGACTTTCTTTAAGTATTATAAGACATTATTTTTTCCAAAAAGAAAAGACATTATTTTTATAACCTTACTCTTATATTTCTAGTTCAAAGTTGATTATTGTGAATATTTATAATGTCACAGATGTGATACTTGTTTTATAATAGTTTGATATTATTTGTTCCTGTAGAGGATGTGTGGGAAACTTTCACCTTATATGACATATAAGGGCCTCAAATTCTTCAATACCAATGAATATCACTTGTCTCAGCAAAAAAAAAAAAAAATAGAAGAAGAAGAAAAAGAAGCAGCAGTTCCAGCCATCACATTATGGATGAGTGAATTAAATGGTTGATCAAATATAGCAGATGTGGCAGTCATGTGCTTATGTTAATTTTACGATTGAAATGTAGGGGTGGAGTCTAGCCTGTTAATCTGGAGATAGCCATTGAGTAGTCGATGAGGCCTCTATGTGGGCATGGCTTTCTCCTGAGACTTTTGGGAAATCTCGCTATATTCCCCTCGTGAAGATGAGAAGCTATCTTCCCCAGTTGTTGGGAGTTAGTCTTAGAGGCGATGAGTCACAGAAAAGACAAGATGGCAGTGTCTGAGAAGCTGGAGAAGCCAGCAGAGAAACCACTCGACTTTGCCCTGATGGAGCCCGACCTCTGAAGGTGGAGCGGCATGCTGTTGATGGACCCTGAGCCCTGGAAGCGAGGAGCCATGGGGAGAACCTTGCCAGCGCTGGGACTCTGCACCCACTCACCTGTGACTTCGTGAGTCAGAAGGAGACTTTGTAGACTGATTTCGGGCATATGAGTTATCAGACTTATGACTTTGTACTGGACGGGATTGGGATGCCTTCTTAGTGTCACATTCCTTTTGTATATAAACCCTTTCCTTATACCTATATGCGTGTCTCTGAAATTTGTTCCTCTAGTCTACCCTGACTATCACAGCAGGCTAATTTTTAGATTGAAAGGTATGTGGCCTGAAAAAGATATTATAAATATCCAAAATGGCCTTTGGAAGTACAAAGATTCCCTATCCTTGGTCGAGAAACTCACTTAAAGTCTGAATATACATTTCTATTTCCTCCAGAGCCCTATAAACCACTAAAAATTACAAATTGTTTTTTTTTTATGAACAACAGAACTATTTCATATGAAAAACTGTGGCTTGCAGAAAAACATATAAATAAATCTTATTTTCATAGCCTAAAAGTAGAAACACTCAAGTTACTGAGGACTCTCAAATTGTCCTGGAATCAATGTTGGCCCTTAAATAGCCCAGTGAACTATGAACAGATGTGTCAGACTATTTCGGGATATTTAGGCTTTCACTGTGAAAAGTTAAAAGGTTCAAATCATATTGGGGTAGAGTAGGAATGCACATAATTGTCCAAGAGAAAATCAATGATTTATTTTAAACTCGTTGAGATTTGAGAATGTGAAATACCAAAGAAGAGTTTCAAAAAAGGGTGTCCTCTCATAGTCAATGTATAAACTGAAATGCTTGCAAAGGACAGTTTGGAATCAAAAAGGCTGAGTCAGGTGGATTGTGGTGCCTACAGGGTAGTACACAATTTCTTAAATCAACAACCAGCTGTGTAAACTTTCTGAGAATGTAAACCTACTACTCTTATCTGTCACATTTTCATGAAAAAAATCTGAATTTTTATTATATTTGTATGTCCATATACACAATCGCTAATCATCATTCATTGTCCTGAATGGTGGTTGTAAGATGTAGGTTATCTGAGTCTAGATTGAACATCCAATATAACAGAGGGTTCAGTGCTGTCCACAAGTTATAATTTACAAGTTTAAGGAGGATAGATTCTAAGTAAATATATTATCTAACTCTTGACTGAGCTTACAACCATGTTCATAATTATCAGTGAACCCACTTGAGATTTTTCCACTACAAATGTGAGCTATATCATAGCCATTTATTTTAATATCCTTCATATTTTCAGTCATCCTATATACATACAGAAATGGACAATTATTAAAAAAGACCAAAGAAGGATTGCTGCATTTGAATTGTGGTGCTTGTGAGAAATATTGAATATAGAGTATACTGCCAGAAAAACCATCAGCCCTATCTGGGAATACTAGAACCTTAGGAATATGTTATCAGGGAATATAAGTGCGTAGAGAAAAACAACCCACAACATTATGCTTGGTCAAGCAGTGGGTCAGCCAAAAGAAGAATACGTTCAAAAATAGAGATTGATCCAGTAAGTGCAAAAATTAGCTCAACTTAGCAAAGATACTCCCCAGAGTTTACTCACTGTCATTGTGTCGATTCCAACTCATATCAACCCTGGAGAACCGAGGATTGATTCTGTGAACTTTGCAGACTGGAACTCATCAGACGTAGAAAGCCTCATTTTTACCCCACAGAGCAGTGGTTCTCAACCTTCCTACTGCCGCGACCCTTTACAATTCCTTAAGTTGTCGTGAGGTCCCAGCCATAAACTATTTTCTTTGCTACTTCATTCCTGTAATTTTGCTACTGTTATGAATTGGGTGAGCCCTGTGAAAGGCCGTTTTACCCCCAAAGGGGTCATGGCTCACAGATTGAGAACTGCTGCTGTCGAGCAATTGGTAAGCTCTAACTGCAGCCCAACCAGTTATGACGTCCGGATTGGGAATGGACTCCATGGCGTGTAAGAACAACAATATCCTGAAGGAACAGAGTAGAAGTGCCACTTTGGCTAAGACTGTACATTTGTGCTGGAACACAGCCTTATCTTCATCTCATAGAGCAGGAGGTAATTTCAAACTTCTGACCTTGCACTTGGCAGGTCACCTCATAACCAGTGTGCTACTAGGGCTCCTTTACTAAATGTAGCAAAGTTTAAGCTCTGAATATATTATTGAGTCAAGAAATATCTACTGTAAATTACAGCTCCTCCTTAAATTGTTTTGTAATTTTGAGTAAATCACACTCCTTTTTCCCTCATGGGTCAAGTGGTAAAAATGATATTTTCCTATCCTTACTAACAGGGTTAGGGTATGAATATGTCACACAATACAAATGACAAGCATTTTAACAATTGATCAAATATTCACTCAAAAGAAATTTATATCAAACATAATTTAACATTTTTATTATACTTATTTGTGATATGTGATGAATTAGAATACTTCATATAAACTATATCTAAATTTCAAAACCTCCTTTTCTATAGAAATAATGACTAATGTAAATGGTTATCATACAGTGAGATAATTTTTAATAAAATTTAATAGTCAATGTCTATGCTTTATTTTAGAAAATTAACATTTTTTGCTACTTTTGGGTGTCATAGGGTTGATTCTGAATTTATGACTTCATGTGACAGAGTATGACTTTCTAATAAAGTTTATCTGGAATATTTACAGACTTATCTCCAGGTTCTTTGGACTTGCTGGGAGAGTTGAATCCTTAATATTCCAGTTAGCATCCAAGTGCTTAACTATTTGCATCACCAGGTCTCCTTAGTATTTGCATACTAGGAATTTAACAGATGGCAGATTTAAAAAGAATGACAATACTATTGAGTTTTTTACATACCCCAACATTGGACTTTGTTCAATATTAGTATATGTTTCATCTGGGTATATTAATTAAACATTAATAAAAACACTGTTCCAAAATCATTCCCTCTGCAAAAAAATTAATAAAAACAAAAAAATCAGTAATAAAAAATAATACCTCCAGGAAGAGTCTTAGAGTGACCTTACCGGACATGGTAATTCTGCTTCATCGGCAGTATCCAAGGCTACTACAGATGACAGCATCTTCCTCACATGCACTTCCTGATTTGTTGCAACCATTGACATTTCAGTCGGAAGCTGAATGCCTTTTAACTACGGTGCCACAGGGAGGGGTTCCTTCAGAAGGCACAGTGGTCAAAGTGTACTCCATGGTTTGTTTTTGAGTCTTTGCTTATTATAATAACTTCTTTATGTATTTCATATCTATTTAGCCCCCTACCTGCACATAAAATAAAATTTTCTGAGTTTTATTGTACCCACTAACTTCTCTTCTTTTATCTCTTAATGTACTTATTCATGAACAATAGACTCAATACAATATTTAATTTTCCCATTATTTAGTATCTCACACAGAGTACTCAACTTGAAGAATGTATCAATAGATAATATTTCTATGTATGTGACAGAATGTAAGCATATTGATTAAGTATACATTGTTCCTTATCTCAATGAATTCATAGACTGTTATTGTTCATATTAGATTATCATAAAATATTTGCTCCGAGATTATGAAAAAATTTCCTTTGAAAATTAGATGAAATTATTTTTTCTGAGTCATTGTCATTCTAATATCTATTGCAATATATTTCTCCATGTCACATTTGATCAATGAAAATAGAGATCAGTCATTTGCTATATCAATCTATAAATTTTCTGTTTCAAACTCAGTATTGCTACTTAATAACTAAATTATCTCATTCATGCTCATTTTCAGTTTCCTCATATAAAAACATTAGAGAATCTTTTCAAATATTGTGAGGAAAATAATATTCTGAGAGTATGAAGAGATTAAGCATAAAGGTGCTTAGAGGAGTGCCTGACACAATAAATGCTAGTCATATTACTGATATTAGCACAACTTCATAATTGCACTGACATTTCTGAGGGGTGGAATGATCATTTTTTTAAAGGTAAGATTTACACAAGTGGATGTCCTTATTATATGTCCTTCATTCTGTGTCTCACCTTGTGCTATTTCCTCTACCTAGAATGGTCTTCCTTATCGAAGACCATTGTCTTCCTTGTCCTTTCCATCTTGCCTTATGTCTTCTCACCAATGGTTCTCTATCATCCTCATGTTATTTGTCTACATGTCTGTGGAATAGGGACAAATCTGTTGCTTCTACTTCTGTGTTCTATAGTACTGTATATGCCCATCTAGTATAGTTCCTTTCATCTTGTAATTACTCTTTATGTTTGTTATTTGTTACCATATGCTCATATTCTTTCATGATTCAGATTTTTTAGGATAAGTGACTGGTTTTATTCATCTGATTTCATATAATACTTAATATCAATAACTAATTCCTGAGAAAACTAATGAATTTTAATTAATGTTCCTTCAGTGCATTAAACTTGTTATAATCTGTTCTTCCATGAAAATAAAAGCATTTGTTGTTACTGTTAGATTCCATCGATCTGATTCCAATAATGTGACATACCCATATGTGTTGCTGGGTTTGATCCCATTCATACAGCCACTGTGTCAAGGGGTTTTATTGAGGATTCTCTCCTCTCCTCTCCTCTCCTTTCTTCTTCCTCTCTCTCTCTCTCTCTCTGGCTAAGTTGATACTATTCCAAGACTAATTACAATTTCAAAAAAACAGTCCTTTAAGATGGCATGTACATGAGAAAAACAATCTCACAATCCTCCCTTCTAAGGGATATTCAGTCTGTAATTATTTCAACAAAGCTCTATTTGTAGTACCTACAACTCCTGGATTCCATGGCACATTTACAACACCATAATTCAAAGGTATTAAATTATTTTCTTATGTGTTTATTCATTTTCAGTTTTTTTTATTTAAGAAAATTGAAAATCCCATGCCTTTTGTCATATGCTCCTCATTCTTAAAAGTGACATCCTTGCCTTAAAAATGTAGCATATTTATTCCACATAATACATTCTTTGATTTTCTGACTGTTGTTTTCATGATCATTGATTGTGGATTTAAGTAAAATAAAATCCTTGTTAGCATCAATTTTTCTCCATTTATAATGATGTTGCTAATTAGGCCAATGCTAAGGATATTTGTTTTCTTAGTTATAATATAATCTATACTGAAGGCTATAGTCTTTGATCTTCATCAGTGAATGCTTCAGGTCTTCTTTGATTGCAGTCAACCAGTTTATGCCATCTAGTTGTTAACACATCATCCTTCAATCCTGACAACTCATTTGATTATTTATTTTAAAGACCAGCTTCTCAGCTTATTTACTCAATAGATAGCTGAGTAAATAGATGAAAATATACAACATTGACCTATGCTTTACCTGATTTTACACATAAGAAAATAATTTAATACCTTTGAATTATGGTGGTGTAAATGTAAACTATATGTAAACTATGTAGCATCTTCTTGTGCTCAAACAACACACTCTTTGTCTATAAACAGGTGCTATATGAGACCAATATGTGTTCTGGAATTTTCATTCTTCACAATGTCATTCACAATTTCTTATGATACATACAGTGGAATGCCTTTGTATAGTCAAGAAGATATAGATGAAACAAGGATTGATAAATCTATAGAGATAAAAATTAGAATAAGGTTTCTTTAGGGATACAGTGTGAGGTGTGGGGGACTGATATCAAAGAGGTCAAGAAGAAGGAGAATATCTTGCAATACTACTGTATGTGATCTATATGGAATGGCATGATATCTGTATTAGACCCCAATTAAAGTGGTTTTGAAAAACAATCTGATGTTATCTGTATTAAGCTCATCTATGGGGTGTCAGCAATGATATCCTTGGTTCATGTTGATTTCTGAATTGAGCTTGAAATTCTGGTGGTTTTCTGTCAATAGATAGATGGAGCTCTTAATTATCTTCAGAAAAAGTATGCATAATATTAATAATATGTTGACAATTTTATATCAATTGATCATCTATATTTAAATTGTGCAAAAGTATGCATTTCCTCAAGTCTGTTTGTCAGGTAGTAGTTTTCAAATTTTATAGGTCTAGATAAATGAGTATCTCATATGTTGTATTCATTTTTAACTTTTTCATTGTTATTCCATAAATCTCTGTATCTTTTTGCCAATGCCTACAGTGCAACTCAAGCTTCTTCCATTCCTGTCATTGTCTCATGATCATATGCTGCCTCTTGAAATGCTTAGATGACAGCCAATTTTTTTCAGTACAATATTTTGTACTTCTTCCATCTTTTTGTTATTATACATTCTCTGTCATGCAATATTTTGCCCTTATTTTGTTGTTCTTATTTTTATTAAATCATTTTATTGGGAAGCTCATACAACTCTTATCATAACCCACACATAGATTATGTGAAGCACACTTGAACATTTGTTCCCTAAACATTCTCAAAATATTTGCTTTCTACTTGAGCCCCTGGTATCTGCTCCTCATTTTCTCCCTCCCTCCCCACTCCCCTTTCCTCCATGAACCCTTTATATTTTATAAATTATTATTATTTTGTCATATATTACACCATTAAACATCTCCCTTCACCCACTTCTTCACTGTCCATCCCCCAGGGAGGAGGTTATATGTTGATCTCTGTATTCTGGTCCTCCTTTCTCTCTCACCTTCCCTCCACCATCCCAGTATTGCCATCCTCACCACCGGTCCTGAGGGATTCATTTGTGCTGGATTCTCTGTATTTCCAGTTCCTAGCTGTACCAGGGGGCATACATCCTCCATTCCAGCTGGATTTGTAAGGTAGATTTGGGATCATGATAATGGCAGGGGAGGGAGGCAGCATTTAAGAACTCGAGGAACATTGAATGGTTCCATCACTGCTTTCCACAACCTTTTTGTAAGGGATGTCCAGTTGCCCACAGATAGGCTTTGAGTCACCAATCTGCACTCTCCCTCTTTCACAATGATAATATATTTTGTTCTTTGATGCCTGATAACTGATCTCTTCGATCCCTCATGATCATACAGGCTGATGTGCTTCTTCCATGTGAGCTTTGTTGTTTCTCAGCTAGATAGATACTTGTTTATCTTCAAGTCTTTAAGGCCCCAAAAGCTATATCTTTTGATAATCAGGCACCATCAGCTTGCTTCTGCACATTTGCTTATACACCCATTTTGTTTTCATAGCTGAGAAATAACAAGGCCCACATGGAGGAAGTATACCAGCCTGTCTCAACACAAACCCTCTTGACTGCTGTTTCCATGAGAATTTATTGTGCCTCTAAAGAAGACATGATCCTTGACTTCAAATTTTCTCTGTTTATCATGTTAGCTATTTTTCAAGATGTGAGGATTTGGATCTTCCTTACATTTAATTGTCATCCACAGTGAAGGTTGCAATCCTTTATCTTCATCGACCAGTGCCTCACTTCTTCCTCACTTTCAGCAAACAAGGTTATGACATCCGCATAATGCAGGCTGTTAATAAGCCTCCCTCCAATCCTGATGCCACTCTCACCTTCATATAATCTAGGGTCTCTGATGATTTCCTTAGCATATATATTGAACCAGTATGGTGAGAGGATATAATCCTCATGCACCACTTTACAGATTTTAAACCATGCAGTATTCCCTTGTTGTGTTTGCACAACTTCCTCTTAATCCACGTGCAAGTTCCCACCGAACACAATAAAGTGTTCTGGACTTCCTATTCTTCTCAAGGTTATAAACAGTTTGTTCTTACCCACACAATTGAGTGTCATCGCATAGTCAATAAAACACAAGTAACATCTTTCTGGTATTTGCTTTAAGCCAAGGTCCAACTAACATCAATGATATCCTATGTTCCACATCTTCTGAATCCAGCTAAAACTTCGGGAAGCTCCCGTCAACGTATTGCAAACATTGTTGAATGATCTTCAGCAGCCTTTTATCTGTGTGTGCTATCCATGATCATTCGACAGTGTGAGCATTCTGTTGGGTCACCTTTCTCTGGAATGGAATGGATCTCTTCTAATTAGCTGATCAAAAAGCTGTCTTCCAAATCTTCTGGAATAGAAAATGAGCGCTTCTAGTGGTTCATTAGCTTCTTGAGACAATTATATAGCTATTGCATCAATTCCTGAAGTCTTGATTTGGCTAATGTTTTCAGTATAGCTTGACATTCTTTCAGCACCACTGGTTTTTGCATTTATGACACTTTCTGAAATGGTGGAATGGAGGTTGGTTATTTTTGGTACAATGACCCTATATATTTTTTCCATCATCTTTGAATGATTCCCCATTCATTCAATATTTGCCCATAGAATCTTTCCATATTGAGACTTGAGGCTTGTTTTTTATTTTCTTGAGTTCTTTCAGTTAAAGATATGATAAGCAGGTTCTTCTTTTTGGTTTTCTAACTCTATTTCTGAATCTATTCATGATAATATTTGACTTTCTTTTCTTGAACTATTCTTTGAAATTTTCCATTCAGCTTTTTAATAATTTCTTCCAGTTGTTTTTATCTAATCTATGATTTTTTTTAAAGTTTCACATTTTCTTCATTTCAGACAATAAATCATATGATTTTCCAATTCAAAATGGCCAAATCAGACCATTTCAACTCACTGATGTCCAGGATATTGATCTTTATGCATTCCACTGTATTTTGACCACTTCAAATTTTTCTAGAATCACAATTCATATATACCAAGATGTTTGTGGCTGTTTATTCTTACATTGAGTTGGACCCCTTCAGCAAATGATGATTCCAAAAGCTCCATTCCCTCGGACTTTCCTCTATTCAAGTCACCATGTGATTCTACCATGTGAACATAACTCCTTTGCTACATTTCAAGTGATTTATGACTCAAGGGGTTCATCTTCTGATACTGTCTCTGACAAGACTCTGGATCCATATATTAGTACTTCAGTGTCTGACAATATTTTAAAGCCATGCATAAGGTTTTCATCAGATACATTCTATTAAGTAGACAACCACCAAACCAAAATAAAACACCTAAGTGATTTATAAACAGCAGCTGTTTAAAGGTAATTAAGGTATATGAGTTTTCTTAGTTACTAGCTCACGAAATATAATTAAAAAGTAAACTGAAGTTTCAGTTTTCAAAAAACAAAATAACTTATTTGACTAACATCAATTGAGGCATTAATTGTACTAAAGAAAAACAACATATGCAAGAGTAATTGACATTACAAATGTTATCTGCTGTAAGTACTAAGAAAATGCTTCTAGTTAAAATGTATATATACATTTTCAAGGAATTGAATATATAATTTTAATCTCTTCTTTTTGATTCAATGATTCAGTGATGAAACAGTCTAAAATTTCCGATTCCAAACATTGACATTGTCAATTGAAAGAAAGCACAACAGTGATAATTCTGATAATTTTGAAGAAGCAAAAAAAAAAGCTTTCTAAAAGCTACATAAGCCTGTGAAGAAATGCTATTTCTTAATTATTTAGAGAAAGATATGATGCCAAAGCTTAGATAATTTAAGAGGCTGATTCAGTGGTCATTTCAAGAATTTAAAGATAATATGAAACTTCAAAGTAAAAGGAAGTATACAATGGCAAATATTTTTCCAATTTGGGGATGGCTAAAATGCCCTAAAGTGACCTGGGTTATAAATGTCTAAAGATTTCACAATGCATTAAACATTTATCCATAAAGAAACTGTGTATAAAAATAAAGAAACTTTGTATTAAATGTATAAAAGTAAAGAAACTTTCTCTCCAAGATGCTCCCCACCTTCCCAGTTCACCATGTAAAGATCTTAAAGTCATCATATCAATCTTAACAGCCAGAAATTATAAATAAAGCATAAAATAAAAGTCATAAATATTTTTCATGCTTAATAGGAGTCATAGAGTATAATAAAATCACGATAGAGAAAATGACAAAGTCACAGGCTACAAGGAGAAGGAACCACAACTGTAGCTAGCATAATATGCAAATAATTAATGGGTAATTGTCTAATTGCTGCAGATGGAAGTCATATGAGATTAAGAGATTACTTAGTCCTTGTGTCTCAGCTATTGAGGTGTCACCATACTATTGAGACTTTTACCACTATTTGCCCTACAAGATTCTTCTAAAATTCAGTGAAATTCTCGTTTCACTTATAAGAGGAGGAAATTAACCATTTTGAAAGAAAACAAGTAGGGATCATTAGTTCCTTTATAATAATGGCCTGCTTTCAAGTAAAGTCTTTTACAGAGCTTAATAAATATGAGGTCTACTGAACCCTAAATAATATTTAATTTAGTTAGCTGCTGTGTAGCCTTTTCAAACTCACACTACACTATATACAACAAAATGATTCATTGCCTGCCCCTGTGCCATCCCAACAACTGGTGTTGTTTGAACCTATTATTGCAGCTCCTCTTTCCGACCACCTCTTGTGGTTCTTACTAAGTCTCATTAATCAGTCACTTAATCAAGCATGAGATTTTTCTCCAAAGGTTGGTTTTTCTAGATAAGATGTCCAATATGGACAAAAGACTTATTCAAGCATAGATTTGATTTTTCTTTTGATTACTCATGATATGTTAACATATTTTACCACCACAATATTTCAAAAGCATCAATTATGTCTTCTCAATTTTTGGTCATATTTCACATGTATGTGAGGTAACAGAAAGTACCATAACTTGGGTCAAGTGTAAGTCAGTCTTTTTGATAATGAAATCTTAGTTTCAACTTGGTTGGTCCAGGAGTCTCAGTCGTCTGGATATTAAGACATAATAATTCTCCCATGATACACTATCCTGTGGATATGGCCAGCTTCCAGTAGAAGCCAATGCTGTGACATCCCTGGAAGAAGTACCCCAGTAAATGAACTAAGAAAGTCCTTAACAGGGACCAAAAGAGAAATCCAAAAAGAACATAATATTGGGTTCCTTGGAAGTCAGAAACAACTTCAAAACGAAGTCGAACAAATCTTGAGTCTTTGGGAACAGATACAACAATAGAATGGGAGAGCACAACCAACCACACGTGTGAAATTTGGCAAATCACGCTAGGAACTTTTGTATACTTCTATATGCTTTGCCTCCCCTTCACCATGGACAGGAATCGCTGTACATTCTCCCATCCCTGCGTTATGTACATTGCGGGTACCCACTGATTCCAATTGCCGATGGCTTTACTGCTCTGTATGGCCTCTCTCAGGTATAGGTGCTACATCTACAACCTCCAGTGGCCCTGTGTGTATGGCAAACCACAAGCGCCACGGAAAGAAAAGGTCTCCACTTCATACTAATCACAGAACAAAGCCCATTTACCCCTGCCACTGATGCTGCCCCATGGACCCTCTCCCAAGCAGCACTTTTTCTGTCCGTTTTTTCTTCATGCTCTCAGGTGGCCTCACTGCCAACAAACATGTGCTCGCCAAACTGCTCCAGACATGTGTGTGCCCCTTCCCCCATTAAAGTCCCATTATAATACTTGTTTTTCTTCTTCTCACATGTGCTTACTGAGAGCTTGTCTGTTCCCACTACTGTGTCCTACATCTATATCAAAGCACTGGGTTCTACTCTCTCTCTCTCTCTCCATTCTCCTGGCACCCCACCTCTAAGAAAAAGTAACTCCAACCAGTCATTTCTCCTTTTATTTTTATCTTTCTTGTTTTTCTTTCTTTTTTGTTAATTTTACATTTTCTCATATATATGTGTGTGTGTGTTCATATAAATGTATATATGTCTACACATACATATATATCTCATGTATGATTGCCTGTTTACTGATACTTTTCTCTCTCCCCATTTGTTAACTTTTCTGCATTTTATCTCATTTTCTGCATGAAACACATTTTTAAGATATCTATTATGATGTGGGACAAGATGGCATCCAGGTAGAATTACTCCCCCAGTGCTCTTGCTACCAGACCAGGAAATTAAGACTTCAAGTGGCCAAGATTGGGAGTGCTAAAAAGAGTGTGCGAGGATACAGCGCAGACCCCACTCTTTTTCATTTTCACCCACAACGTGAATCGAGAGCTCAAGGAAACACTCTTGGCTCATTGCACCTGCCGGTGAGCTCCACTAGCCCCACACCAGTTCGGGAAGGACAGCATCAGCGACCCCTTCCTGCCTCCTAGCCCCACAGTGAGCAGTAATCACAGCTGTCTAAAAGTGGCCATAAGCCCAGGCTTACAGGGCATCTCCAAGAGCTAGCCACAAGACCCCACACTGGAGTGTTCCATGCTGCTAGCCACCCTGTGCTCTCAGTCAAAGGCTGGAAGCTTCCCTCCCCAGACAGGAGGGGAGGAGGTACATTAGCCATCCACTCCCACCACTCCCAAGCTCCATGGCTGCCAACATGGGTAGCGACAACTCGTTGGATCATACTTTGCAGCCAACAGAGAGCTGCTGGGACATATGCTTGGGTCAGATCTCAGTTCCACAGAGCACAAATGGATAGGGAGGTGGGGAGATTCAGTTCCAGTCTCCCCAAGGGGGAAAATACCTCAATGATAAGCTAGTCCTCCTCCCCTTGGGGTCAGCGTGGCAAAGCTTTAAAAGCAGGGCATCCCACAAGCCCTATGTCAAAAGGGGAACCATATTTTCTTGGAAAGCATTTCATGTTCAGGTGGTAAGCCTGTGTGTCACTTTGAATGCAAGCCTGCAGAGTGCCGTCATTCAGCAAATAGTAACATAATAAGGTGGGGCGCCAGGTAGGCATCTTGGGCTGCTTGCTCCTTGAAGATCAATAAGTTGAGAGAGCTGGGGATTGAGTAGAGGTCCCAGGTTGTGGCTTCATTCCTGTGACAGATCTGAGCACTTCCCTGAACCAGGAACTCTTTCCCACCCAATTTTCTGCACCCATAGGAACTGGTCCAGCACCAGCTGCTGCAAGCTGTGGACTGCTGTATCTCAGTCAACTGCAATATCCCTGAGCACCAGCCACCCTGCAGAGGAGGATAAAGCCCCAGTTTGGTATCCCAAAAGGCACGGGCACTGACTGGCCTGTTGCCTGGTAGAGGATTCATCCTCCAAGACCAGCACTTTCTTTACTGCTAACAATATAAGGCAAAGAAAAGACATCAGAGGTATTGATCTGGGGAAGGTAGATGTGAATTATTTTCTGATTATATGATCTTAGATATGCAAAATCATAAAAGGGGAACGCTGGAAATAATAGAAGAATATGACAGCGTGGCAGGATACAAGATCAGCAAGCAGAAGTCTATCAGACAGCTATATACATTGGAAAAAGCCACAGAAGAGGAAATAACAAAGGTGGTAGCCTTCATAATATCCAAGCACAAATTGAAATATCTAGGGCTGTACCTAACTATGAAAATAACAAGATCTGAACAAGGAAAACTACAGAACACTATTGCAAGATATCGAGTTATCTCAACAAATGGAAGAATATCCCATGCTTGTGGATAGAAATACTTAATATATTCTTTAAAGATGTCAATTCTGTCCCAGGGACTATTAAAGTTGAACACTATCCTATAAAAATACCTTTATCTTTCTTCAAAGAATTGGAAAAACTGATTACCAACTTCATGCAGATAGGAAGAAACCCAGAATTCATAGAGAAAGCCTCAAGAAAAAGAACAAAGCTATAAGGCTTGTTTATGTGACTTTAACACGTATTATACAGCTACAGCTGTCAAAACAGTGTGGCATCAGTCTAATGACAGATACTCAGAACAATGGAAAATAACTGAAAACCCAGAAATAAAACTACCAGCATACAGTAACTGATCTTTCATGAGTCCAAATTATTTTAAATGGAAGTGGATGCCCTCTTCAATAAGTTTTGCTGGAAAAAAATGGATATCTGCATGTACAAAAATGCACACAAATAAACAGAGGGGGGTACTAGAACTTGAGATAGAACTTCACAATATCAGGGCCATCAGTGAGAGAGTGGGGACAAACTTGAGAATGTTGACCCAGGGAATACATAGGTTATAGGCAATAAGGAAGGACACAAACACAAAGGTGGCACAACTTAATAAGTGGGATGTTCTGAAGATAAAAAAAAACACGTGCACGATGAAAAAACTTGCCAATAGAGTAATTGGAGGGTCCACAGATTGGAAAAACATCTTTAGCAATAACATATTGAATGGAGGTCTTATTATTAAAATCTAAAATACTCTGCTAACTTACAACAAGAAAAAAAAAGAATTGCTCACTGAGGAGGTGGGCAAAGGACCTGAACAGAAGTTTTTCAAGTGTAGAAATCCAAATGGTCAATAAATGTATGAGAAAATGTTCCTTATCATTAGCCATAAGAAAATGCAAATTAAAACAACTATTAGATATCATACAACACCCTCAAATTTAGCGTTGTTCAAAAAATCTGAAAGAAACAAGTGTTGGAGGGCCTTTGGAGAGACAAGAAGTCCCATTCACTTCTGGTGGACCTGGAGGTACGTACAGCCACTATGGAAATTGATTTGGTGATATCAAAAATAGATGGAAATTGAGTTACCATATGACAGAGCAACCCCACTATTGGGCTTATAACCAGAAGAGGCAATAAACAAACCATGACCAGACATCTGTGCTCCAATGTTCATTGCAGCACAGTTCACAATTGCAAGGAGTTGAAAACAGCCTACATTTCCATCAAAGGATGAATGATTTTATAAGCTGTGATACATAACTACAATGCTCCAAAAAGCAGGGATTAGCACAGGAAGCACATCACTGCATGGCAATAACATGCTCCAAAAAGCAGGGATTAGCGCAGGAAGCACATCACTGCATGGCAATAACTGGAGTAAATTATGCTAAGCAAAGTATTCCCAGCACAAAAGGAAAAGTACAACTTGAGTCCACTAAGATGAGTTAAAAATGCAAAGGGATATTAGGGGAAAATCTTACAGTGGTTCTCAACCTTCTTAATGCCGCCACCCTTTCGTATCATTTCTCATGTTGTTGTAACCCCCTCAAAAATTATTTTCTTGCTACTTCATAACTCTTTTGAATTGTGCAACTCTGCGAAAGGGTCATTGTACTCCCAAAGTGGCCATGACCCAAGGTTGAGAACCACTGATCTATTATATACATACATTCCTGGGGGGAGGTCCAATTACTATGACAGAGGCCAGACTCAATCCAGGGATACATTTTGCAGACAGCTTAAAAAGAGGGGAAAAGAAAGAGACATAAAAGACATTGGTAGTGGGGGACAGGTCACTAACCCACTCAAAGGGAAGGTATTGCTTATATCTCCATAGGAGAGGGAGAGAGGGACCAGATTTCAACTAGATGTGCCAAGATGTGAATTCACCATACCGGCATGAAGCAGCAAACCAATGGAAAGGTCTGTGAGACTAGTCCCAATGTAGGGATCCCCCGTCCCACTACAAAGTATGCATTTCAGAGGGCAGCCTTGATGCTGCAGCTCAGATAGATGGGGTATTTCTGATTAGGAGCAAATGAAGAGGGAAGGGAAGACAGTGGGGCACTCGCTGATTCACCAAGCCCCAAGGATGATATTCTGCCTCAGAATAGCCAATGCATAGATTGGACCCAAGGGCCCTCCCACCACGAGACTTAACGTTCCTCACTGACTCATATCAATATGGGGGACAACACTGGAGACACACTGTACCCAATCTGACCCTACCTCATTGGGGAAAAAAACATTAAATGTGTGCAACAGAGCAGCGACAGGAGCAAAGCAACAAAGTTACTGAGGAATACCAAAAATAGATTTGGGATCAGGGCATGATACTCCAACAACTCAAGTGGAAAGCACTCATCAAAGTCAATAGACAGAACTGGAACTATTCATAGTTTTTCTATTTCTGTTGCTATTGCTAATGCTTTGTTTTCTCAGGTTTTGCTTTGTCTTGTTTTTGTACTTTTATTGTTCCTGCATGCCTATCTAGATAAGAGAAGCAGAGTCCAGGCCATACCATCCTGAAGGTGTCCAATCTCTTCTGATCAGATAAGCAAAATAAACAATCTGGAGAATAAAATAAGGGGACTGATGTCTTGGGGGGATAAGGGGAGGTGGGGTAAAAAAAAGGGGGGTCCAATAAACTAAGGGACAAGGGAACAACAAGTGATCTAAATCTATATTGAGGAGAGCATAAGATGTCTGATGGGGCTTGATCAAGGGCAAAGTAGACAAGAGGAACTACCAAAATATGAATGAAAGCTGAACATTATGGTAGAACAAGAGGGGAAAAAAGGAAAAAGAGAAAAAAAACTTGAAGCAAAGGACATTTATAGAGGTCTAAATATAGGCATGTACATATGTAAATGCATTTATATATAGCAATAGGGAAATATATATGTACATATATTTGCTAATTAGTAAGGTATCAGATGGACATTGGACCTCCTCTCAAGAATTCCCTCAATGAAAGAACACTTTGTTCTAATAACCCAGCATTCGCTTATATTCACCTTCCCTGACATGATTGCTGGTAACTAAATGTGTGCATATACAAGTGTGCTGAAGAAATCTGGTGTTTGTCAGGCTATCAAGGGACATAGAGTGTGAAGTCTTAGAGTATTAAAGATAAACAATTGGTTGTGTGCGGGACTGCGGCCCACTGGGACGGAGGTTCAATTCCAGCAGTGGGGCTGGGCCTCCTACTCCCACCACCGGAGAGCAATGATGCCCCAAAAAAAAAAACTAAAAAAAAAAAAAAAAAAAGATAAACAAGCAGCCATCTAGCTGAGAAGCAACACAGCACACATGGAAGAAGCACACCAGCCTGTGTGATCATGAAGTCTCAATGGGATCAGATTACAGGCATCAAAAACACACAAAAAATCATATTAAAGGAAATGAGGGGGAGGCCAAAGTGGAGACTCAAAGCCCTTCTGTAGACAATTGAAGATTCCTTTACAGAAGGGCCACAAGGAAGAGATAAGCCAGTTGGGTGCAGTATAGCACCAATGAAACAAACAGCTTTTCTCTAATTCTTTCCTGCTTCCTGCCACACCCACACCACACTGTCATGAAACCAATTCTACTTTACAAATCTGGCTACATCAGAGTATGTATGTTGGCACACACCACAACTTGCAATGCAAGGAATCAAGGACTGATCTCAGGACCAATAATGGAAGAGTGATACCAGGAGGGGAATTTGCAGATTAGGGGAAGAAAAATGATTGATCACAAGGGAAACAGACCACAGAAGAGTGGATGAAGGCAGTCATTGTTCAGTATAAGACATGAGAAAAACAATAATTTATAAATTATTAAGGGATCAAGAAGGAGGGCAGGGGAGGAAGGGAATGAGCTGATAACGAGGGCTCAAGTAGAATTTTTTTAAAAATTATGATGGCAACATATTTACAAATGTGCTTGGCACAATGGATGCATGTATGGGCTATGATAAGAGATGTAAGAGTCCCCAACAATATGATTTTTTTAAGAAATACCTATTAAATTTGACTACTCCTCTTAAATAATACATTATTTTTATCACTCAACACTGCTATTTGGTTGTTGCTGACATACAGCAACTACATACGACAGGGTATAGCTGCCATTGTGAGTATCTAAGATTGTAACTCTTTAAGAGGGTAGAAAGTCTTGTTTTGCTCCTGCAGAGTGACCAGTAGTTTTCAAGCGCTGCCATTGATATTGTATGCCAATGTGTAACCACTATATAACCAGGGTCATTCATTGGTGTGCTGGAATCCCAGTTACCATATATACCCATGTATAAACCAGGTTTTCAGTGCCTTTTTTTGCTACTTTTGTGGTAAAATTAGGTGCCTCAGCTGATATTCAGCTTGGCTTATACTCAACTATATACAATATTTTGGTTAGTCTTGTATCCTACTTTTCCAATTCCCTTTATGTGGCATCCTTCGGGTCTGTCTATATAACATCAAGTTATCTGCAAATAGCAAGAGTTTAATACTTTTCCTACTTATATTCACTTGGTTTCTTTCTGTTGTCTAATTCTTCTGGCTAAATTTCCAGTAATTTGTTGAATCAGAGTGATGTTCGGGATCATTTGGTCTCAACTTCTTAGGGGAAATATGGTGTTTTTATTTGGTTAGTGTGATGTTTGCCAATAGTTTTTTTTGGGGGGGGCATCACTGCCCTCTGGTGGTGGGAGTAGGAGGCGCAGCCTTTGCTCGGTGGAGCTGGAATTGTACCTCCATCTCAGTGGACCGCAATCCCACACACAACCGCTACCCCACCTGGGCTCAGCCCGCCAATAGCTTTTTATATATGGTCTTTATTTTGTTAGGGGATTTCCCTTATATGCCTATTTTGTTGAGTGTATTTATTATAAATGGATTTGGGATATTCCAAAATTAAGCCACATCCACATTTCTATGGTTGTAATTGACTTGAAAAGCTTTCCCCAAGCATGATAGTTGGAAGATATTATGTCAGCTAGACATTCCTGTTTGGGGAGGATGGGGAGTCAAACATCTCAATTAAGTGGTAGCTTGAAGACAACACATCTATAGATGTGTGACCTTTGTATTAGATTGAAGGACTCTGGGAACTGCCTTTCTCTGTGCAATTCACTTTCCTTCTTTCTAGAAATTTCCTGGGACTGCCTTACTGCCTTCAGGGGTGACATCAGCACGCCACCTGACCCTGAAAGCTCTCAGTGCTCTTTCATTCTTCTTTAAAACTTGGTCTCTGAACCTACTAACTTATGATCTCCAAGCTTCACTTTTTTGCATGACCAACCTACAGGCAGCAATATGTGCCTGAAGAGTGACTTATTGTCTATTGTTGGCCTGACGGACTTGAATTTGGACTGAGATGACTTCTTGATAAAAAATACTTCTTGATATAAAGCTCTGTATTGGCCAAAGTAGAGTGTACCTGGATTTTTATTCTTAAGATAACTTGTTCTATTACAGCCTCCTTTAATTTTTTGTCTATTTTGTGTCTTTGAGCTTAATGTTTGTCTCTTGTAGGCAACATGTCTTGTAGGGCCTTGTTTTCTAATTCACACTGTTGCTCTCTGTCTTTTGATTAGTACATTAGTCAATTGACATTTGGTGCTATTGATAAATGTGGGTTTGCTACTGTCACTTTGCTTTATCTGCTTTTGGTTTCTTTGCCTTTTGGGGGGATTTATCGGTGTCTCTGTTACTCTTCTAGTTATGTCTTGTTTTGTGGTACTGTTTTCAATGTTTTGGCTATTGGAAGCTGTTGTGATGTCTGGTGCTCTTATGCAATTGATGCTAATTCTCTGTTCTTAGTGATCTGATTCCATTATTGTAATTCTGATCTTGTTTTTGTTAATTTATATACTTTTTCTTTATTTAGGAATGACTTCATTTCTCACTTGAATTTGAAGTATAATTGTGCTAGATACATGATTCTTATATAGCTGCTATTTTTTTCTTTAAAGTTTGGTATAGGTTACGCCATTTTCTTCATTCCTACAGAATTTCTGCTGAGAAATCTAAGTTTATACTTATCATTTTGTTTTGCACATAATTGCTTTTTTTTCCTTTTTCCATTTTGTTGTCATGTCTCAATGTTTTTCTTCTGGGTGCTATCCTATTTCTAATTCTTTCAGTTTCTTGAATAGTTCATTATCTCCTCTTCTGTGATTTAGAATTTTTTCCATGAATTCCTATATTATTTTATTTGTATTATTGTATTTTATTGTATTATTTTATTTTTTATTTTGTTTGTTTTATCCTGCTCTGGAATCCTGAGGAGATGAGATTTAAATTTTTTCTCTTCATAGACTCCTACCTCATTGTCAGGTTTTCTTTAAATTCGTTCATTTTGTTTAGTTGATTGTTTCTCTCATCGACTGTAGTCAGAGTAATCTTCCTTCAGTTCACTGTTTCAGTTTTGGTCTTCTTCCTTCTATACCTCAGATTATTCGCCATGTTGCTTTTTTATTTTACTAAATTGCTTATCTTCTGGAATTCTTTTGGGCATGAAGTTTTTAGTTTTTATCAATTTCTTTCTTTCATCAGTGTTCCCCATGTCTCTTAAAAGAGTTATAAAACATTATCTTGATTTCTATTTATTTATGATATTTCTAGAGACCCTTTTTTCAAAGTAATCCATTTGAGTAGAGTAGTTTACATTTAAAAAAATGTTTTTCTGGATTTTGGGGGTGTTTTGGAATCAACTATTGTTTTCCTGGCATAGTATTGTAAATGTTAGTGACTTGAGGAGGTGGAACTGGGGGCGTAAGTGGAGGGAGGATGTATTGAGAGTGATGATGGCAACAAGTGTGCAAATGAGATCTGCATACAATTGATGTATGTATGGATCATGAGGGGAGGTGTGTGAGTACTCAATAAAATGATTCATTAAAAAAAGGTGGTAGGGGAAAGAGGAACTTTTTTTTAAGAGTAGTTATACCAAGGGCTCAAGTGGAAAATGTTTGGAAATGTATGTGGCAACATGTGTGCAGATGTGCTTAATACAGATGATGCACTGAATGTTGTAGTAGCTGTAAGAGCCCCCAATAAAATTATTTTTTAAAAAGTGATAAAGAGCAGCACTTTTTATTGTTCAAAGGAACGGTATATCAAGTATCAGTGATATATATATATATATATATATATATATATATATATATCAATCTGTAAATAAAAAATGCTCCAAAAGATGAAGAAATAAAATGCAAACTTAACAATCATAGTAGGTGAATTTAATACACCACTCTGTGAAAGATAGATCACGGAGAAAGAAGACTAGCAAGGACACTGCAGAACTAATCTCTACAATTGGGTGACATGATATGAGAGACATTTTTAGGGTTCTACAATGAAAAGCACAAAAAAATTCACATTCTTCTCAAGTTCACATGGCACATGCTGGAAGATAAACCACATGCTGGTATTCAAATAGAGTCTATGTAAATTCAAGCATATAGAGTTCAGTAAGACCTCCCTCTCAGGCTATGATGTCAAAAGCCTGGAAATCAACAAAAGCATGATGAAGAAACAAGGGGAAACTATTGGAGGATGAATAACTCTCAATTGGAAAAGGAGTGAGTACCGGCCCAAAGCAGAATGAAATTAGAAAGCTTTTAGAAACAAGTAAGAACGAGAATGTGATGTGCCAAAACCTTTGAGACACAGCAAAAGTATTATGAGAGGAAGTGTGATAACAATATATGCTCACCTGAAAAAAAGAGGAGAGACTTTTAAGATTAATAGGCTGGCACAAAACCTTCAAAGGTTAGGGCATTTTCAACAGGACAATGCTACTAATAGTTAAAAAATGAATTTTAAAAATCAGAACTGAGATACATGAGAGGGAAAACAAGAGAACAAAGGAAAAATAAATGCAGCTAAAAGTTGGTTCTTTGAAAGGATTAACATAATCGACAGACTGTTGTAAACCTAAGCAAAGAACGAAAGGAATAAATTTCAATAGCCAGGATGAGGGATGAAATAGAGGACATTATAATCTACTCTAATGAAATTGAAAGGCTAATTACATAATACTGTGGATGTCTGTATTCCAATGACTTTATCAACTTGGAACACATGGACAAGTACTTGGAAAAAAATCCTCCTATCCCAGATGGATGTCAAGAATCTCAACAGACCCATTACAATAAAAGAAATAGACAAGGTCATCAAGGGACCAAAAAAATTTCCCCTGGGCTTCCAAGGAGAATTCTACCAATCATTCAAAGAAGAACTGGCATCAATCCCACACAGATTTTTCCAGAGCATAGAAAAAGATGGCAAACATGCAAAATCTTTCCATGATGCTAATGTACTGCTGATATTCAAAGTGGGGAAGGATCCCACAAGAATCAAGGACAAAAGACCAATATCTCCAATGAACATCAATGGAAAAACCCTTAAAATCTGGCCAAATGATTGCAGAAGTTCTTAAAACAAATAATCTATGATGACAAAGCGGGATTAATTCTGGGAATGTAGGGATGGTTCAACATAAAAAAGTTCATAAGCATTACTTGTTGTGTTGACATAAAAAAGGAGAAGAACCACATGAGGATATCAATAGATGCAGAAAAAGCATTCAACAACATCCACCACTTATTCCTATTTAAGACGCTCAAAAAGATAGGGATGGAAGAAAGTTTTTCAATATAACACAAGATAAATAAGAAAATCCAAAAGTCAGCATGGTAGCCAGTGGTGAAAATAGTTAAATAATCCCATTGAGAAAAGGGTAACTCTCAAGGATGCCGCTTGTTCCCACTTTTATTTAACATCTTACTGGAAGTCCTAGTAAACAACATAAGGAAAAGAAAAGACACCAAAATCTGGGGAAAGAAGAGTTGAAAATGTCACTATTTACAGATGATATGATTTTGTTTATGGAAAAGCACAAAAGCTCCAGAGTTAGAATGCTGGGTGATAGAGAATTATGGCAGTTTGGCATGATATAAGATCAACAAAGAGAAGTCTATCAGGCTGCTGTGCAAATCAGGTGAGACCATGGCAGTGGAAATCAAAAATGTCTTCACAGTAGACAAGCACAAATTGATATATCTAACCACAAAACAAAATATGTATATGAGGAAAGCAATAGAACATTATTGCAAGAAACCAAAAGTGTCCTCCACAATGGAAGAATGTCCCATCTTCATGAACTGGAAGACAATAGAGTAAAGATGTCAATCTTTCCCAGGCACTGTATAAGTTTAACACTATCCCATTACAAATACTAACTTTATTTATCAAAAAATTGGACAAACTGACTTCCAATTTCATAATGAAAGGGATGAAGGCCAGAATTAGCAAAACTCTCTTCAACTAGGACAAAATTGAGAACTTCTTTTACCTGACTTTAGCACCTATTTTACAATCACAATGGTCAAAACAGTGTGAGACTGGTAGAATGACAAATAACCAGACCAATGGAAAAGAACTGTAAACCCCAAAATGAAATGATCAGCATACAGACAATTGATCTTTGACATGTGACCAAAAATATCAAATGGGAAGCAGATGCCCTCTTCATCAAGTGGTATTGGAAAAAATGAATATATATCTATAGAAATAGAAAGCAAGACCCTTACCTCCCTCCATGCACAAGAATAAATTCAAGCTGGATCACAGATTTTGAGGTAAAATCCCAAACTATTAGGGCCATTAATAAGATATTGGGTAGAACCTCTCAGAGGTCCTCCAACTGTGTCCTGCAGGCCATGTGTGACCCGCTGAGGGCATTTATCTGGCCCGTTGGGTGGTTCTGCCGCCGCTGCTGTCCTGTTTAGCAGCCAACTCATTGCAGGTCTGTAGTGAATTTGTTCATAGTTTTTTTTTAAACTATAGTCTGACGCTCGAACAGTCTGAGGGACAGTGAATTGGCTCCCTGTTTAAAAATTTTGGGAACCCCTGAAATAGAGAAGGACATAAAGACAGAGGGGGCACAGATTGACAAGTGATATATATAGAAGGTAAAACACCTTTGTGCATTGAATTAATTCACCAAGAGAGTAATAAGAGAGCCCACGGTCTGGGAAAGCATCATTAGCTATCACAAATAAGACAAAGGTCTTATTAACGTAATTTATAATTCTCTACTAGCTTACAATAAGAAAAAAATAGCCTATTGAGGAGGTGAATGACATGAAGGGCAGAAATATGAATGGCCAATAAACATGAGACAAAGTTCCTGATCAATAGTCATAAGACAAATGCAAATTTTGTGCAAACTAAAACAAATATGAGATACCAGGTAACCCCTCAAAGATAGCCCAATTCAAAAAATTACAAAGCAGGAAGTGTTGAAGAGACTGTGGCAAGATAGGCACTCTCATCTACAAGTATGGAGGATGGTAGAGAACAGCAAGAGTTTTACCAAGTGCAGGGTAGTCATAAAATATGGTATATTTTAAAAAGTAGTTTTTGAAGCATGCACAAAAAATATGTTTCAAGATCAACTATCCTGGGCTTCCCAATTTTGCAAATAAAGAATCAGAAGTTTATATTTAAGCACCTTATCTTGGGGCGAGAACCAATCTGAGTTGATTCATTTGATTCGGTAGCTCTCCTAGAATTTTATCAGGACAGCACTCTACATTACACACATTCTAACCTTCTGCTACTTGGCAAAACAGTGTATTCAGCCATTATGGAAATTGATTAGGTGCTACCTAAAACAAATAGAAATCAAGCTACCATATGACCCAGCAATTCTCCTCCCGGGCATATACCCTGTAAAGGAAAGAAACAAACCACAGTCAGATACCTGTGCTCCCATGTTCATTGTGCAGTTCACAATAGCAAAAAGTTAGAAACAGTCTAAATTTCCATCAATGACAAATGGAATAAAACAACTCTGCTACATACATGCAATGCAGTACTTATACGTACCAAAAAATCAGTGAAGAATGCACGAAATGTAGGAAGAGTTGGAGGAAATTGTGATATGTGAAGTAGGACATGCAGAAAAGAAGTACAACATTGAGTCCACTGAGGTAAGGTTAAAAAGCACAGGGAACATATGGAAAAAACTACTAAATGCATGCATTCCCAGGGTAGCCCAACCACTCTGCAGGTATTGCACCCAACCCAGAGATACCTATATCAGGCAATTAAAAAGGAGAGGAAAAGGGAAAAATACATGGATGGGGATGGGAGGACTAACTCTTCCATAGAAAGGGTTTTATTTATGTCTCTATAGGAAAATGTGGGAGGGACCTCAACCTGGTGCACCAAGAATTGAAGACAACAAATCGTCATGAAACCAAGAACTAACAGAGAGCTCTGCAGGGTTGGCCCCAATCTGAGCTATGTGGATACCCTTCCCCAGAAGAATACACTACAGAGGACAGCACTGAATATACAGCCTGGGGAGAGGGACAGGTTTGCTCAGAACACAGGGGAGTAAACCAAGAAGGAAGTAAGAGAAAGAGAGAGATAGTGGCCTGCAATGTGTCCCACCAAGCCCCACGCTCTATATTCCTGCTTGATGCAGCTAATGCACAGAGAAAACCACGGGGCAAGCCCCACTGGAGACAGGGAGTCCCTTCACTGACCCATAGCACAAAGGGGGACAATACTGTAGATACAGTACGGGAATTGTACCCAGTCTGACCCCAAGCCCACATTCAAGTGAAATACTAAGGGAGTGCAACAGAGCAGCAAAGGGAGCAAAGAAAGGAAGTCCCTGAGGAATCCCCAAAATACTTTGTGGGCAAAACTTAGCACCTCATTTGATGTGATAAGTAAAATTTCACAAGGTTCAGCAGACAGACCTGGAACCATCTACAGGCCTTTTCTTTTTCTCACCGCCCTCCCATGTCTATCTATATAAGATAGGCAGGATAAACAATCCCAAGGAGAAAACAATGTGACTGATGGTTTGGAGGGGATGGCATGGGAGAGGGGGCCTGGGGGAAAAGTACAGGGAAGTCAACAAACCCAGGGACAAGGGAAAAACAAGTGATCTAAAGTCAATTACGAGGAGGGTGTAGAATGTCTGGTGGGGGTTGCAATGTAGCTGAAAGGAACAACTGAGCCAAATGAATGTTGAACATGATGGTTGGACACGATTGAGGAAAGCTAAAAGAAAAAGAAATTGAGGTAATGACTAGGTAGAAATAGAGGCACATGCATATGTAAATATATCTATATATAATGATAAGGATATAGGTCTATGTATACATTATATTTAATTGAGTATATGTTTACCTGAATATCAGCTGAGGCACCTAATTTTATCACAAAAACACCATTAAAATGTGCTTAAAATTTGGGTTATACACAAGTACATATGGTACATTTAGATGATAATTATTAAGGTTGAAGATGGACATTGGGCCTATACCCAAGTATTCCTTCAATGGAAGAACATCTTTCTATTATAGCCCAGAATTCTGTGATGCTCACCTTCCCAAAAAGAAAAATGAGGTCAAAATGTGTTTATAAGAAAATGTGAAGAAGGTTGATGGTGACTGAATATTATAAGATATAGTGTCTGGACTCTTAAAGGATTGAAGATAAACAAACAGTTATCTAGCTGGGAAGCAATAAAGCCCACTTGGAAGAAGCACACCAGTCAGGAGGAGTCAATGGGATCAGGTATCAGGCATCAGACAACCTCAAACAAGCAATTATATTGATGCTAACTAAGGGGTGTGGAGTGGTGACCCAAAGTCCATCTGTAGACCATCAGACATCCTTTTACAGAAGGATCAAAAGGAAGGGATGGACCAGCCATTGTGCAGCATAGCACCTAGGAAGCATACAACACTCCTCTAGCTCTTTAAAGCTCCCCCAGTCACCACTGTCATGACACCAGTTCTATCTTGAAAATCCCCCTAGACTAAAGTGAACAGACATTAAGCAGGACACCATTGACTTGGGGGTGAGGGTGGGGGTGGCTTCTTGATTAATAATTTGGTCTATATGGAGCAATGGAAAATTTCATAGAATACAAAAATAGTATTGTCATATATTTATTTTAATTTTAAAACACTGCAGGGTGTTGTTAAATCGTTAAAAAGATGGGTGTCTCGTCACTTTATCCTAGATGAAATTGCATGTACACTGGAGCAGATAAGAACTCTCAACATATGTAATCCAGGACAGATGAACCCCTCAGGAACAGTGATAGGAGTAGTTGTATCATGATGTTAGGGGGAAGGTGGGAGGGGGTGGAAGAAAAGGGGAACTGATCGATGCATAACCCCTTCCACCCAAAGGGGGACAAACAAAGAAACATAGGTGAAGAGAGACAAAGGATAGCATAAGCTATGAAAATAATAATTTATAATTTATCAAGGTTTCATGATGGTGGGAAGCTGGAGGAGGGAATGGGGGAATGAGGTGCTGATACTAAGGGCTGAAGTAGAAAGAAAATATTGTGAAAAGGTTAAAAGGGTTATGGTGATATATGTACAAATGTGCTTGCCCCAATGGATGTATGGATTGGTCTTAGAACTCTAAGAGTCCCCATTAAGATGACTTACTATAATTAAAAGAAAATAAATGTCTATAATTTTCATGCTAAATAATATGTTCAGTTTTATGCTTAAAGAGTTACTATAAGAGCTGTTTAAAAACGCTGAAAGTTTTTAAAGGGTTTTTAAAACTCTACATAGAATTTTGTAGATTCTCAGAAAAGGTCCATTTTCATCTCAAGAGGCCTTGATGAGAGATTTGTTATAATAAGAAAACCCTTCTTTGTATTTTACTCCAACTCTGTTCAAAGTCGAAAAGTATGTTCAGGACTGCCCAAGAGGCACTGTGGTGAAGTAGTCAGTTAATTGCTGGTTAAGTGCTTCTCAGTGAGAAGTGGTATTCTCAGAAACTCACAAGAGTAGTCCTATAAGGGTAATTGTGATTTGGTTATTGATTGATGGCAGCAGATTTAGTTTTCCAAAGAAATCCAAAGCTCTAAACCATGCATAGTTTAAAATGACAATCAGTTTAAGTAAAAATGATTAAGCTTAAATTAGTTTAAATTTATCAGATTAAGTAAATTAGGTTAGGAATCTGAGAAAACATTAAGAGTAGATAATTCCAACTGAGAAACATAAAACTTAGTTATTTAAACTAGATCTCATATCTGAACATTTTAAGCACTGTATATTATATTTCCTTTTGGTGTCATGTTCCTTCTAACTTTTAATTTACATCATCCAGGATTACATTAGGTTATGAATTTCCAACTTGTGTCTTTGAATATATATATGTACTTATGTATATATATATTTTTTACTATTTAACCTAAGCCATACTACACTTTGTTACCTACAGGTAAACCTTTGCTGTGTGGACCTCTGCTAAGATGTTTATTTTTTTTCCTGCAGAAATGAATGCGTAGAAGTTGGAACTCACCAGCTTAAACAAAGTTTTCTAGAACTGTCAAAGGTGACTGGGTACATGAGTTACAGCTAATTGAAATTGTCAGATATAGAACATAATCATTAAATAGACCACATATTTCTTTAAGTTGCTTATATGGGCATAATGTGGGCAATTTAAGGGTATTTCTGTATGTGAGTAAAGGCTCAAGACGGGATTTACTATAATTTAATCTATTCAAATCAGGGTGAAGTTGTTATTCCAGGAACATTATAGATAACCAATCATTAGGGTGCCTATATCTTCAAAACAGCAGGGAGCCTTGATGTGTTACATGTTGGTCTGCTCACAGAAGAGCCAGCTATTACCAACCACTAGCCACTGCAAGGGAAAAAGAAGAGCCTTTCTGTCCTCATGCACGTCTGCAGGTCTACTTTGTCTTATGGTGCTGCTATGAGCCAGAATTGACTTGATGTAGTGGCAAAATAGTGCTACAAAGAATATGGAATTCCATATCAGGCCATTTTATACCATAAGTGTGAAACAAATAAAGCCAGGATGCACTCTTAATTTATGAGTTTTAGCAGAATTCTCCAACCCTCAAATGATTATCTTTACTAGCTTGGCACTTATTGAAAATCCCAGTGTATGAGTCTGGGTAAACTAGAGAAACACATCCATAGAAACTTATATATGTCTAAGACACTTTTATATATAGGGTAAGCAACACAACCCTGTCTGTAACGTTTCTCGACAGGAGAGATACACCTCGGTCCTTGGCCCCATGCATGAAAGAATTCATGTCCAAGCCTGGTTTGTGATCCACACAAGTTCTATAAAGGTTAAAAGAAGTTTCAGGTTCACATAGGCCCCCACGAGATCCCTCACCCCCGTCTGCCTGCCTGGAAGCTGCTCAAGGAAAGACCCCATCAGCTCCAAGGTCCTTTTCAGTCTTTGATCGGGGAGGTATGGTTGATTGATCTGGTCGACCCTTTTGGCTGACTTGAATTCACCTGGCCTAGGTGAGTCAATCCAGGTGCAGCATTTCTGGCTAGAAGTCTGGGCCTCTAGTCATACTCAGTGTACAACCCTTTCCTGACTGATAGCTCCAACCTCTGAGCATGTGCAATGGACATCCTTTTCTCTAAGCTATCTATCTATCAAGTCTAATCCAACCCCATAAGTCTGACTTAGCCGATATGTCCAACACCAATCTACAAAATCTGCCACAAACTCATAAAACACACACAATAACACCAAATGCACTTGGACCATAGGCCACTGGTTAGAAAGTCTTTGAATCCAGTGGCGGTGTAAGCATCTCAACACTGGCAGGGCTCTCCACACAGCTTCTCTATCACCCAGGGCTGCATCAAGGTAAATCCACGTGGCTTCTCCTCAGGGATGTCTCACAGGAAGAGAGCCTTGCCAGCTAAGGCAGTCACACATTGGTCTGACCATCAGAGTACAAGAGACCAGAGAACCAGAAAGACAAGGGTTCCTGAGCCATTTATTGCTACCCTCTTCAATCAATCCCACATGTGTTTATTGGCTAGGTTGGCACAATAAACCTTAACTATCTAAGCCAAAAACTATGAAAGAGTTTTTTTGACCTGCCATCAACCTTTGTTAATCCCCATACCTCAAGAGAATTTAGCCATAGGTACGGTCCTTAAGGTTTTAGCTCCAGTGAAGAAGTATTCATTTTCTGAGTGTTTGAGAGGAGTAGACCACACTAGATAGGGGTGAGGTGGGGGTGGGGAGGCTACTCAGTAAATAAGGCTTGATTCTGAAACGCCAAGTTTGGAAAAGGGGGTATTCTTTTCCAAACAGCTTTTATAACATGAAGAAGAGACAAGAGGGCACTTGGAATGCTTTTCTCTGTTCTTTGTTAGATAGGAAACCAAAGGTTAATACCTCCAGACACACTTGTGGGATGCATTCATTAAAATGGAGGAAAATTTAATTCTCAGACACTAAAGAAAAACAGTTAGACTTTGGAATAGGTTAAGTGATGTGAAAATTTGGCCTGATAATAATGATCTACATTTTAATGGCAAAGTAGCCAACATTGACCAGAGCTCTCTAGAGAGCCAGATTGCATTTTAAAAGTTACAAGGGGCAATAATAAAACCTACTTGTCTGGATCCTAAGAACCCCACAGAAAAAAAATGTCTTAAGAGTTAAGTTTCTAAATCTTGCCCCTCACATAAGAAATAAAAGGATTGGCAGCAAATTCAGAACCCTATAGATCTCTAAAAGGTTTAGGAAAACAGAGAATGTCTGCCCACAAGAGTGAGGTATAATAGAACTTTGCCCGTGCATCATTTAACCAGCTCCTTATAGATTAGTGGAGCTGAAGCACTTTTTTGAAAGCTAAAACACCTACTAGTGGCAGAAGCAAAAATATTCTAAACATCTCTAAAGATACTTGATTCTTTAGATTTCTGTTGTTTTCAGGGTTATCTAATTACTGGCAGTTTTACCTGATAGATATTCAGGTCTTCAGATATTCAGACTGTCAGGTCTATCATACATTTCTTATTACACCTGTTATTATAATCCTTATCATCTTATTCCCTACTCCCTCAGGTTAAGTTTACCTTAGTAAACAAATGCAAAAAAAGAGATATAAATTCTGCAGAATTACTGAGGATAAAATTTTGGTACAATTTTCTAAACTAAAAATAAACTAATTACCTGATTTAGTGGCCACCCCAGCTAGGGGATGGGACCTAGAAATTATGCACCTTCCTGAATCAACCGTGAGTGATGCTCCTGTTTGATGGATGACTAACCTGCAAGTACAATACAATTATCTTCACATTAACTGCATGTTATGTCTTTTGATATGAATTATGTAATTATCTGTCTAGTTATCTTTTGCTTTTTAGAGAGATGGATGCTTGAATTAAGTATGCTTTTGTTGAACTGTCAAAATACAAAGCAAGCATCACCAATCTAATGCAATGTTAAATCTGTCATACACACCCCCAAAAACAACCATTTTAACTGTCATTTGATTCGTCCTTCCACTTTAAACTTTCGTAAGATTGTACTTCCTGTACAGTTATAGGTTAAATTTTGGAGTCCCCTTTAGCAACTCAACTATATCTAGGAAACTAACCAAATGCATTGCCATTGATACAATGCAGACAAACAGTGGCCCCCATGGGTTTATTTCCAAGACTGTAATTGTTGAGTGGAGTTAAAAAGTCCAGACTCCCTCCCTAGGAACAACTGGTGGTTTTGAACTGCCCACCATGTAGATCACAGCCAAAAGTGTAACAACTTCACCAATGGGTTCCTTTAGATCTGGTAACACCTTATCTTTGAGACAAGTCATACCTATCTCTTTAGCGCCTGTTGAATGATTACTTGTGTGGCACACAGTTGTCAAAACAATGTCCTCACTTACCTTCAAGGGGAAATCGATATTTGATAGTACTTATTATAGCAAGCCATTTCTTAAAATTTAAGTGAATTTAAGGAGTTATAACAAAAATTGAAACTTTAGCATCATGTATTAAATATTGGTAATAGATAAAACCTCAGTTCAACACTTAGCATGAGGCTGGTCGCTTTTAAGAACTCTAATCACCTGTCATTTATGTCATAGTTAAAGCAGTCTCTTAAGTGTTGTCTCATTCTCTATGACAGATTGGACACAGTAGCAAGGCTTAAACTCCATTGCCATATTATGTCAAATGACAGCGACTGTGACTTATATTTTTACTAGTCCAGAAAATTAGACTCTGTATATTAGTCAATGCTCCCTGTAGTCAATACACATAGAAAGACAAGATAGGGATAGTAGAAGAAACGCTACATAGGTTTAGACAATGGGTCATATAGCTGCACACTATAACATACCACAGAAACCACACCCATTTGAGTAGCTGAAATCAAATATAGGTACATGGGGTAAGTTAGCTGTACAAGGTATAGTAATAATTTTATCTACATTCTACTCATAGCATTATCTTTTAATTCTGCCTCAAATGTTGCAGAGGAAAAAAATGGCTTGGACCAAGGTGATGCACATAAGCTCTGATCAGTGTTATGACCTTTCCTTCTGAAGACAGACAGTATGATATTCAGTGAAATACCAGCACTATCAGATTTAAAGAGTTTGCAACATTTGCTAACTTAATTCCAACCAAAGTCTAAGTTAACCATCAGTGTGTTATATTCAACTTCTCATCAATAATAATAATATATGCATCAGTCCCAGAAGCTAACAGGCATTTGTTCTACAGGACACCACAGCCTGCACACAAAGACCTGCTTTCCTTCTATGCCTACAATTAGTCCCAAAGCCATCTGTATTATCTGCACACATGTCTCTAACCAGCAAACTATCTGAGTGGTCAGGACAAATCCTATAAAAAGCAACGAGAATAAGTGTGCTTATAGAAAGAGTGAAACACTCACACAGACATATGCCTACACGAACACACACAAATGAACAAGATGTGGGCTAAACGTGTCCTTAAAGCTAGAACATAGAGGGAAAAGTTACAGTTTTTTTTTCTGTGGGCTGAGCCCCGGTGGTGTAGTGGTTGTGCGTTGGACTGGGGCCCACTCGGTTGGAGGTTCAAATCCAGCAGAAAGCTGGGCCTCTTACTCCCACCACCAGAGGGCCGTGATGCCCCCCCCCCAAAAGTTTTCTTTCTTTGTCTCTTCATTTCAGCCTGTTAGACCAAGCACTCCTTTCTTGCTTGTTTCTATAATCAAACTCAAAGACATTTAAAGATTGGAGTAGAAGAGAGAGAAACATAGAATCATCAGTGGTTTTAGTATTGTTCTTATACAGAAGTGGCATTAGTGGATGAGAATCCAGTTCTCACCTTTCTTGTCTTTCGTCTCATAATATAGTATTTCCCCTAGGTCAACCGATGTGTGCGGCTATTAGTAGAATTTTGTGAATGAACAGACTCAGTCTATGCTGAAAGGTCTATATTTCTGACCAGTATTTATGAATTACACTCTCAAATCTAGCATACCCACCTGAAAGAGCTTGCTCCCATTTAATATAGAAAAGATTGAAAGACGTTCACTTATGTAGGGAGGGTGGTGATAAATGATGCCCCGTATAAGAAGGAAATAGCTAGAAAAGGAGAGAACTCTATTCCTAATCTCATAAATAATTATGTTTATAAAATATCCCTGGGGGAATGTAGTAAGGCATGGGGGTAAAGTGGAGATTGAGACTGAACATGTACAGAATCTATACAATATCTTGTGATTACATATCCCAGAAATGCTTACTATTGCAGTAGAAATCCTCATCCTCGCTTCCCAGCAAAACATTTTAAAGCCAGTTCCAGGACCAATGGGGAGCACAAGAATGAACCGGTATGCTGCTGGTTGGGCCACCTCTCTCTCTCCCGCGAGACTCTCAATAAAATTCTCTATGCTAGAAAAACCCACTAAGTGCCTCTCATAGTGAGTATTTATTTTTATAAGGTAAGACCCTGAGGCTTCTGTGACAAAGTGAAAAGCTCCAAGGGAAAAGATGTGAAGAGAAGCAGAAAATTTAAGAAAATGGCAAAATTTGATACTTAGCTTGGGAGTAAGTCTTGATCAAACTGCCCACAAGTCTGTCCTCCACGCAGTCATCGAGGGAAGCCAGCAAACTGTGGGATGTAACTGGGGGGCTTGGATTGGATTTAGGACAAATCTGTTGCTGGTATCGAGGGAAGCAAAACACTCTGAATCTGCTCAGACCCCAGTTGTTGGTGGAGCGGAGTCAGAAAATTTCAGCATGTGCTGTTGCTGTCCTATTTAACTAAGAAAGAAGAGGAAATGAAAGAATGAAGTGAGTGAATTAATGGATGAATCTAGAAATAAAGATAGTATACTTAGCTTTCAGGTTGAGCATCTACATTCAAGAAGGAAAGACTCCCTCACAAGAAGTTTGCCAAGAAGCTTCTCTTGTGGTGGCTACCTAATGGCTGTTTCTAATTTTCTGATCTTCACTCAAATTTGTCCAGTGTTTAATATATTCTGCTTTCTGTTAGATAGAGGTTTTCCTCTGCTTTTTGTCTTTTTGTTGTTGTTCTTGTTTGAGTATTTCTTATATTGTTTTTTTGTGATTCCTTGTATATGAAATCCAAAATAGGTAAATCTATATAAACACTAACTGGATGAATAATTACCTATGGGCATGGTAGGGAAGGTTGGGAGGAAATGGGGAGCTAACAATGACTACAAAAGGAAATGAAGTGTTCTAACACTGACTGTAGTCATTGCAAAACTCTTCTTAATATGAATGAACTATTTAACTTTATGAAGTGTGAATTATAGACAATAAAATTATTTTTAGAATAAGAAAACAAGTCCTTACAGCTATAAATACCATTGTTACAAATGGAGAAAACTTTGGATTTGCCAAGACTTTGATTTTACTTGGATCCACAGTCAACTCTTATAAAAGTAGTAGTAAAGAAATCAGAAGTATCACATTAGGTAACTATGCTGCAAATGTTTTCTTTAAAGAATAAAAAGCAAAGATGTCACTTTGAAGACTGAATTGCACCTGACTCAAACATGGTATTTCCAATTACATATATTCATGGGAAAGCTAGACAATGAATCAGGAAGACTGAAGAATTGAAGCATTTAAATATGGTGTTGGAAAGAATGACCCAAAGAATGAACAAATCTGTGTTTTGAGAATTACACACAGAATATTCCTTAGAAGTGAGGTTCATGAAACTTTGTCTCATGTAGTGGGCCAAAACCCTGAAGGACCTTATGCTTAGACAAATAGGGTCAAGAGGGTAAAAAAGACAAACATTCTCAATGATATGGACAATTGCTGTAACAATGGGCTCAAACCTAACAATCATGCTATAGGAATAGATAGGGTTTTCTTTTTTGTTGCACATAGGGTTACTGTCTGAATTGACTTGACTTCACCTCCCAATAAGTATGCAAAAATAGTGATTTTTATTTTAATTTGTTTATAGCACACTATATATGCACACATATTTATTCTCCCTATATATTACTATATCTACCTGTGTCTATCTATCATCTATATATCTATCAAGGATCATCATCAGTCTATCTACTTACCTATAGAGAGATCCAGTGACCCCTGGTGCTGAAAACCCTAAAGGCTCATCTGCAGAAAAAACTGGCAAGATGATTTGATAAGAATGATGACTCGAAAGCTCTCTGGGGGTAGAGCCCTTTGTCATATGGGGATACTATGAGTCAAATCTACTGCAGAAGCTTTAACAACAGATGATGATAGGTAGCTAGCTAGCTAGATGATAGATACATACATACATAGATATATAGATGATAGATACATAGATACAATGATGCATCTATGATTGATAGATAGAAACATAGAAATGTATTACTAAACATTATTAAAACATTTAGATATCACATATCATAAAATGGATGGTCAGGTCGGTTAGAAAAAAATATCAAAATGGGAAGCTATTGTTTTGGGACATTGCATCCTTCTAACTCTATACACATTTGTAGGTGGTGATTCCATGTCTAACTTTTCTTACAAGTATCCTATACTCTTTGTTGTATACCAAGTAAAAAGTGTAGTTTAGATATCCTTGGAGAACTCAAATCATGTTACTTGAACTGGGAACAAAAAAAACTTGCAAGGTCAAGATTGGGGATGTAGAGTACATGGGGCAAAGTTTCCCTAAAAATTATCATTAGACAGCCCTTCAGCATTCAAAGAATGAGCAGAGGCATTGTCCTGATTTTTTTCCTTTCCAATGCAGTTTTTAGTTTTCTTGAAACTTCTCCAACCCCCATGATCATCCTGAATCTTTCAGGGAATTTCCTCAAGATTATCTCTGGGTAATTCCTCAGATCAGTCACCATAGCTTTCTGAATTAACATTCCTGACTGACATTTAGTAGCCCAGTATATTCACTCCCTCAGCAAGCACTATTTTTAAAAATAATTTTATTGGGGGTTCTTACAGCTATTATAACATTCCATACATCATCTGTATCAATCACATTTGCACACATGTTGCCACATTCACTTGCAAACATTTTCCACTTGAGCCCTTGGTATAATCTCCTCTTTCTCCTCCCCTCTTTTTTGTAATGAAACATTTTATTGGGTACTCATACACCTCCCTTCATGATCCATACATACATCAATTGTATGCAGGCCTCATTTGCACATTTGCTGCCATCACTCCCAAAACATTCACCCTCCATCCAGGTCCCCAGTTCCAGCTCCCCATATTTCCCTCCCCTCATGAACCTTTAACAATTTACAAATTGTTGCTTTTTCATATTGTACACTGTCCAATGTGTCCCTTCAACAATTTACAAATTGTTTGTTGCTTTTTCATATTGTACATTGTCCAATGTGTCCCTTCACTCATTCCCCTGTTGACCAGAGAGGAGGTTATATGTAGATCCCTGAAATTGGTCCCCCCTTTCTACTCCACCATCCCTTCACCCTCCCAGTATCCCAGTATCACCACTCCCATCACTAGTATAGAGCGAACATCTATCCTAAATTCTCCATATTTCCAACTCCAGGGTACATATCCTGTTCTAGCCAGACTTGTCTGGTAGAATTGGGATCATGATAGTGGGTGGGAGGAAGCATTTGAGGACTAGAAGAAAGATGCATATTTCGTTGTTACTACACTGTTCTTTAACTGGCTCATCTCCTCCCTGAAACCCTTCTGTAAGAGGATGTCGCTTCACATATTGATGGCCTTTAGGTCCCCAATCTGTACTCCCACTATTTATAATGGTATAATTTTAGTTGTTTTTGATTGTATCTTTTCAGAAGGCACCATAAAGAAATGTGGATAGTTAGATTACAGAGTGTACTTGTATTTAGTCACCCAATAAGCAGCATTTTATCACTGTTATCAATAAAAATTTAGTTTTCTGCACATAAGTAGATTTCTCATCTTGTAGCAATCTGCTGAGAAAAAAATGGCCCTATTCTACATTTTCTTTCTCAAAAATGTTTTTCTATCGGGCTGAGCCCCGGTGGCGTAGTGGTTGTGCGCGGGACTGCGACCCACTGGGACGGAGGTTCAATTCCCGCTTACAGGAGCAAAGGCTGAGCCTCCTACTCCCACCACCAGGGCAGTGATGCCTAATAAAAAAAAATTAAAAAAAATGTTTTTCTATCTTCTATAGATGAGTGAGAATAAAATCTGCTATTTTGTGTAATGTGCGATTCATTTACTTTGGAGAAATACCACTTCTCAAACATAATAAAAAGAATAAAGAAAGGAAATGAAAGGAAGACGATTGGTACAGTAAAGAAAAAATGAAATATACAACTTTCCTCCAGTTCTCAAATGCTTCCTCCTGCCAACTATCATGATCCCAAGTCTACCTGACAAATCCAGTTAGACCAGGAGATGTACACTGGAGCTGGAAATGTGAGGAATTTAGAATAGCTGTTGCCTCAGAACTAGTGATGGGAGTGGAGATACTGGGAGGTTGGCAGGACGGTGGAATATAAAGGGGGGACCAATTTCAGGGATCTACATATGAAAACCTCTCTGTGGTATGGACAGTGGGAAAGTGGGTCAAGGGACACATTGGATAGTGTATGATATGAAAAAATAATAATAATTTGTAGATTGATGAGGATTCATGGGGGAAGGGGAGTGGGGAGGGAGGGGAAATAGGGGGAATTGGTACTGGGGGCCTAAGTGGAGGGAGGATGTTTTGAGAGTGATGTTGGCAACAAGTGTGCAAATGTGGTCTGCATACAATTGACACATGTTTTGATTGTGATGGGGGTTTTATGAGCCCCCAATAAAAATGATCTATTAAAAATAAGTAGAGGGAAAGAGGAGCTTATACCAAAGACTCAAGTAGAAAATATTTGGAAATGAAGATGGCAACATGTGTATAAATATGCTTGATAAAAATGATGTATGGAATGTTATAGAAGCTGTAAGAGGCCCCAATAAAATCAGTGAAAACAAAAGAAAGAAAGGAGATTGATGTGGTAATACATTCTTTTTTTAAGTTGTTTTATTGTGGGATCTTACAACCAATATAACACTTCATACAGCAATTTTATCACATATGTTTTTACATACGTTGCCATCATTTCCCAAACATTTTTACTTGAGCCCTCACTATAAGCTTTTTTAAAAATGATTTTATTGGGAGCTCATACAACTCCTATCAAGATGAATACATACATCAATTGCATGCAGACAGTATTTGCACATTTGTTGCCATCATCATTCTCAAAACACCCTCCTTCTAGCTAGACGCCCAGTACCAGCTCCACATATTTCCCCTCTCTTCCCCTCTCCTCCCATGAACCCTTAACAGTTTACAAATTGTCATTATTTGTCATCGTACACTGTCCTATGTGTCCCTGGCCTCCACCCACTTCCTTGTTATCCATACCACCAGAGTGGAGATTGTATATAGATCTCTACAATAGTTCTCCCCTTTCTGCTTCACCTTCCTTCCACCCTCCTGGAATCACCACTCTCACCCCGGTCTTGAAAGGATCATCTGTCCTGAATTAACCTTAGTGCACAACAGAGCATGAAGTTCCCAAGGGAGTGTCCAGTGTATATTTTGGGGCTAGGGAGTGGCACCTCATTGAACTCAACCAGGGAACACTCCTGGAGGTGAATGAACAGATTTTGAATTAGTTGCATATTTTTATTTTGCTATTATTTTTATGTGTGTGTTTGTATATATATATATATACATATATATATAAAACAATGATAACAACAAAAAAACATATGACATGAGTTTTTTTGTTGTTATCATTGTTTTATTTTCTTTGGTTGCTTCATCTTAGGATACCTGGCTTTTTTCTAGCACATATTGTTATCTCCACAGGTCTATCTAGATAAGATAGCTTGGATGAACAGTCTGGAGGAGATAATAATGGGACTGATGACTCTAGGAGATTACATGGGCAATGGGGAGAGGGGGGAGAAGGTGGTGTTGACCAACACAGGGATAAGGGAACAAAAAGTGATTCAAAATCAGTGACAAGGTGGGTGCGAGAGGCCCAATAGGGATTGATCAAGAGTAATGCAACAGAGAGAAAATACAGAAACCCCAATGGAGGCTGAGCATGATAGTGGGACAAGAGGAAAGTAAAAGGAAATAGAGGAAAGAACTGTGTGGAAAGGGCATTTATAGAGGTCTAAATACAGGTATGTACATAGGTGATTATATTTATATATGACAATGGGGAAATAGAACTGTGTGCATACACTTATACAGTTAGTATTAAGACAGCAGATGAACATTGGATCTCCACTCAGGTACTTCCTCAATGCAAGAACACTTTGTTCTACTGAATTTGCATTCCATGATGCTCACTTTCCCTAAAAGATCACTGAAGACAAATGAGTGCATAAGCAAAAGTGGTGAAGAAAGTGAATGGTGCCTGGCTATCAAAGGATGTAGCATCTGGAGTCTTAAAGGCTTGAAAGTAAATAAACAGCCATGTAGCTCAGAAGCAACAAAGCCCACATGGAAGAAGCACACCAGCTTGTATGACCACAAGGTGTCAAAGGAATCAGGAATCAGGTCTCAAGAACTAGAAATCATATTATTGCATCCCCACCTTTCTGATATGCTCACTGATGACAAATGTGTGCAAAATCAAATGTGATGAAGCTGATGGTGCCCAGCTTTCAAAAGATAGTGGCTGGGGTCTTAAAGACTTGAAAGTAAATAAGTGGTGATCTAATTCAGAAGTAAAAAAAAAACATATGGAAGTAGCACCCCAGCCTGTGCCATGATGAGGTGTTGAAGGGACCAGGTATCAGGCATCAAAGAAGTAAAATTTGTATCATTGTAAATGAGGGGGAGTACAGATTGGGGACCAAAAGTCCATCAATAGGTAAAGTGACAGCCCCTTACAGAGGGGTTGTAGGGAGGAGATGTGCCAGTCAAGGCACAGTATAGCAACAATGAAATATACAGCTTTCCTCTAGTTCTTAACTGCTTCCTCCCATACACTATCATGATCCCAATTCTACCTAACAAATCCAGCTAGACCAGAGTATGTACCCTGGAGCCGGTAATACATTCTTTTAGAAGAATTAATACCAGGTTAGTCTGCAGAGATGGAGATGAAAGGAGTCTCAATTTTCAAACGCTTCCAGAATCTATTCTGCCAAATTTCTCCCTCACTTCTCCATTGAGTATATTCCATCACATCACTGAGAGCTGTAATTTGCTGTAATGTGTCCCAGAAACTCAAAGAACTTTGAGAAAATTTCTCATGTGTTAATGCATGCTGTTCAGTCCCAACTATGAAAGACAGGGAGAAGTGAGCCAAATCCAGTGTCCAGAACCAAAAGTGTCCAAAGCCACAACTGATTTTCTTGCTTCTACCAAAGCTCACTCAGGAAATAAGAGTATGGCTCCCCTGGTGAGCTAACTTGTGTTAGAACTAATTGAGGGTCCCCATAAAGGATGGTGTTGTAATGGTGTCATAAGTCACACCTTCTATTTAGGTACAGTAAAAGCTGTTTGCAGGGAAAGAAAGGTTGTGGCGTGGCTCATACACTCTACTAAGTAGAGGTGTTAGTTAACTCTACCTTGTTTATGTCAATGTGTAGAGTAAAGGAGGCTCTCCAAATTGGACTTTAGTTACAAGTATACAGAGTTCAGAATTATAATATAGCATATAAGGAATTATGGCTAACATGGCCATATTAATTGACTACAACTCAACCAAATCCAAAGGAAGAAGGCTATTTTACAAACTGATATCCTCATATTTCCACTCTATAAGAAACGTGGCCTATGGTTTGAGGCCAAAGGTCACTGGTGGTTACTGGGATGGAGAGTAGTTGATAGCTTTTACTTAGGGATTATTAAATTTCTTTCTTCATGTTAGTAGAATCATTTGGGAAAAAAAGGGAGGAAGGGGGGGGAGAGCATTAATTACCTTTTCAAACACATTTGGAAATTGTGCCTACTAGTTTTATTCTGTTGGCAATCATTAAAAATGGAGTCTAATATGGGGGTCATAGAAATTATATAAGACTTGTGAGGAAGCACCTTTGACAATGTTTTAAAAAAAGCTTTTCAACATTTAGACAAAAAGATACGAGCATAAAGAACTCCCAAGTATCCATCACATCACTTCAAAATATCATCAAGAAATTCCCATAAGGTAATATTTGAAAACTAAATATTTTCAAAATGTCCCTATTAAAATTAACAAAATTCAAATAATAACTATATTTTATTATATTCTGTCAAGTTCAAATTCATCATTGGTCTAAAAATAACTTATTTATTATTGATTTGTTCAAAAGTAAATTTAGCAAGGCCTGCCTATTGAATTTGCTAATACAAATCTTACACCTCTGGGAAGGACATGAGAAAGTCAGGGTCCAATGTTGCATGATGAAATATACAAGTTTGCTCTAGTTCTTAAAGTTTCCCTGTCCCATATGTCCAGCTATCATGATCCCAATTCAACCTTACAGATGTAGCTAGACTGGAGGGTGTGCACTAGTAAAGATAAGAACCAGAAACACAGGAAATCTAGGACAGATGATCCCTTCAGGACCTGTGGTAAGAATGGCAGTACCAGAAGGGTGGAGGGAAGGTGGGGTAGAAAGGGGGAACCAATTATAAGGAGCAACATATAACCTCCTCCCTAGAGGACAGGCAATAGGAAAGAGGGAGAAGGCAGACATCAGACAGTGGAAGATAGGACAGAATAATAATTTATAGATTATCAAGGTTCATGAGGGAGCAGGTTGTGGAGCGGGACAGGAAAAACTGAGGAGCTCAAGTAGAAAGTGTTTTGAGAATGATGAGGGCAGCAAGTGCACATGACATACAAATGTGCTTGACATACAATGTATGTATGTACAATGGATTGTGATAAGAGTTGTGTGAGCCCCCAATAAAATGATTTTAAAAATCTCACACCACCTTTTTAGCTATTGAAATTCTATTTTGAGGGCTGAGCCCCGGTGGCGTAGTGGTTGTGCGTGGGACTGTGGCCCACTGGGATGGAGGTTTGATTCCAGCTCCACAGAGCAAAGGCTGGGCCTCCTACTCCCAACACCTGAAGGCAATGATGCCCCCCCCCAAAAAAATAAGACATTCTATTTTGAAAAAAATAATACAAAAAGTGAGAGACTAGTAAAATTAACATCTATATATCCATTAATTTGCCCTTAGTATATATTAAACAATTTTTGCATGTAATACACATTTTATTTATCTCCTTTAATCTCTATCTTTTTCTTTCTTTAATTTTTGCTAAGCAATTGAAAAGTAGGTTTCAGTCACTTTGATTCTTTGTTCCTTTTTAAAAACATAATTTATTTCCTATGATTAAACATGTTTGTGGACATAGCCATAATACCACTGAGAAATATATTTCTGGGTCAATCACTTTATTTTGTTTCAAACAAATATACATTTGGAAAAATATTTGAGACATACAATAAATGATAGATTCTGATCATCTGCAAAAAATTATGACAGGATTGTGGGTCAGATGAGATTATATAATCATAAAAATCATATGGGAGGCTGAGCCCCAGTGGAATATTGGTTCTATGGGGGAACTGTGGCCCACTGGGTTGGAGGTTCAAATCCAGCAGCAAGGCTGGGTCTCCTACTCCCACCACCAGAGGGCAGTGATGCCCCCCACAAAATTAAAAATATGATTTGATTCATTATGAACCTATCCAGATTCATCCATTAATTCAATGCTTAAAACCATATTTTTCTTTAATATTCTATTTTATTTACTTAAGTTATACTGGTGTGTAATTAAAGGATTAATATATTAAGAAGCACTGTGTAAGTATCATCATAAGCCATTTTTGAATGTTTTCTTCATTCTTTATTTTGGGGGGGGGCATCACTGCTCTCTGGCAGTGGGAGAAGGAGACCTAGCCCCACTGCTGGAATTGAACCTCTGTCCCAGTGGGCCGCAGTCCCGCGCACAATCACTACGCCACCGGGGCTCAGCCCAGTTTTCTTCATCCTTGTACACATTTGTGGTGGTAATGTATTCGTTATGCTAATTTCATGACTCGGATGTAGGAGCAGAGTCTAGCCTGTTAATCTGGAGATAGCCATTAAGTAGCCAATGAGGCCTCTGTGTGGGCATGGCTTTCTCCTAAGATGTCTGGTAAATCTCACGATATTTCTGTTGTGAAGAAGAGAAGCCATCTCTCCAGTTCTTGGGAGTTAGTCTCCGAGACAATGAACTAAGGACAAGACAAGATGGTAGTTTCCGAGGAGTGGGAGGAGCTGGAGGAGAAGCCACATGATCTATCCTTGATGGAACCAGACCTCTGAAGCTTGAGAAGACCCGTAGAGACCCCTACCAGCACTGAGTTGCTTCTACCACCACTGGATGCTGTTGATGGACCCTGAGCCTTGGAAGCAAGGAGCCATGCGGAGTCTCCTGCCGGCGCCGGGACTCTGCACCCACTTGCCTGTTACTTTGTGAGTCAGAAGGAGACTTTATAGACTGATATCAGGCATATGGGCTAATATCGGACTTACGATTTTGAACTGGACTGGGTTGGGGTGCATTCTCAATGTCCCATTCCTCTTGTATATAAACCTTTTCCTTATATATATGTGTGTGTGTCTATGAATTTATTTCTCTCATCTACCCAGACACACGGACCATTATTATTAACTCCTCACTTCCTTCCAATGTCCTCTGCTCTAAACTTAAGGAACTATTAATCTAGTAATTTTCACTGAATGTTCTAATAAGAAATTCATACAAGAAACCCCAACAACAACAGCAACAGCAACAACACCACAATGAAACACAGTAAAACCTCAGTCCTAACATAAATCAGAAAATAATTGAAGCTAGAACAAATTAAAAGTTAGTCAAAGGGGAAAGTTAATGATATTATGTGAAGGTTTGGCTTGCGTATATCTGTAGTAATCCACTTTCCAATGCACTCTTGTCTGAAGACAAGAGTATTCAAACCCTTAGTCAGTGATCAGAGGAAGTTCAAAGGAGTCTTAATACTAGTACAAACTCACACTGTCATCCATAACCTTCTACAAACAGGGAGCTCAGAACATAAACTCTAGTATAATTCCCTCTTCTGATCTTCAATTTTATTATTTACAATAATTAGACCACACATATGGACTTAGATGACACCTCACTTGCATTAGGTTTTGCTTTGTTTTGTTGTGTTTAAGACAGACTTTAAAACACCAGGTGCTATTCTTTCCGATAGCCATGAAACATCTGATTTCTTCACCACACTTTGCTATAGCACTCATATCTTCAGTGATCTCTTCATGAAAGCAAATATTGATCAGGGGCACATGGTTGGAAGTAACTGTTCTTAGATTACGGTTTAAAAATAAGTGTGTCACATTTAGAGGCAGCATTATTTCCTCTTTAGGAATAATTTAAGTAACCTCCATAATACATTTAGTATTTCTAATAATAGTATCATTAATCTACCTAATGGAATATATTTTAAAGTGCTATTTAGAAAATGAAATTATACATATATAGGAACACTTTTTAGACTGAAATACTTAGAATGCTCACTTATGCACATTAAAAACATAAGTAACTGCACACTTTAAGAAATTATTGAAAAGTTAAGCCCCAGATATCAATAACACTCACTGACTATAAAGCAAAACTATGTCTGCTATATAAGACATCAACAAAAATATAATGAAAGAATGAAAAAAGCAAGAATATGGTGGTCTTAAATTACTGATTTTTGATCAAAATCAAAAGCAAGAGATTTGCACTGACTTCTAAATCCAGGCCCTGGATAGCAGTTCTCTGCTTCTTCTAGGGCATTTCAGCTTTAATTTCAAGAGTAGATGAGATCCTTTAATCTGCAACAGGTGTATTTAAGGTTACCAAATATTAAGGTGGCCAATTCTCTTAATGCAGTGGTTTCCAACCTTCCTAATGCTGCAGCACTTTAATATAGTTCCCCCAACCATAAAATTATTTTCGTTGCTACTTCTTAACTGCAATTTTCTATTATGAATCAGGTAACCCTGGTGAAAGGGTCATCTGACCTAAAGGGGTCGCAACCTACAGGTTGAGAACCACTGCCTTAATGGGATTTCCAAATCAAATGATTCTGATGTTTTCTGTTAAGAAAGTTACATGTCTGTTAAAGCAAAATCTAAAATTTAGGTAGTCTATGCAATTGGTCAGGATCACAGAAAGCTGAAACAGTCAGAAATGCATGATTAGTAAGATAATACTAGATAGATTCCTCCATGGGGGAGATTACATGATCTGGAAGTAATGTTAAGCATTTTCACCAAGGGCAGGGACCCTTTCTTTGGTTTACTTAAACATACCTAGAAGTGAAATCACCCTTTCAGGAACAAATATCAAACCCTATAATCTGGTCATGAATTCTCATGAAAATTCACTGATCATCATATTTCTATTATTGGAGGCATGATCATGGAGCAATGCTAGATGGCAATATCTATTGGGTCCTCTCCCTCTCTATCTTAAAAAAAACAAGCAAACAAACAAAAGTGGCCTTAGATGAGGTGAAGTGTCGTCTAAAGAAACAGTTTTAAATGTGTGCAAATAAGGGAATAAAAAGTGACTTGTAAGCATTACAGACCTACCACCGCCTTGTTTGGGAAACTGCAGTAAATGCATGACGGGAGAGCAGAAGCCTGCCTTTCTCTGGGTGTTTGTAGTTAGAGTGATTGTCTCACACAGTATCTGTCCTTTTGTGTTTGACTAACTGCTCTCAGCTTAACGGTCTCTAGGTCCATCCATGCTGTGAGATGCTTCTTGGTTCCATCAATTTACTTTTTTACAATGCATTGTATTCCATTATGTATAATGATCTTTTAGGTGAAAATAAAACATTTTGTTATCCAACTCCTTTCTCATTAACATAAAAAAGTCACAAGACTATAAATAAACCCATTCTACAGGCATGGTTAATCTTACAAATAATTGGGTTAGGTTGAAATTTGCAGAGATCTCCATCCTAAGCCTACTTACTTGCTTCGTTAAAGATACAAGAGTTTCTGTTCAAACGGAAAACAGCAATCATGGAAAGGATAACTGATTGCTTTCTTTACACTTTAATAATAAATGATTATTCATTTGGTTTCTTGAGACCAGAGTCCTAAGGGAATAGACTGTTTTATTAGGGAAAACATAAGTGCTTCACATCCTCTTGGCTCTCTGAAACCAATGGTGTATCAGAGACATATCACAGGTTGTTAATGAACTTTCCCTCAATCTTGATGAAATCTTCTTATTAATAAAATCCAGCTTCTCAGATTATTTGCTGGGCATGTAGATTGAATAAGTATGGTGAAAGTACTGACATTTTTCTGATTTTAAATCAAGCAATGTACCTTCATTCTTTTCAAACAAAGGCCTCTTGGTCTGTGCACAGGTTTGATATAAGGACAGTTTAATATTGTGGAATTCCCATTCTTTGTAGCTATATCCATAGTTTGTTAAAAAGCACAAAGTTGAATGACTTGCATCATTAATAAAATACCACATACATGTCTTTCTAGTATTCTTCATTTTTAGCTTAGAACCATCAGTATTCTTCTTTGTCTTTCTTTTGACTGTTGTGTGACTTTTAGTGGCTGTCTGTCGATTACAACTTCTCTCCCTTATGAATTATCTCCAGGAAAGTTCAAATAGCATTTAATATTAATGCAATAATTTCCACATTTTAGGGTCACTTTTCTTTGTAATGCAGATCATTATGGTTACCTTCCAGCCAATTGGCCAGGTGGCTATTTTCCAAATTTCTTGGAATGGGTGAATGAGTTGAAACATTTTGATCAGTATTCCAGAAATTCCTGGAGCCTTGTTTTTCACTAATGTTTTCAGTGTAATTTGGACCTTCTCCTTTAATACCATTGGCTCTTGATCATATGATAGCTCCTTATTATTTGGTTTAGACAAATCATTTTTGTTTTGGTGACCTTTGTATTTCTTTCATTTCATTCTGTTGCTTCATGTATCACTCAATATTTTGCATATTATATTTTGACATTTTTTACTAATTATTTCGACTTGAGATATGCGTAGGATGTGCTTCATTTCTGGTCTTTAACTCTAGATCTTTGTAAATTTATTTATGTTTTATTTTGTTTTCTCAAGCTGCTTTATTTTATTATGTTTTTTGGTAAATCCAAGTAATTTTATGAGGGAAAGGAAAGGTTTAGGTAATACAGTCTCCCAAAGCACAAGTTTTTTTCTGGAAAGCATGCAAGGCTGCTGGGGTGAGGATACGTGGGGGAAATTCAAGCTTTCATGACAGAAAATGGCCACTTCAGGAAAATGTGTAAAACCACATTGTAAAGTGGCTGGAATGAAGAGGCAGGGAACCAAAATATGAGTGGCAGAATTCAAGCTGCTCTTTGATATTTGCTGTTGAGTTCATTTGCCATTTCATTTCTACCAACCTCTTTAGCTAATTTATATTCAAGGATAATTTTTAGAATTTTCTCTTCTGACATCAACTTTTTTTGCATTATTTGTTCACGATGTTCTTGATATCACTCCACAGTTCTGGTCTTCTGTCACTCAACTCAACCGAACTCACTGCCATGAAGTAAACACTGACCCCTGAGGATCACAATCCAATGTATAACCATTAAACTACTAATGTTCAATATATCAAATTTGCTTTTTAGATGATCTATAAATTTAGGTGGACTATACCCAAGGTCCTACTTTGGATATCATGAATTTGTTTTTGCTTTCTTAAGATGAACTCTGAATATTCATATGAGCAATTGATGGTCTGTTCTGTAGTTGGACACTGGCAATCTTTAGATTGGTGTTATTGAACTTTTCCATCTTTCCTTCTCAAAGGAGTCAATTTGATTTCTGTATATTCCAGCTGTGGATGTTCATGTGTATTGTTGTCATTTATGTCATTGAAAAAAAGTATTTACAATGAGCAAGTTGTTGGTATTGCATAATTCTATCATGCAATATCCCAGTTTGCTTCTATCCCCAAAGCTTCATTTCCCTACCATTGATCGTATCTTTTTGTTTCAAAACAGACAGATGAGTCAGGGAGGCCTTTGATAGTTACATCTTGAATTAAGTCTGTACATTTTAAAAATTTAAAAAGACAAAACTCATCAACACATGGCTTAGAAAGTGGTGTTCAGCTTGTATTTTGGTTTCCACTGGGGCTCCACATAGCCTAACAATTTTCTGCAGTGAAAAATCTACCTAAATGTTCCCAGAAACTCTGTTTATAAAGTATTTCGCAACAAAAATCAGAGTTGACATCAGGAAGTTTTATGACATGAGAAGCAAATGATTGACAAACTGTATAAAGATGAACAAGTTTCATATGTAGATCCCAACTTGCTAAGGTAGCACCAACTCCTCCAAAAGAAAGGGAAATAGTAATCTGCTCATAGGACATAAGCAATTAACTTTATTTTATAAAAATTTAGTGACTGATAGGGTATAATTTTAAAAAATCATTGTATTGGGGGTGCTGCATAAGTTTACCTTCTATTTTCTTCCTTTATATCTAAAGTTCAAGAAATAAAATAAAAAGAAATGAAAAGGCTTTAATCTTGGTTAGGAATTGGAAAACAAAATATTCAAAAGCCAATATTTTCCTGTTGCAATATTTATAAATAATTATAGAAATGGTGGTTAAAGAATAAAATAATATTGTTGCTCTTCGGTGCTGTCCATTGGATTCTATCTCTTAGCAAACCTATGCACAAGAGAATGAATTACTGGCCAGTCCTTTGCCACCTTAACAGTTGTTTTTTTTGTTTGTTCACAATGTCTTCCTCAAGGGATAGGTTTCTCCTGAAAACATGTCCAAAGTACATGAGATGAAATCTTACCTTCCATTCCTATAAGTGGCAATCTGGCTTTACTTCTTCCAAGATGGATGTGCTTGCTCCACTTGCAGTCCATGGTACTTTCAATATGCTTCTCCAGCATCACTATTAGAATACAGAAATTCTTCTTCAGTGTTCCTTATTCAATGTCCAACTTCTATATATACATATATACATATATATATACATATATATATATAAAGCAACTGAAGATACCATGGCTTGGGTCAGGTACATCTTAGTCTTCAAAATAACATCCTTGCTTTTCAATTGTTTAAGGGGTGAATTTAGGAAAAGTCTCTTTTCTTCTCTTGTCTGCTGCTTCCATGAATAGTGATTGTAGATCAAAGCAAGACAAAATCTTTGACAAATTCAATCCTTTCTCCATTTACCATGATGTTGCCTACTGACATCTAATTCTGAGGATTTCCCTCCAACTATAAGGTGTAAGTCATATTGAAGGCTGTAGACTTGATTTTTATCAGCAAGTGCTTCAAGTCCTTTTCACTTTCAGGCAGCACGATTGTGTAATCTGCATATCACAGATTGTGAATAAACCTTTCTTCCAATCAGATGCTGAACTCTTATAAACCAAGAACTCTGATAATTTACTTAACATACAGACTGCATAAGTGTGGTGAGAGGATGCAACCCAGACACATGTATTTATTGATTTTAGCCATGCAGTAAGCCTTGGAAATTTTTGAACAATTAATCCATGTAAAGTTACTGAATGAGAGCAATGTAATATTCTGAGATTCTCCTTCTTCCCAAGACTATCCACACAGTCTAATGCCATGGCACAATACAGCCCCCGCCCATCCCACAAACACACAAGTAAACATCTCTCTTGTTTTTTTCTGCTCTAACCAAGATTTCTATGACATCAGCAATTCTGTCCCTTATTCCATGTCCTTTTCTGAATCGAACTAGAATTTTCTGGCAGTTTCCGCTTCATATACTGCTGCAAACATTGCTGGATGATTTTCAGCAAAATTGCACTTTCATATGATATTAAAGATATTGTTCTATAATTTTAACATTCTGTTGGATCACCTTTCTTTGGAATGGGTACAAGTAGGGATCTCTTTCAGGCAGTTGGCCGAGCAGTTCTCTTTCAAATTTCCCAGCATAGACTAGTGAATAATTCCAGTGTTTTATCAGCTTGTTGAAGCAATTCAAATGACATTACATCAATTCCTCGAACCTTCTTTTTGGCAAATGCTTTCAGTGTAGCTTGGAATTCTTCCTTCAGCACCACTGGGTTTTGTCAATATTGCTAATCCTTGAAATGATGAAGAATCAACTAGTTATTTGTGATACTGTGACACTATATTCTATCCATCTTCTTTTGATGCTTCATGCATCATTCAACATTTTTCTCATAGAATTTTTCAAATATTGAGCTCAAAGTTGGAATTCTTCCTTGAGTTCTTTCAGTTGAAGATATGTTGAGCATACTCTTTGTTTGGTTTTCTAATTATAGGTCTTTGCACATTTTATTATGAAATTCATGTTGTCTTCTCCATCTGTCCTTTAAAATTTTCTGTTCAATTCTTTGAATTCATAATTTCTTCCTTGGGTCACAACCATGCTAGCATTAAAAGTGAATTTCCGTCTCTTCTGGCATCCACTTTGATCTTTTCTTTCTTCCATATATTTTAATGACCTTTGCTTTTTTCATATATGATGTACTTGATGCCATCCCACAACTCATCAGGTCATCAGTCAGCAGTGTACAATGCAGCAAATCTATTCTTCAGATGTTGTCAGAATTCAGATGGCATAGACTGAAGCTCGTATTTTGGCTCTCTTTTAGTTTTCTTCATTTTCAACTTGAGTTTACCTACTAGCAATTGATGGTCTGATTCACAGTCGAGCCCTGGCCTTGTTTTAGCTGCTTGCTTGGAGGTTGTCCATCATCTATTTCTGCAGATGTAGTCAATTTGATTTCTGTGTATTCAATCTGGTGAAGTCCACATGTCTAGGAACTTTTAGTATTTTTATAAAAAGCTATTTGTGATGCAGTTGGTCTTGCAAAAATGTTGTCATGTTATGTACAGCTTCTTTCCTATCAGCAAGTCCATATTTTCCAATTATTATTACTACCTATTCATTAGCAACCTGTGTATTTTAAATGCCAATAATTATCAATGCATCTTCATTACATGTTTGATCAATTTCAGACTGAAGACATTAGTAAAATTATTATTATGATTAGATTTGGTGATTGGTGCTTGAGTTTGAATAGCAGTTGTATTGATTGGTCTTCCTTGAATGTGGATTGACATGATCCTATCACAGACAGCTTGTACTGCAAGGTAGCTCTTGAATTGTTCTTTTTGATGATGAATATATTGCCATTCCCCTTGATTGTTTAATGTCCAGCATAGTAAACCATATGATTTTCTTATTCAAAACGTCAACACTAGGCCAATTCAGATCACTAACACCTTAGATGGTGATACATATATGTTCTATTTGGGATGTTGATATTTACATGTTCCACTTCAATGATGAAGTCTTACAACTTTTCTAGATTCTTACTTTGCACCTTCCAAGTTCTGGATATTAATTGATGTATACATCTGTTTATTCCCTTTTTAAATCATGCTGCACCACCAGCAAATGAAGGTAGGTCCTCAAAGTTCACTACACAGGGATTACTCAGTCCAGGTCATTATTGTAGACACTATTGGGGGGGGGCGTGGGTATCACTGCTCTGGTGGGAAAAGGAATCCCAGCCTTGCCCCTGGAGAGGTGCTGCTGGATTTGAACCACCAACCCTGTGGACCGCAGTCCCACACACAACCACCTTGCCATTGGGAGACAGCCCTGTAGACACTATTTTGAGAAGGCAGCTAGTCCTCATTCTCTCTCTGTTGACTTTCTGGGAGACAGTGCAGCTGAGAAATAATAAATAATAGCAAAATGGTAAAGAGATGCTTGTCATGAAATAAGTGAAGAGGTCCCTTTAGATTTGTTAACTTCATCTAGAAATATTTATGATAAAACTTTCCAGAAATATGAAGGAGCTTTATGGTAGCATCTGAAGATAAATAATATTTAACAATTCAGAGATGTCAAAAATTTTGGACACATGGGACTATGCTGGTGCCCTAATTTGGAGAAACCACATGGACCTACCTGAATGCAACCAGACCTCTGAAGTCAGAGAAGTCATGTAGAGACCCCTGCTAGTGCTGAAATGCTTACAACGACACTGGATCCAAAGAACTTTTTAACTTTTTAACCCATAGATCTGTGATCATCCTGCATTTGGTGTAATTGCATGTGTTTTGTGAGTTCGATGAGGGCTTTATAGATTGGTATTGGACATATAAATAATATTGGACTTATGGACTTGATCTGGACTGGGTTGGGATGTTTCTCAATATCTAACTGCTCATATACAAAATTCTTATACACATGTGAACGTATCTATGGATTCACGTCTCTAGCCTACTCAGACTAACATAGACATCTTTCTAGATCACTAAAACTTTGAAACAAGTTTAATAGGATGATATCCCTGATAAAGTAAGATTTTAGATGGATCAAACATTTAAGGGAAAATTTGAAAATCACAATGAACCCTAAGAAGGAAATAATGTCTGACTCAGTGAATCAAGAAACTGGTTGAAAGCCAAAAACTGGTGAAAGAAGACCCTAGAACTGATGATATAGCTATGGACATTGGGATCGCTCATTGCTTGGCACTTTTAAGTTTAAGCAGGCATCCCGGCCTCCATAAATTTGCAGCAGAATGGTCTCCCCCCAAATTTTGCAGACATTAGCTAAGTGTAATCAGCAATAAGATTAATGTCTGATTCCTCAGATTAGAAAAAAATATATTCTTTTTTGGGGGCAGGGGAGGCATCACTGCCCTCTGGTGGGAGTGGGAGGCCCAGCCTTGCTCCTGGAGAGCTGCTGCTGGATTTGAACTGCCAAGCCAGTGGGCCACAGTCCCGCACTCAACCACTACACCAATGGGGCTCAGCCCCAAATAAATAAATATTCTTGAAAACATTCCTTGTGAGCTAAGAATGGATATCTCAATTTGTATTATCTCAGTAGTAATTTTTTTCAATATCTATAACATTTCTGAATCCTTTCTGCAGCTTGAGTCAATAATTCTACTCTATGGGTATTATTCCATGGCTATATAAGTACATCTGCACAAACAACTATTGAAACTTTGTTCATAATAACAAAAATAAAGCAGGGAGCAAATGAAATTCCCATAAGTTAGCACTGGTTGCTGCAATATTAGGCTTAAACATGGCAATGATTGTGAGAACGATTTAAGAGTGGGTACTGCTTCTTTTTATGGTACATGAGATTGTGGTGAGAATCAACTGGAAGGTACCTAAAACATATAAAGTAATGTTAAACTGAGCGATTTATCCTCAGTTACTAAGTTTGGCCATTCAAACTTACCCAGAATGTCACAGAAGGAAGACCTGGTTATCTGCATCTAAAAAGATTACAGCCAAGAAAATAGCTCATTTCTCTTCTTAAATACTGGGGTTACCATGAAGTAGAATCAACTAGACAATAATGGGCTTATATTTGTGCTTATAAATAAAATAAGAATACATTCTGCCAAAATTCAAATAAATGAAATCATCTAAAGGCTAAAGTTGATTTATTTTATTTAATGTACAGTATTTTTCAAAACTTACAAAATATAATCTGGTGTCCATAAGAGCCAAAGAGTGCATTGGAAGAATAAAACTTGAATAATTGTGTGCATGTTTTCTTGTAACTTTACCACGAATTAGATAATACTGGATGCTGTTTACATAAACTGTATGTGTATACATATTTTGTCAGATACTGAATTCAAATGAAGTAGGCATTTTCAGTTAAGAACACTTTTTATATAATTAGGAAATAAAAGTCAGGTTTTAATTAAACATATGACAATATCCAAGAAAGTAGCGCACATTTGTTTGTTTTATATGCATGCTAATTTTCAGTTCTGAATAATTTACATTTGGTAGCAATTAAAATTAATACCTTATGCAAATAAGCATCTCAAAATGAATAATAAATGTTTTGATTTTCTTACAAACATCATTATTCTCACTGTCTTTGGTCCTTAGTAAAATTTTACTTAGAAATTTTAACGGTAGTAAATTAATGTAACTGAGTTAACTGTAATAATACTAACTGTAATAATAATAAAAATAATACTAATTTATTGTATCTTATAATGTGGTTCTATTGCATTGTTGAAAAAAATTCCATGGTATGTTGGTATATATAGACATGTACCTGAAAAGCCAACATTTCTAAAGTGCTGAAAAGCCAGTATGACACTGAGGACTTAAATGTGCCTGGCCATTTCCCCCACCAAAACAAACAAAAAAAATAGGGCAAGTTAAAACTGTCCAAATCTGTAACTCTTTAATAGGAGAAGACAACCTCATTTTTCTTCCCAGGAGCAGTTGGTGATTTTGAATTGCAACCCTTGCAGCTAGCAGTCCAATGCTTAACCACTTCTCCACCTGGACCCCTGTGCCTTAATCAGGTCATTATATTTTCAGTAATCTCATATGTATGTGGCAGTTGGATAATCAATATGGAAGACCAAAGGAGAATTGGTCCATTTGAATTATAGTGTTGGTAAGGAATATTGAAAGGACTATGTACTGGTAGAACAGCAAATAAAACTGTTTTAGAGGGAAAACAAACAGAATGCTCCTTAGAATTGAGAACAGAGAGACTTCCTCTCCTGTACATTGGACATGCTATGAGGAGAGGGTCAGCAATGCAAAGGATGACTCTCTGACGGATAGATAGTCACTGTACAAAATCTAGTGTCAATTTAAGGCTATTAAGAATGAAGGGGTGGAGTTTAGCCTGTAGTTTGATAAACTCCTATGGAGGCGCTGTGGAGATAAATAGCTCACTAGAGGCAAGACACCAAGACTCTCCCTGCAAGACATTTTTTTGACAAGACACATGGAACTATTGTAATGGCAGACAGGGTATGGGAACTGGAGGAGTCACACAGAGACACACAACAGCATTGAAATGTTTCCATCATCACTGGATTCACCAGACTTTCCACCCACTGGCCTGTGATCTTCCTGAACTTGGTGTCATTGCATGTGTTGCATGAGTCTGAAGAAGAATTTACAGACTGATATCGGACATATGGGCTAATATCATACTTATGGATCTGATCTGGACAGGACTGGAATATTTTCTTAATTTACAATTACTATTTATACAAACCTCTTTCTTATAACATTTGGGTGTCTCTGGATTCGTTTCTCTAGTCAACAAAGTCTAACACAGGCACAATGGCTGCAAAAATGGACTCAAAATTATGAGGATGTTTCAAGACGGGGATGTATTTTATTCTGTTGTACCTAGAGTCACTATATGTCAGAATCAATTCAGCAATACTTAAAAAAATAAGCCCTTGTGGTATCGTGGGTTAAGCATTGGGTTTTTAAGCTCAAGGTCAGTGGTTCAATCTGCCAGCTGCTTCATGGGAGAAAGATCAGATAGTCACTGTAGTAAAGACATACAGTCTCATAGATATTGGGAACAGTTCTACGCACTGAAACTGAGTTGATTCTGACGGAAAGGAATCCTTTAGGACAGGATAGAATGAAAGGCCTTTGTGGGTTTCCAAGATTGCTAACTCCGTATTGGAGTAAAAAGTCTCATCTTTCTCCTGCAGAGAAAATGGTGGCTTCCAACAGTTCATCTTTCAGGTAGCAGCCCAACATGCCACCTTAAGAGCAGTGGCTTAAATTTCTGGCTTTGTCATCTAAAAAGATGCTTTATAGTACTGTGGAGTAAGTGTTGGGCTGCTAACCCCAAAGTCAGCAGTTCAAACCTATTGCCCAAGCCTGGGGAGAAAGATAAGGCTTTGTTCTCCCAAAAAGATCTAAATTCTTCAGGAAATCCCATGATTTAGAATTGACTAGACAAGGGTGAATTTGATGAGACAGGGTGGGGGTGGAGGGTTGGGATCAGTGTTGCAAATATGACTCCTTTATTAAAGACATACAGTCTTGGAACCATATGGATCAGTTCTATATTGTCCTTTAGATTCACTATGATTTGGAATTAACTTCACTGTTTGGCTTGGTTCTAATGTGATTTGAATTTTATACTAAATTATTCCTCTATATTTTATTACTCTATATTATTTATTATTACTCTATATTTTCTTAACATGATTGCTGTCCAGAGCAATTGTAAATGGAAGTGAATTACTATGGCTGTCAAAGAGAAAAAAAATGCAAACAACTGACTTTGTGATTCTCCCAAATCAAGGTGATAAAAAGATTTAAAGGGGCTGAGATTTAATAGGGAAAATATGAGACAATATACAAGTTTGAATGAAATGTGAAATATTTAAATAAACTCAGGATTCAACAATAACAACTGTTGGTGGTATATAGACTGAAAAATAAATTTAACACCTTATTTGAACTCCCTTTTGATTGATTTTCATTTATAGTTTTTTAACATTTTCTACTCTTTTTTGATTGAAGTTTTCTTGATTTTATTTTGTTATGAATCCTGGCTTGTTTGGGTATTTTGTGTATGTATTTCTGCATATAAAATACAGGATACATAAATCTCTATAGATAATAATTGAAGTAGTGATTTATTGAGGATATAGCAGGGAAAATTGGGGGGGGGAGTGAGTTAACAGTGAGTACAAGAAAGAAGAAAAGGTTCCAAATTTATGGTGCTGGTTGTACACATCTTAATCTGATTAGACTATAGGATTGGTTGTCATGTAAATTATATGCCAATAAAACTAAAAGAAAAAAATAAAACTTAAGGACGTTAAGCAAAGCATAAATATTAAATTAAGGTAATTGCTATTTGTTACAATTTAAATTTATATGCATTTGTTTCAATGTTTAAGTCAGAGGAAAGATCCATGTATGTTGTTATGTGACGTTAAGTTCGTTTTGAGTCATCGCAATCCCACATACGACATAACAGACATTGCTTTATGCTGTGCTGTCCTCACCATTGTTCTTCTGTTCAACCCATTGCTGCAATCACTGTGCCAGTCCATCTTGGTGTGGGTCTTTCTCTTTTTCCCTCCATCTCTATTTTCATAATCATAATATCCTTCTCCAGAAACTGGACTCTGCTGACAATATGTCCAAAGGAAATGAGACAAATTTCACCATTATTACCTATAAGGAGCATTAGGGTTTTACTTCTTCCAAGATAGATTTATTCATTCTTTTGTCAACCCATGGTACTTTCAATAGTCTTTCCCCATACCATAGTTCAAATGTTCTTCTCAGCTCTTTCTTGTTCAATGTGCAAGTTTCCCGTGCATATTAGATGATGGAGAACACCATGGCTTGGGTTAGGCGCACATTAATCCTCAAAGTAAAACCGTTGCTTTTCAACACTTCTATAGGACAGCGTAGAATTGGATTTCCAAGATTAGCTCTTTATTGGAGTAGAAAGCCTCATCTTTCTTTGGTAGAACAACTGAGGTTTCATTTGTGTCTACTAGACAAGGAAGTCCGGTGTCTTTTATGATTTTAAGTTTTGTTCCACATTTTCCTTCATAATATCTATACTGCAATCCCTGTCAGAGAAATTAACAGTGATAGCTAGGTGGTATCTACTTCTTCTGGTCTCTGAGGAATAGATACTGTTACACTAGCCCTTAGAGTAAATGCTCGCTTGCATCTTTGGTTTGCTTATTTCTACTTTTCTCTGGAATTTTTGGGAAAAAACCAATAGCTGCACCTTAGATGTTCCCTCACAAGGTTTAAAACTCTAGCCACCACTTACCAAAGTATGGTGTGGAACACTGTCTTTGTGGACTATGCTAGCTTTGATTTACTTTTGTAATGCATCCTCATCAAGTCTTCACTTAAGTGAATTATTATTAGTAATGAGTTAACCATGATAGTTTTAATTCTTATCATATAGAAATCATTCCTAATTTGATAATGTCCCACAGTTCCTTGTAATAAACCATGGATCCCCATTTTAGCCAGAAGAGATTCATGAGAGGCACTTGCGAAGAAGCTCATAGGTTTATGACTGCTTACCAAAAACAAGTGGAAATGAAAGGAATTCCAAAGAGCTAAGTTAGCTATAAAGAAGTTGTAGTGGCATAGTCGTTACTCATGGTTGAGCTTGTGATTAGCAGTTCAAAACCACATTCTTCATGAAAGAAAGATGAGATTTTCTACTCTGGTAAAGTCCTGGTGGTGCAGTGGTTATGTGTTGCACTGTGATCTGTCTCTGTGGGAGAAAGTCTGGGCTTTCTACTCCAGTAAAGAGTTGAGTCTAGGGTCTGAGCCCCAGCGGCGTAAGTGGTTGAGTGTGGGACTGTGGACGCGGGCTTGGTGGTTCAAATCCAGCAGCAGCTCTCAGGAGCTCGCACGACCACCAGAGGGCAGTGGTGCCCCCCCCCCCCAAAAAAAAGAGTTACAGCCTAGACAACCCACAGAGGTATTTCTATTCCATTTGTATGGAATAGAAATGGGTCAGAATCAACTTGATGGCAGGGGAAAAAATGGGCTAAAACTCTTATGGGGTCTATATAAAATGTTGACGAGGTTTTGTGTTCTTTCCCTTAATTCAAGAAACCATCGGTTTTTACTCCTAAACTATCTAAGATTAATCCAATTTAATAGACTATGAAAAAATAAAACAGAATCATTATTATGATTGATCTCTCAAAAAAAGCCCCAAATCTACTACCATTAAGTTTCTATAAAAACCCTCAGTTGTCGTTGAATGCTGTAAATATTTATCCAATATATTTTTTAAAAAAACTAATATAAGGTATCCATTCTGCATTTATTGAAATTTGGAATCTAGTATCGTAATTTACTAATAAATAAACTGATCACTACTCAAAAGTTAATCAGCTTTTTCAATAATGCCCTTCTTCTATTTCAAGGTCCAATTCACAACTGCACATTTATTTATAATATATGCTTATTCTTCAGCATTTGAACAGCTTTCAATCCTTATACGATCTTAATAATTTGGATGACAGTAGTCATAGGTTTTATAAAATGTTGCTCATGATCACTGAAGACAAAATGGGATCATAAGCAAATGTGGTAAAAAAGCTGATGGTGTCTGGTTATCAAAGGATATAGCATCTGTGATACTAAAGGCTTGCTGATAAACAAGCAGCCATCTAGCTGGGAAGCAGCAAAGTGCAAATTGAAGAAGTACACCAGCCTGTGTGATCATGATGTAAGAGGGATCAGGTATCAGACATCAGAATAACCAGAACAAATAATCATATTGATTCAAGTGGGAGGTGTGTGGGGTGGGAGGTGGAGACCCAAATTCCATCTGTAGATAATTGGATATCCCCTCACAGAAGGGTCACAGAAAGGGATGAGTTGGCCAGGGTGCAGTATAACACTGATACAACATACACCAATACTGTAGTTCTTTAATGGCCCTGCTGCTGCACTATCATGACCCAAGTTCTACCTTGCAAATCTGGCTAGACCAGAGCATGTACATTGGTACTGATAAGAGTTCTCGACACATGGAACCCAGGACAGATGAACATCTCAGGACCAATAATGAGAAGTGAAATCATGAGTGTAGGGGGGAGGTAGAGGAGAAAGGGGGAAACAATGGCAATGATCCATGTATAACTACCACACCCAAGGGGGACGGATATCAATGTGAGAAATGTAGGTAAAGGGAGACAGTGGTGGATGCAAGATATGAAAATAAGGCTGAGCCCTGGTGACGTAGTGGTTGAGTGCATGTGTGCAGCCCATGGATTTGACAGTTCAAATCCAGCAGCAGCTCTCCAGGAGCAAGACTGGGTAGTTCCCATGACCACCAGTGGGCAGTGAGGCACCCCTCAAAAAGGTATGAAAATACTAGTAATTTATAAATAATTAAGGGTTCCTGAGGGAGGGACGCTGGGGGAGAAGGAAAAATGAGGAGCTGATATGAAGCGCTCAAGTAGAGAAAAAAAAGTTCTGTTCAGGATGATGGCAATATACGTACAAATGTGCTTGACACAATGGATGGATGGTTTGTTATAAGAGATCCTAATCAAATGATTTTTTAAAATGCTACTCAATTTGGATTTGTTGGAAATTTGTTTAATCTAATTACTATTTGACTGACATTACAGATTATTGGGAAAATGGTACAGCAGTGATATATGTCTCAATGCATACTATAAGGGAGTTCATGAGATCAATGTGAATTGTCTGTTGTTAAAATTGGTATTTTGTTGGGGCTGAGCCCTGGTGGTGCAGTGGTTGAGTGTGGGACTGTGGCCCACTGGCTTGGAGGTTCAAATCCAGCAGCAGCTCTCCAGGAGTGAGACTGGGCCTCCCACTCCCACCAGAGGGCAGTGAAGGCCCCCCCCTCCCAAAAAAAAAACACAAAATATAGATATTTTGTTAAGGTGATTTTACCAGGTTTCTCCATGTACAATGACTACTTTTCCCTTTCGAGACTCTATTCATTAGAATTAAGTAAACTGGAAGTTAATTGAACTTCAGCTGCTTTAGAGGTGGTATGAAAGATTTTGTGGATATATGTTACAATATCACACCATCTAGTAAATATCTGGGAGAGGAAGATTTTGAGCTTATTTAAGTATGTTCCTTATTCAAGTGTCACTCAGTAATGTAACATTCATATATGTATCCTTCTGACAACAAATATTACTTAGTCTAATAGTGCTTTACTATTTCTAGGATTCATTATACATTGATCTTCCAATCGTTTAATTATGATACCATTTGTTTATTGCAGAATGATCTTTGGATATTTACTTCATCCTTCTGTTTACAATAAAATAAAATTCTTAATTATTATGCTTATAACACTGTTACAATCTTAGCCGTTAGGAGAACTTTCAGGTTGGCTTTTCAGGTGTACTTTTGCCAGTCTACCTTTTATCCTTTCCTTGGGAGAAAATAAATATGTCTTACAAAATGCTAGTGAAAAAATTAACAACATACTTCAGAAATTTATAAGCACACACATATATTCTGGATCTTGTTATTAAATGCACTGCAAACATATAATTTTATAGATGTAAGGATGTAAAATAAAATTTGAATAAGTTATGCAGTACAAACTAAAATTAACTCATATGGATCAATGACCCAAGCATGAGAATTAAAATTCAAAGAAGAAGAATACTAAAGCCTTGAGATCTAATTTTTGAGAGAACATATTATACAAAAGGACATGTGTAGCAAAAAACAAAATTTATAAAAAAATTAACATTATTAAAATGAAAACTTTGTGCACTAAAGGACATTGTCAGCAAAGCTAAGAAGTACTTCTTAGAATTCTTTAGATAGTAGTATGACATGCATGGCAACCATGCAGCTGATAAGGTTTTGATATATGGAATAGATAAACGATTTCAAGGATCAATAATAGAAAAGTGAAATATACAACAAATATTTCTCAATATATGTATATAGCTAATAAACACATGGAAACATAGCCAACAACATTGTTAGAAAAGTGAGAGCACAGATGCTCAATCATAATGAGATGGACCTCTTGCCCACTAGGATATCTATTCCTAGGAAAAATGAAAATAACAAATATTGACAAGCATGTGGAGAAATTGTGATCTTCATCCACTGCTGATGGACATGCAGAATGATGCATTCACAGTGAAAACAATAGAGATTTTTTGTTCCCTAAACAGTTAAATATATAATTACCATTCAACACACACACACACAGTGGTAACCTAGTGCCATGAAGTTGATTATGACTCATAATGACCCTCTGTAAAATTTGTGACATTCTAAATAGTTACAGGAGTGTGTTTGAATTATCAACAGTTTGCTTAACAGTCCTACATATAGCTGACAGTATCCCCAGGACTCCTCATATGTCAACATGTTATAGTTATCATATAATCCCACAATTCTACACTTGGGTTCATGCCCCAAGTAATTTTTTTTTAAAAACAGAAACTCAAACAGATGTGAACATCAAAGTTTATTGCAACATTTTAAACAATAGCCAAAATGTGTACACCTGCACTCTCCTCATTTATAATAATATAATTTTTAGTATTTGAAGCCTGGTACCTGATCTCTTCAACAGCTCATGGTCACACTGGCTGGTGTGCTTCTTCCATGTGGGTTTTGTTGCTTCTGAGCTGGATGACTGCTTGTTGACCTTGAATCCTTTAAGACCCCAGATGCTATATCTTTTGATAACTGAGCATCATTAGCTTTATTTAGCATATTTGCTTATGCATATATTTATCTTCAGTGATCCCAAAGTGAAGTTGGACACACAATAGTATGATTTTATGTTCTATGATGCCTGATTCCTGATACCTTTGACACTTTGTGGTTACACAGGTTGGTGTGTTTCTTCCATGAGGGCTTTGTTGCTTCAGTTCACTGTCCCTCAGACCACTGGAGGGATGGATTATAGTTTAAAAAAAACACTGTGAACAAATTCACTGTGGACCCAGGATGAGTTGGGTGCTATGCAGGACAGCAGTGGTGGCAAAACACCCGGATGGCTGGATAAATGTCCTCAGAGTGCCACATGTGGCCCCTCAGGCTGAAATTTGAATACCCCTACACCAGATGATAAAGCAGTTTAAAAAGTTTGAGGACCCCTGATCTGGGGTCTTAAAGACTTGAAGATAAACAAGTGGCCATCTACCTGAGAAGCAACAAAGCCCACATTGAAGAAGCACATCAGCCTGTGTGACAAAGAGTTGTTGACGGGATTGCGTATCAGGCAACAAAGAACTAAAAATTATATCATTATAAATGAGGGGATGTACAGATTGGGGACCCAAAGCCCAACTGTAGGTAATGGGACATTCCCTTACAGAGGGTCGCAGGGATGAGATGAGCCAGTCAGGGTGCAGTATAGCAAAGATGAAGCATGCAACTTTCCTGTAGTTCTTGAATGCTGCCCTCCCCCACTTTCATAATCCCATTTCTACCTTACAAATTTCGCTAGACTAGAGGATGTACACTGATACAGATAGGAACTGGAAACATAGGGAATCCAGGGCAGATGATCCCTTCAGGGGTGAGAGTGGCGATTTCGGGAGGGTGGGGGGAAGGTGGGGTAGAAAGTGGGACCCGATTATAAGGATCTACATGTAATCTCTTCCCTGGTGGATAGAAAACAGATAGTTGGGTGAAGGGAGGTATCAGGTAGTGTAAGATATGACAAAGTAATAATAATCTATAAAGTATCAAGGGTTCGTGAGAGAGGGAGGAGCAGAGAGGGAGGGGGGAAATGAGGAGCTGATGCCAAGAGCCTAAATAGAAAGCAAATGCTATGAGAATTATGAGGGCAACAGATTTACAAATGTACTTGACACACAAGAAACTTACATATGGGTTGTGATAAGAGTTGCATGAGCCACCAATAAAATGATTGAAATAAGCAAAAAGATATATTATACCTAGTCTAAGAAAAATGTTCAAAAAACCCTCAAAGTGACTTTAAAGAACACACTCTAATGTTGAAACTCTTGAATCCTGTAAATTCTCTTCTTCATAAGTATACTTCTTACGGTACTGGAAAAGAAAGGGAAGAAGTACAAAATATTTCCAATTTCAAGGTGCTAGAATGAAGAACCCAAATAAATTATAAACTCACTAGCGATCTAAAAGATTATGATGGTATTAAGTTCAGGGTAGAATTTTAAATATATTTCTATATTGTTTCCTTATTTTTGCTTCATAATTTGTGATACAAATTTTCTTTGTCTCATTGTTCCACTTTAGAGAATATATAATCTAGGACAATCATCAATAATGACTATTCATCAGAATGATCCCTGATGTTTGTGAAAGTGCAGATTTTCTGGCTTCCACATATAAAGAACCTTAATCAATAGATTTGAAGTTAGCTCAAATGACTTCATTCTAAATTACACATTCTAAATCAGCATTATAGATAATTACACATTCTAAATAAGCATTATAGATAATTCTGAGAAGCTATAGCAATAATCAGGTAAGGGTAAGTGAAACAATGACACAATGTTGACGGAACATTTAGCACTGAATCAATGTCAAGGGCAATTTTTTTAACTTTTGCCATTGCCCCTTTTGAAACACATTTTTTTCCATATCTGCTTATAAGAAGTCCAGGAGGCACCATGGTTAGCACACTTGACTCCCAATGAAAAGGTCAGAGATTCAAACCAACTAGACCAGGGATCCTGAAACTTTCTAAACAGGGGACCAGTTTACTGTTCCTCAGACCGCTGGAGGGCCAGGCTATAGTTTTGTTTGTTTTTTTTAAAAACCTATGAACAGATTCCTATGCACACTGCACATATCTTATTTTGAAATAAAAAATGGGAACAAATACAATATTTACAAAGAAGAACAAGTAAAGTTAAATCAACAAACTTACCAGTATTTCAATGCGAACTATGGGCCTGCTTTTGGCTAATGAGATGGTCAATGTCTGGTTCTAGATTTGTCACTGCTAGTTGTAACAAGTGTTGCAAGTGTGCATCAATCAGTCTAGATCTGGTTGGAGATTTCATCATTCTGGAAAAAGTCTGTTCACAGACATAAGTGCTGCCAAAGATGGTTGCCATTTTGAGTGCATGGTTCCTGAGACTAGGATATGTCTCAGAGGGGAGAGATTCATAGAGATTAGGAAGACTGCTTGACTTGAATGAAGAAAGTCACAATTCTGAAGTTCAGCCAGTTCCATTTGGTAAATTGTATCCACATTTTTAATGTCAACAGAAAATGGGTTACAGGAAAGCTATATGTCCTGTTGATGGAGATGAAGCTCTTTAAATCTAAATTGGAACTCCTTTTGCAACTTTTCCAGGGAATCCACACATGTTTTTTGGGGGGAATGCAACCAATGGTGTTTCTGCTAACACATACTGAGTTGTGGGAAGATGGCAGAAAATTTCCCCCTTCCCTTGTTTGATGAGGGGCCCTAATTTTACTTCAAATGCTTTCACATGTGATTGCATACCAGAGATGAGCTTCCCCTTTTCTTGAAGTTGTGCATTTAAACTGTTGAGTAGTTCTGTTGCATCTGTCAGAAATGCAAGGTGCCATTTCCATTCTGCATCATTGAACTCTGGTACTTCTTTGTGTTTTGAAAGCAGAAAAATGATAATCTGTGGAAGTAAGTCATAGAAATGTTTCAATATTCTCCCTCAACTCAGCCAACAGACTTCTGTGTGGTACAGAACATCTTCATAGGCAACCTTAAGCTTAGACAGTCATTCCTGAAATTGTCTGTGGTTTAGTGCATTAGCCATAATGAAGTTAACACAAGATACCACACTTTTCATGACAGAGTCCCACTTCAGTGATTTACTACACAGCGCTTGCTGGTGGATGACGCAGTGTATGGCTATTGAATGAGAATGGTTATGTGTGTTCATCTCTTGGTTATTGTGAGCAATTAATTACTCCTTTCTTAGAACCCACCATGCTAGGAGCACCATCAGTTGTCACACTGGTTAGTTTAGTCCAGCGCAGCTCCAAACCATTCACAGTTTGGCAAACCTTTTCATAGAGATCCTCTCCTACAATTGTTCCTTTGTTGCTTTACAGTGCAGCAAGCTTTTCTGTGACTTCGAAATAGTTCTTCGACCCATGAATAAAAATGAGAAGTTGTGCAGAATCACAAACATCATTACATTCATTGAGGGCCAAGGAAAAATAGGAAAGTTTTTTTGGCGAAGCTTTGCAAATGCTGATGCAAAACGTCTCCCGTTTCTTCAAACCTTTGTGTAATTGTAGGCTCTGAAAGACTCACTGCACTAAATCAACCGGTGTTCTCTGGAAAAATATCTTTGGCAACAGAAAGAAGACATTCTTTAACAAATTCTCCCTCCATGAATGGTCTGCCAGTGCACGCAATTAACTAGACAGCTTGAAAACTTGCTCACAGTGATGAAATATTTTGCTGCTTCTGCTTCACGAAAGTGATTTGCTGAGTTGTCAATGCATTTTTCACTTTCAATATTTTATCTTTTCTCACTTACCCAACCAAACAATTATATTTATCTTCATGTTGAGTTTGATAGTGTCGATGTAAATTGTATTCTTTAAACACAGACACTATATTCTGGCATATCAAGCACACAGCTTTTTCCTTGTACTGCATGAAAGTCCACTGTTTTTGAATATCCTACACTTTGAGTCAAATTTTCTCTTTCTTGATATCACTGTTTCCTAGGGATTCCAAATTGCTATTAGTATTGCTGCAAAAGCAATATACCAGCAATAACTTTGCCCACACAGAGACATAAAGACTGCACTGCCCATCAATGCAGTGTGATCAGTGCCCATCAATGTGGTGTGATCAGTGCCCTTCAATGCAGCCTTGCCAGTCCGCATCATTTCAGCCTCACCAGTGCCCGTATTGGTGGAACTCCACTTTTACCTCAGATTGACATTGGTGCCATGTGGGAACCAGGAGGCAGGGTTACAGAGTCGGTTCCTCCACCACCTTTCCAGTTCACAGTACGCTGTGCAAACCACACTGCGATCTGTGAACTTGCAAAAGACTCTGATCACATGGGAGAGAAGACCCATGCAATCAGATTACACTGCAGTAAAAAAGAAGGTGTGTATGCCTTTTTTCTTCCATATCTAATGCAAATTCAGCTATACAAGCAAATAGCTAAACTCACACTGCTCAGAGATCACAACAGTGTGAGCCATGGCTTACATAGCACACAACATACAACATCATACACAACTGATCCCGCCGCCGCCTGTCACTAGATGAACAGTCGTCGTTTCTCTAGATTTTATTGTCCCTTGAATAGAAGTAATTTGATCAAGAAAGAAAGTCTGTCTTGGATGGATGGATGCATGGATGGATGCATGGATGGATTCAGGGTGTGGAAGTTTCCTGGAGTAGGTCACACTGAGGAGGTGTCACTGCTGGTGTGTTGAATGGGTCCCTGCACTTACTGTCAATTAAATTGGGGTTCCCACTCCTAAGCTGTCTGCAGAGCAGAGTAAGTTTCCATGGGGCACTAGGGAGATTACCAGTTTGGGGACCCCTGGCGATAACACTGAGCACTGACCGTTTGCATTTACACTGACCTCTGACAATTTACATCAGTACTGACCACTGACCATTTGTATTACCTCCAAGCACTGGCCATTTGCATTAGCACTGAGTGCTATTTGCGTTATCACTGTGATGCAGCCCCCCCTAGAAACCACTCCCACCCAACTAACCAACTTTAAAAGAAAAAAGTTCATTCCATCTTCAAAAGAAAAAAAGGCCCTCCTAACTGCAAAATAATAAAAAAAAATAGACCTCCTGACTTCAAAAACAATAAATCCTAACTTGCTCTAACCTCGGGCCTCAGGCAGCAGCAGGGAAGCTTGTGACTCTTTAGATCACAACAAAGACTCAGAGGAGAAGTTGAGGGACACAGAGAAAGAGGGGAGTGAACAAGTGCGGTGCACAGTCCACACATGACAGGCAGCAGAGGTAAAAACATCCTGCTGGCAGGATAAAGGTCCTTGGCGAGCCGCATGTGGCCCACAGGCCATAGTGTGAGGACCCCTGAACTAGACATTCAAAGGAGGAATGATACTTCCACAATTGCTTCCAGATGACTCGATTGCACTGTGCAACCTGGAATTCTTATATTTCCCTAAACTAGAGCCTTATAACAAGAGCTTTTACAAAATTCCCTTAAATATGGACTTGTGTCTGTGTTTAAAAAAAAAGATGTTTCTGACTTGGAGGCAAGACTAAATGAAAACAATACATAGGTAAAGAAACTTAGAGTCACCAAAAAGTACATTTCATGATATCAAAAAACATAACCAAAGTAACTTTAAATCTGTAGCTTCTGTTTAAGTATTCTGAGTATCAACCCTCGAACTCCATTTTAATCAAAGCGACACTCAAAACTCTTTATAACTAAATTAAAAGCTAGCATTACTGTTGAAATTCAGACTGGTACTGACGCTACAACCCCAGGTAACACAGGACAATACTGTCTTCATGATAGTGATTAGAGATAATCCAGTTAGCTAACAAACACAAACAGCTGAAACAACCACAGGGAATTTTGCCCTGGAGTTGATTGAAACTCCTGGCAACTGCATGTGCTATTGAGTAAAAGTGCTTCATAGGGTTTGCCTGGCTCTAACCTTTTTGGCAGGAGACTCTCGGATCTCTCTACCACAGTGTCATTAGGCAGGTTGCCGTCACAAACCTTTTGGTGAGTACTCAAATGCATAAATTGTTTGCACCTCCCAGGGTTAATCATAAAATGCTTATTATGTAATTTATATTAGGTGCTTCATTCCAAAGTTATAGATCTGATGAACATTAGACTTTGGTGTAAATCTCTTACCTCAAGGGTGCTTTATAAAAGGTGGTGAAGACTATCATATGCTTGTTATTTTAATGTTTTTCCACTTCACTATATGCATTAATCAGGTAGGCATGGTTCAGTCATTGTGAATGAATGTAAATTGAAATTTTTCTCTGTCCCCAACCTTTATTTTTTGTGTAATTATGTTTAATCACTTAAGAGGTTAATCACTTAGTCTGTACAAGTCAATAATTCATGTATCAAAGTACATTGCTTGTCTCTGTATTCTATTATTTTAGCATCCTTGCTTTAAATTCTACACAATTGGTCCAATTAATGACACTATCGATGGAATTGCATCATTTCTCAGGAGACCGCTCCATGACGTTCATTATCAAGATAACAGTGATAACTGTAAAGTGGACAAACCATATGTGCTGGAGAATAAGCTGACCTGACCATCAGCTGAGGCACCTAATTTTACCATAAAAACTGCATTAAAAATGTGCTGGAGAACTCAGCTTATTCACAAGTATAAACGGTGTGTGTGTGTGTCATAGATATATGGATGGATTTGGGGATCATACTTAATCATAACCCCAATCTAAGAAAAATTAATTCCTATGAAATGGCCTTTCTTAATGCTCACCCTAATGAAAATAGCATGGAATATATGAGTGGTGTAGCAAAGTGTGACAAAAACAGTAGAAGGTGTCCATTTATTAGGAAGGTGAGCAACTGGGTTCTTAAAGTCATGTCTTCATGCAAGCAGTCATCTGAGTCAGGCTTCAGCTGGGCCCATACAGTAAAAGCACACTAGCTTGTGTGTTTCACAGATCACAATAACAGAATATGAATTTCAATGTTATCAGAGCTTAAAGTGTCAGCACCTGGTTTGCAGAAGGCTATGGGCAACAGTGGGAATCAAATTCTATTTGCTGCATGCATGCATGGTTTAAGCCTGCAGTAAATCCTGTATGACCAGAGACTAGGGATATGATTAGACTTGCAATTCTGCAGCATGTGTGTTTGGTTTCTATGATTTCTATATATGAACTCCAGGATGGGTCCAATTATTGAGACAGTGGTTAATGGTTCTTGAAAAATATGGCGGGGAGTGGGAGTGGGAGGTGAGAAGTTGATGACAAAGGAAGAAATTATTCAAAAATTGTGGAAATGATTGCATAGTTCGTACTAATATAATTGAGCTATTGAATTATATGATATGTGGAATATATACCAATTCAACTCATTAATAAAAATTTCAGTAAATCATATCTTTTTTTAGCGTTCAGAGCTCGTTCATTTATTGGACTGATTAGTGTCATGCCTAAAGGTAAAATATGGGGTATGTATCTGTGATCACTAAAAAAATTCAGTGTGATTCAACCTTACATCAATTTAGACAAGAGCACAATTTATCATTGACTCAAGACCCTAAGGACTTTTATGCTTCCCAAGATGATTCAGATAGATATTTGTAGATATAAAAGTGTCTATCTTTAAATAAAGGAAAAAGAAATATTACTAGTCATGATCTAAAAGAAAGAATACATTATAAAATAGCTTGTTTTAATTAGCATTTGTTTAATTGTTCTAGCTGGGAGCATATTGCTTTTTAAACAGAGATCTTACAAAACCCAATGCCAAATTGTGAAATTTGGGGTTGTTGTGTTTTCTTTTATTCTTCCCATCTCTTCTGAACTGTCACTACTCTTATCATGGTTCTGAAAAAGTTGGCAATGGGTTTCTAAAGTGTTGAATGCCTGGGGTGAAACAGAATATAAAAACAAGTTGAGTTGAGAAATTCAGGAAAATAGAAGTTTCTTGTTTTTGAATGTTTCCCATGTTCACTTTAAGAATAATTTACAAGTATTGATTTTTTAAAAGTAAAGTAGGGCAAGAGAAGGTATGTGATCAGGTGTGATAACAGAGAAATTTAAGAAAAAATATTGTTTACAACCCAAATATGAACTTTCAGTTGTTTTGAACAATGAAATCTTAAAAGTTTTCTTGTAAGTAAATTTGCAAACTGGAGCATGATAATGCTATTATTAAGGGACCATATTAGTTACAAATAAATACAACCATACAGACTTTTTCATAACCTTCAGAGGCAGTCTGTTTGTAGCAACAGTGAAAAGAAATGAATAGTCATTTAGTTATAGTGCAAGGTGTTGTATATTGTATCTAATAATGCAGAAAATGCAATCTGAGTTAATTCATTATTAGTGAATATATTCTCACATGGAAATGATTGAAAGTTTTTTGAAGACTTTGTGGCTTAAAAAACTAGAAATACAGTGACACTTAAAGAAAGGAGGTATGTTTTAAATTAGAATTTCACATTTACCGTTAAATAAATGTGGTCATGATTTATTTCTTTATAAATATGCATTTCTATTTTATAACGGTTATGTGAGTTACAAAAAAAGGTATCACATTTTTCTCATTTGCTTTCCCAACTCTTATTTAGGGGGGATAAAATAAAGCTTTGATGAAATATCTGGTTCCTCTCCCACAATTTCAATGGAAAATTTCCAATTGGAAAAAAGTTTATATTAGTAGACTAACACTAGAATATTTTTTCCCTGTTCTCAACGTGTAAGGGGGTACAATGTTGTCAAAAAGTAGCATAATGTAGTTTTGGATACTAGGAGCCACAAGTACAATATCTAGAGGAAAAAGTGTCATCGGAGCACATACACCTTTCTAATTCTATTTAATGTTTTACTAACCTATAATTCCTGGTTAGAAGATCAAAAACAAATCACTGTTATCAGTATCTAACACCAAATTCATATCACTTACTTGATGAAAACAATTTTTATTTTTACTGCTGTCAAATCTGTTTTATGTATTACATGTAGTCAAATTGCTGAGTCATATGACTGTTCTCTATTATCTTTCAATCATTTTATTTTTAATTAGGTGAAAGTGTACATATTAGTACATTTTTCAATTCAACATGGAAAAACCTTCTCAGACCTCCCAAGGCCTCACCAACTCCTTTTCCCTTATCTCCTCCTCATCTTCACATTCACTCAAGTTAACACCTGTCTACCATGTAGACTAATGCATTCATTTTGCTCTCTTCCCACCCAACTAATAGTTACCATGCAGTCTATTTCTTTAGGCATGAAAAGGTCCACCAACCTTTTTTTTTTTTCCATCTTCATGATCCTATCTGGTATTCCTCAAGGCTCACTGGCCCAAATCATCACTGAGGTAAAATGGATGCATAAGCAAATGTGGTGAAGAAAGCTGATGGTGCCCAGCCATCAAAGGTTATATCATCTGGGGTCTTAAAAGCCTGAAGATAAACAATAGACCATCTACTTGAGAATAGACCACACCCACACAGAAGAGGCACAACAGCCAGCATGGCCACATGGTGGTGAAAGGTCTAGGCAATAGACATCAAACAGGGCGGGGGAGGAGGGGTAACACATATCATCACTGTGTGCACACATCCCCAAGGTGCCCACTGAGGACATGTGGGAGCATGAGCAAGAGTAGTGAAGAAAGCTGATGGTGCCCAGCTATCAAAAGATATAGCATCCGGGGTCTTAAATGCTTGAGCATAAACAAGAAACCATCTAGCTCAGGAGCAACAAAACCCACCATAAAAGAAACTCACTTGCCTGTACGATCATGAGGTGCTGAAACCACTGGGCATCAGGCATCAAAGAACAAAAATCAAAATCAATGGACCAATTAACTCCCGATATCACTGAAGACAAATAGATACAGAGGTTAAGAGAGTAGAAGAAATGATGGTGCCCAGCACCAAATGATTGAATATCTAGAGTATCAAAGGCTTGAAGATAATTGAGTCTACATTCAGCACAGAGATAGCAAAGTCCATATGGAAGAAGCATACCAGCAAGTGTGATAAAGAGGGGCCAAATGGAGCAGGTATCAAGCATCAAAGAACAGGAACCACTTCATTACGAGTGAGGGGAAGAGCAGGGTGGGGACCTAAGGCCCACTGGTTGGTAATTGGTCACCCTTTTACAGGGCAGTCACGGGGAGAAGACAGACTAGTCAAGGTTCAGGTAGGCAGTGATGATGCATATGAGTTTCCTCTAGTTCCTGAGGTCTTCCTCTCCCCCAACCATCATGTTCCCAACTCTACCTTGCAAATTCGGATGGACTGGAGAAGGTACATTAGTGGAGAGGGGAGTTGGAGATATGGGGAAGTTAGGATGGATTAGCCCCTTCGGGTCGGTGGTTAGATTGGAACTATTGGATGGGTGGAGAGAAGGTAGGGTAGAGAGACGGAACCAACTGCAAGGATCTACATATGACCTTCTGTCTGGAGGACGGGCATCGGGGGAGTGGGCTGAGGGAGGTGTCAGGCAGGGTAAGATATGACAGAACAATAATAATTTATAAAGTATTGAGGGTTGATGATGGAGGGAGAGCAGGGGAATAGGGGAGGGGTTGGAAAATCCAATACCAAGGGCTCAAGGGAAAAGGCAGATGTTTGGCGAATGATGACGACAGCGGACATGAGAATGTGCTTGGCACAATATATTTATTTATCTATTGGAAAAATGATGTAAGAGCCCCTAATAAAATGATTTTTAATTAAGAAATAGGCATGATCCTAGATTGTATCTGTCATTTTGCAATTGAATAATGTCTTCTAAACCCATTCAAATCTTGTAATATTTCAGTTTCATTCTCACTCTTTAGGATACATGCTACTCTATTTTGTGTATGTACAGAAGATTATGAACTTTTAGGTTGCTTCCATATTTTTGTTATTGTGAATTATACTGTGATGAACATTTGCGTGTATGTTTATCACATCTCACTTTCAATATTTACACAAAGGGGCAGGGAAATCTATCACTTCAACAACCCAAGACCTATCTTCCCATTTCAGATGTCAGACATGTCTCCAACCTCCACCCTTCTCTACTCTTACCCCAACTCTAGCATCCACAATGCTCAATTTCGATGCTGTATTTGATTATGCATTCCAATGACCACAGAACTCCAAACATTATTTGCAATTATGGGGGATCATTAGGCTTGTGTTGATCAGGGTAGACGAGAGAAGCAAATCCAGACAGACTCATAGGTGTATAAGAACATAACTTTATATATAAGAGCAGTTGAATATTGAGAAAACATCCCAGTCTCATCCAGATCAAGTAGATAAATTGATATTAACCCATATGTCTGATACCAATTTATAAAATTCTCTTCAGACTCACGAAACATGCAGTGATGCCAAGTCCAGGAAGATCACAGGCCAGTTGGTGGGAAGTCTTTGGATTCAATGGCTTTGTAAGTATCTTAGTGCTGGCAGGGATCTCCATGTGTCTTCTCCAGAGAGATGTCTCACATCCTGTGAGCAGAGAGAGGGAGAGAGAAGGTACCTCCTGCCTCCAAGAAGGATGTACAAGAGTTTGCGGAAACCTCAAGAGAAGTCCATGACCACACAGAGGCCTCATTGCCTATATCCTGATTGACAGTTTAGAGTGCACCCCAATCCTTGTAATCCTCAAATTGACATCAGATTATGTAACTACCACAAGGGCCTTTACCAGGTTGCCACAAGCCATGATTTGGAAACATCAAGAATATAGCTTTTTCTTCCCATAAAAGCACCTCTCCTATGTCAGCGAACAGGTCTCTCTATAGTCTCCAGTCTCTCAGTCAGCTGGTTTATTGCCCTCTACGTACCTCTCAGTGTGCCAGGAAAACAGCTCTTCCTCATAGTTTCATAATCTTTGTACTGCTTCCAGGTTTTGTCACATGGTATCCTTTTCTTGGTCTCTGGACTCAGATTGTCTCCTTTGTCTGTCCCATGGTTTCTGTACCACAGCTTCTGATGCCTCTGATCTTGGGTGAGACCCTAAAGGTGCTCCACTAGTGGGAATTCCTCCTCAATGGTGCTGGCATTTCTTTCTGTTTCTGCTCTGTGAGAACTTCTGACTCTGTGATCACTCATTCTTTGAGCTGTGAGAGCAGCAACTAAGTCATCAATTCCCTCGATTAGTTTTACACACCCCATATTTGCATAGTCCCACCCAATAATCTAGTGGGAGTTACGGAGACATAGATAAAATAGCCATATTAAGATATTTCAAAAAATAAAAGAAGATAAAGAAGAAATTTCACTTCATCCCAGGACCTTGAATTCTGATTCGAAATGCCTTGTGGATAATAGAAGGAAACACTTCGAATTATGATGGCATCCACACAATTTTTTTCTCTGTATTAGCATGGAGTTTTAGCCATTATGTCAATTTATCTCATAAAATGTCTCCCTCATTTGGCTATTTACTTCCTGAAGATCTATGGCCTTCTCCACCGACTGATCACTCTTGATGACAAGTCAAAAGCACTTGAAACTAAGCTTAAGTATTCCCACTTCTTAGGAAGTTTCTGTATATAAAACACCAAAACAGATGCCTCTTTTCCTCTGTCATCCATCCTAATCCCCTGACACTTTCATATAATTTCTCAGGTTGTGGTCCCCCCACCCATAAAATTATTCTTGTTTCTAACTCATAACTGTAATTTTGCGACTATTATGACTCCTAGACTCCTGTAAAAGGGGTTTCTGACCCCCAAAGGGGTCGTGACCCACAGGTTGAGAACCACTGGTCTATGGTTTATGGAATATGCTTTAGTCCCACCAAATCATTTATCAACTCCATAATTGAAAGGCATCGATAGTTTGGTCTTCCTTATTCATTGTCAATATTTAAATGTCTATGAAGCCATTGGAAATTCATGACATGAATCAGATGAGCTTCAGTTCACAAAGCAATAACTTTGGCTAAAACTGTAAAAAGATCTTGTGCAACAGATTTGGCAAGTGTGACATCTGATTTGATCTCTTCACTGCTGCTTCTACAAATACTGGTTGCGTATCCAAGTACATAGAAATCCATGAGAATTTTAATTTTTATCTTTTTAAAATTGTCTATTTACATAGCCATTAACTGTTTAAATAATCATGTTTCAGCACATTTCTTCTGTAATAAACTCATGCATCTATGAATTGGAACCCAAGTAGCGATATTATTTAAAATTAGTAAAAAATTTGCATAGTACCATCAAAAATCATACAAGAACGGTTTATTCATTAAATAATTACCTTGTGAAATTTGCAATGCTTTTTGGTTTTGTACAAATAATTCATCACCTGTGAAAACAAGAGGAGCTTATACCAAGGACTCAAATATAATTTTTTTTGGAAATGATGATGGAAACATATGTGCAAATATGCTTGACATAACTGATGTTTGGAATGTTATAACAGCTGTTATACCCCCAGTTAAAATGTTTTTTAAAAATGAAAGAAAGAAAACATTTGGTATAGAAACTGACTATTTTAAAAATTCTATGTAGATTCCTAAGAAATGAAATCTTAGAACATAAAACCGTGTTATTTAATACACCTTTTTTGCTCTACAAATATACATTGGGCAAGCGAAAAATTCCTAACAAAAATAATTATTCAATTTAATCTAAAAAGTTATGCTAAAACTTAATGGTACTTTTAAATCATGTAAAAGTTATCCATATAACTTTTTGATTTACAGTAGTTTGTTACAAATTCAAGCAATACTAAGAGAGACACTATAATATATTATGAGTTTCTGGTTAAGTTATAAAATATGGGAGAGATAAACGTTCTAGTATTGAAATTAACTATTATCAAATATACAGTTTTATATACCCACTTCCTTCACAAAAAGAAAGTACAGTAACATCTATATAAAGGAGTATGAATATAATGTAGAAGTGATATGAAAAAACAACAAAATAAACCATGTGTCCTAAATATCAAAGTTTAATAAATGCAACAACACTTAATAACATGTAGGTAGCCTATATTAAAGCATAACTAAATTGCAAACTTTCCAGCAATTTATATATCAAGGAATATGTATAGACATCCATTAATTCAAACATGAATAGCACAAACTTCTGTTTCTTTCTCCTGCAGGGCTACCTGCTTTGGTTTCTGTCTGGAGGTGTAAGATGGATGGCTAAGCATATAATTCTTTCAACAAAGCCATGGTGGAAAAAATATGTTCTTGTTTCCTTTTAGATTTCACGGTGGAAATTACATTTCAGGATTCTGTCTGGTGGGATTCGGTTACATTTATTTTTTAAGGCATGAGGATTTTAAATATAGAGGTTCTTTTTCTTACAGAAAGGAAAAATAATCTTTCCGTGGCAGTCCAAAGAGAGTGGTTAGCAGCTACTCAGAGAAGTCAGAGAGGATCAGGCTTATGCTTTCACTGTGGTCAGTCCATTGACATCTTTGCTAGATATCTAATGAACACCTAGTTGTCAGGGCAGGGAGAAGGTTGGTTTGCAGGTTACATCTACATCTTAATGACATGATAACTTTTAAAAATTCTTTCCACTAGTTATACATTATCTAAAAAATTACTTGTAAACTATACAGAGTTGTAGGAGTAGAATTTTGCTCTGAATTGCTTGGTCAGGTTTGATATACCTGAGGCAGTTACATTAGGTAAATAATCAAATAATTACAAGAAAATCATATACAGTATATGGAGAAAGAAAATTCCTTACTAAACGTTTTTTTTGGCAGTTTTTTCTGATTATTTGCTCGGCATACAAAATGAATAAGTATGTTGAGGGAATACAACCATAAGACACATTTTATTGATTTTTTTATATTTTTATTTTATATATATTTTACTTTTCCTGATTTTAAACCATTGATCTGTTCCAATATCTGCCTCTTGATTCATGTACAGGTTCCCCCCAAATACAATGAAATGTCCTGGAATTGCCATTCTTGTCAAGGTTTTACATAGTTTGTTCTTACCTACACAGTTGAATGCCTTTGCATAATTCACAGAGCACAACGAAACATCTTTCTGGTATTCTTTGCTTTAAGCCAAGATACATTTGGCATCTGCACTGATATCCCTTTTTCCATGTCTTCTTTTGAATCCAGCCTGAACTCCTGGCAACTCCCTATCAATGTGTTGCTGCAACCCCTGTTGGATGATCTTCAGCAAAATTTTGCTTGCATGAGATATTAAGTTGTCAATTATATTATTCCATAATGTGAGCAGTTTATCATTTTGTTGGGTCACCTTTCTTTGCAACTGGAAAAGATATGGATCTCTTCCAGAGAGTTAGCCAAGTAGCTGTCTTCCAAACTTCCTGGCATAGATGAGTGAGTGTTTACAATAGTTCATTGGATTGTTGAAACATATTTCCATTGTGATTGTCCATATTTACAGATACACCAAAATAGATAACCATCCCAATCTCTCTGCACGTTCTGTAGTATTTGTTGCTTTCTTTTTTTTAAGTTTCTTATTTTTTAGGTTTAAAGTGATGTAATATCTCATCATTGTTCAGAACTGGTGGGTGTTCACTGTTGACCTTTTGCTTAACATTTCAACAATGGGTAGTATTGTTGGAGTCCCTACTTTCATTTGATTTGGATGTATACATAGATGAGGAATGGTTTAATCATATGAAAATTCTATATTCAACTTAGGAATCACCAAACTATTTTCCACATCAAGTGTAACATTTTATAAAACTATCTGCAATGGATGAGTCCTTGTCTCTCTTGGAGCAGATAAAATTAATATGCTTTTGGGGATATTTTTGTTGTAGCCTTCACTTTTGATTACTACAAGTCTTCCCACTCCTTTGTGAAATCTCTGATTTGGGTCACACTAAGTTTCAATTCTTTAGCAGCGCTCAGAATTATTAAGAAGGTGATTAATTTTTTCTCAGATTAGTATAGTCCTTATGTCCAAGACCACCTCTCTCTTCTTTTTTCTCTCTCAGAGACCAAGATGCTTCCAGACCAGTCAGAATGCACATCTAGAGCAATTTACAAGAAAAATCTGTCTTATCTATTGAAAAGTCAAAGATGAGGACCGTCGCATGCTACTGCTGCAGATTTAGTTACAGCTGACACTCTACTTCACTTGAATGCATACCATAGTGGGAAGGAGTGGAGATGGTGACAAAAAGATTGTCCCAATTCCCCTGTTCTTACCCTTTTTAGTTTTTTACTACTTGTTGTTTAACTTTGTTCACAATTTTAAAGATCTCATGGGATTGAATACCAACCTCTAGTTTCTTTTCTTGAGATCCACATAAGGAGTTTCAGGATCTTAGATTTACTTGTTAAGTCATCTTTCTAGCATAAAACATTTTGTAATTATAAATGTGAAACAGTTTATGATTTGACACTGTTAATTAGTCATCCCATATATATGTTTACCAACGGCACAAAGTATTTCCAATAGTTTTTCAACAAGGTAAAATATTGTTATCTACTAAAACAATAAATGATCTCTTTTATTGAAAGTAATGGTCAACACTGGTGAAGCATTGAACTGCAAGCCCTCGGTCAAGATATAGTCAAATAGCTATGGCTACAGAGTCTTCTGCATGACCCATAATTCTGAAAGACATAGAGCTGGGGCTGGTGGGAGGGAAATAGTGATGACCTCTCCCTGTTGAATTGATCAAGACAAATAGATGCATGAAATGCTGAGAAAATGGCAGCTTGGCCTCTTCTATTAGCATACCTGTGGGCTTCTAGAAAGCTTCCCTTTAGAACCCTAGGACCCATTCATCCTAGAGACTCACTACTTTTTATATGAATTATTAATTAAAAATAAGATAAAATTAAGCACCAGCTTGGTCCTGAGAATCCTGAGCAAGTATGGCCAATGTTTATTGTGTGCACACACACTCATGTGTGCACGTGCACACACGCACACACACCAATTGTTATTATTATTATAGATTGTCGTTACTTTTTAAGTGTAGGGTTTATTGGTTTGTTTTAAATTTCATTTTTAGAGCACATTCTCTGGGAGGTAAGATCCCAGGGTAAATGCTGAACCCAGGACCCACAGAGGCATCTTGTCAATGCTGTCACCTGAGTTTCTCCTTTTTAAGAATGGGTATGGTGTGTACACCAAGAAGAGTGTTATTGTGACCCGTGGGGTCCTTCAAGGCAGAGACACAGAGAAGTCAAGCACCAGCCTAGCTGATCTAGTATAGAGGATTGAATACTCCCCATTGCTGGACCAGGGTTGCAGTGGAAAGCCCAAGTCCGAGCTCACTGATTGATCTCTGGGAATAGAGGCAGGGGTGAAAATGGAGGAGTTTGGGTTGCAATGGTACTATGCAGCACACATTTCTGCAAAACCACCTGTTTTCATGTTGTCATCTGTAACAGCATAGAATAGATATATTTGAAAAACACCAAATATGATCTGATATATAAATTTATAAACACAATGTCTCATGCTACATGAAGTGAAAAGATTAAAAACCATTCATACGTTCTACATTCATAAAAGGGCATTGTCAATACATAACTAAGGATTTGGATTGTTCAACTGCCTGTGGGGAAGTGAGGCTAGTTGGGGAGCTGATTGGTACCCAGACACTGGCCTGTTCCCTTGAGTATCAACCCCAAGGGTTGTGTGCAGAAGGAGGAATAATAGCAATAGGCACTCTTTGAAGAGAGGATGCAGAAGAAAGGACCAGCTCCCAGACCAACACAAAGTTATGTGGAGACATTGCTTTAAAACACATGGTATCCTTTTCCAGAGACTGGTCTTTCTTGATAATAATGTCAAAAGTACTTGAGAAATGTCTCACAATCCTCAGTTCCAAGATTATTCTGTCTGTACTTCTTCCAACAGGCTTTCTGTGCTTTAAAAAGGTTCTATTGGCATATATTTTTCACATATCATATAATTTGATTGCTTAATCAAATTATTCGGTCATGGATCCTCACCATTACCAATTTCAGGACATTTTCTTCATGTACTCATTGTTATGTGCAATAGTTTCCTTTCATCCTACCCAGCCATTCCCCAGGTAATTATTAATCCAGTTGTTGTCTGCATACATTTACCAATCCTGTATTTCATAGAGATAAAGACATGTAAAATACCAGAAAGTAAACTAACAATGACTAAACAAAGCATTGAAAAGCATCAATAGAAAATAAAACAAATTATTAAAACAAACAACTTTAAAATGGAAGGAAAAGGAGATCAAACGATAAAATATTACATTTTAGCCTAATTATATCTGCCACAAATGATTTTGCAGCGTTCTCTACTTGAAAGCAAAACTGTTCACATTTCTGGACTATGTTCAGAGCGAAATAACAGGAGACTCAATTCATGTGAGGAACCTTGTGTTCTTTTCCAGTCCCGCGATTCCAATAGATCAAATTTTCTTTTTTCAGTGTTCAACTTTCACATGCATATGAGGTGACTAAAAAGTACAAGGGGTTTAGTTAGGCACTTCATTTTTATTATGAAATCATTTTTAGTCATTTTTGGGGGGCTCATACAGTTCTTAATCACATTCTACACATAAGTCCATTGTGTGTCAAACACATTTGTATATCCACTGCCCTCATCATTCTCATAAAATTTGCTTTCGCTCTAAGCCCTTGGCATCGGATCCTTATTTCCACCCCCCTCTCCACCACAGCCCCCATGAACTCTTGATAATTTATAAATTATTATTACTTTATCATATCTTATACTGTCCGATGTCTCCCTTCACCCTCTTCCCTGTTGACTGTGCCCCAGGAAGGAGGTTATATGTAGATCTTTATAATCGGTTCCCCCTTTCTACTTCAACCACCCTTCACCCTCCTGGTATTGGCACTCTCATCACTGGTCCTAAAGGGTCATCTGTCCTGGGTTAAAAAATTATTTTATTGGGACTCTTACAGCACTTGTAACGATCAATACATAAATTGTATCAAATACATCTGTACATATGTTGCCATCATCATTTCAAAACATTTTTTCTGCTTAAACCCCTGGTATCAGCTCTTATTTTCCCCTCCCTCCCCCATTTTCTTACCTTCATGGAGCCCTGATAAATTATAAATTATTACTATTTTCATATCTTACACCATCCGCTGTCTCCCTTTGCCCACGTTTCTGTTGTTTGTCTCCCTGGGGGGAACAGGTATTTTCACATCTATCATTATAGTTGATTACTTGCTTGTCCCCCTTCTCAATCCACCTTCCCTCAATCTTTCTAATATTGCTAATCCCATGCCTGTTTCTGAAAAGTTAATCTGTCCTGGATTCTGTACATGAAGCACTCTTATCTCTACCAGTGTACATGATCTGGTCTAGCCGTATTTATAAGTTAGATCCTGGGTATGATATGGGGGGAGGAAGCACTAAAGCACTTGAAGATTGTTGTGTGTTGTTTTGGAGCTATGCTGCACCTTGACAGTCTCATACTTTCCTCGTCACCACCCTGTAAGGGAATGTCCAATAATCTACAGTTGTGTGTTGGGTCTCCACTCTTTTCCCATCATTTGCATTGGTATATTTGTTTTTTAGGGAGGGTCTTCTGATGTCTAATACCTGACCCATATGAAAACTCATGATCACACAGGCTGGCGTGCTTCATCCATGTAAGCTTTGTTGCTTCCCTGCTAGAGGACTACTTTTTTAACCTCAAGCCTTTAAGACTCCAGATGCTATAACTTTTAATAGCCGGGCACCATCAGCCTTCTTCACCATATTTGCATGTGCACCCATTTTGACTTCAGCAATTTTGTTTGGAAGGTGAGTAGCACAGAATGCCAGGTTATTAGAACAAAGTGTTCCTGCATTAAGGGAATACTTGAGTAGAGACCCTATGGCTGTCTATTATTTTCATACTTACAATCTAAATATATGCATATAGGCTTATATCTCTATTTGTTATATGTTAATGTAGATACATATGTATGTGTGGTCAGTCACATCTTAATCCTCAAAATAATATTTCTTTCAATACTTTAAAGAGACTTTGTGCAGCGGATTTACCCAATGCACTGCATCGTTTGACTTCTTGGCTGCGGCTTCCATGAGTATTAGTTGTGGATCCAAGGAAATCAAAATCCCTGACACCTTCAATCGTCAATCTTTTCTCTATAATGCATGATGTTATTTACTGGCCCAATTGTGAGGATTTTTTTTTAATTGATGTGCAGTCCATACTGGAGGCTACAATCCTTGTTTTTTCATCAAGGATTTGTAATTTATGCTTCAAGTCCATAGTTTCAGCAAACAAACAGATGTCATCTGTGTATCAAAGTTTGTTAAGGAGCAGTTCTCCAATTGTGATACCATGTTCTTCTACATATAGTCCAGCTTCTTTGATTATTTCCTCACCATACAGTTTGAATAAGTGAGAAACATCTTTCTTGATTTAATTCCATGCAGTATTCCCTTGGTTTCACACAACTGCATCTTTATCCCTGTATAGGTTATGCATTAGCACAATTCAATGTTCTGAAATTTCCATTCTTTTCAAGTGTATATATATTTTGTTATTGATCACACAGCTGAATTCTTTTGAATAGTCAATTAAACAGGGATGAATATCTTTTTGATATTCTCTACTTTCAGCCAAAATCTATCTGACATCAACAATGATATATGTGTGTGTGTGTGTGTGTGTGTGTGTATCTTGCTCCACAATTCATCTTCTGAACCCAGCCTGGATTTCTGGCAGCTCCTTTTCATTGAACTGATGCAGCTGCTGTGGAATTATCTTCAGCAAAATTATCTTAAATGATCTTGCGTCTGATATTAATTATATTGTTCTATAATTTGTGCATTCTGAGGGATCGCCTTTCTTTGCAATGGGTACAAATGCTAGTCAATTGGCTGGGTAACTCTCTTCTAAAGTTCTAGACATAGACAAAGGTGTGCTTACAGTGTTTCATCAGCTTATTGAAACGTCAATTTATATTACAACAATTCCTGGATCTTTCATCTTGGTTAATGCCTTCAGCATATCTTAGACTTCTTCCATCATCACCAATGGTTAATGACAATATGCTACCTCTGGAAATTTTGGATGTCGACAAGTTCTTTGTGGTTCAGTAACTGTGTATATTTTGCATCTCATTTTGATGATTTCTGCATTATTCAATATTTTGCCTATAATATTTTTCAATTATGCAACCTGTATTTTATGTTTTTTACACTTCTTCAGTTTAAGATATTCTTTTTTGTTTTCTAACTCTAGATTTTTGCACATCTCATTACAATAGTTTACTTTGTCTTCTTGGGCTGCCTTTTGAAAATATCTGTCCAGCTCTTTGACTCCAGTATTTATTTCATTTACCTTCGCTACTCTACACTTAAAAGCAAGTGTCCGAGTGTCTTCTGATATGCACTTTGAGTTTTTCTTTCTTTCCAGTTTTTTTAATGACCTTTGACTCTTTAAAGAATAATGTTCTTGATGTCACCTTATCACTAATCAGGTCTTCAGTCCTTCAGGTGTTCAGTGTGTCATATCTGTTCTTGAAATGTTCTCAAAACTCAGATGTGGTATACTCAAGGATGCATTTTGGTTCTTGTGGATTTGTTTTAGTATTCTTCAGTTTCAACCTCAGCTTACATATGAGTATCTGATGGGCTGTTCCACACTTGAACCCAAGCTTAAGTTGTAGCTGATGATGTTCTTTTATGTGGAAGTAGCCAGTTTGATTTCTGTGTATTCTTTTTGTAGAAGTCCATGTGCATATTCATCAGTTTGCTGTTGAAAAAAGATATTTATGAAAGAAAAGCCGTTGGTCTTCTAAAGTTCTATCATGCAATCTTCAGCTTTATTTCTCTCTCAAAGGTCTTATTTTCCAACTACTTTTCCTTCTTCTTCATTTTCAAAATTTGCATTTCAATCACCAATAATTATCAATACACTTGGATTGAATTTTTGGTCAATTTCAAACTGACTAAATAATTTAGTAAAATTTTTCAACTTATGCATCACTAGTTTTAGTAGTCTATGCAGAAATCTGAATAATAGTATTGACTGGATTTCTTTGTATACAGAGAAATATTATCTTATCACAGACAGTATTTTACTTCAATATGGGTTTTGAATGATGATGAGTGTAGTGTGATTCCTCTTGAATCTGTCATTCTCAGCACAGTAAAACATATCTAGATGTCTTATTAGGATTTGTATATTTTTATGGCTGAAAGATGTACCTGTAGATTTCATCTGTGATTTGATCTAATCATTATTTTAAAAACTGCATTTTTGGATCTGCAATATGGTAGTTTTTTATTTCTTAGCTTCTGTTAATGAAGTTTAAAAAACTGCATCCTAAATAAGAAACCAAACCAAACACACACACACACACACACACACACACTTCTTAATCTTTGAAAATTGATTCTTTGCTGGAACAGTGTGTTAGCATTTCCCAAACTTGAACCGAGCCTAGAAATCAACCTAGGAGGAAAATGTTAGGTTTCCTCAGGTAATTTAAAAGCATGTACCTTATCTTAAGAATGTGGATGGATTTTCAATTGCCCTCCCCTTACCAAGTGCTTTTAAAATCCTTATAACAATAAGAACATCTCTCTCTCTCTCTCTCTCTCTCTCTCTCTCTCTCTCTCTCTCTCTGGTACCTTCTTCCATTATATGGGTGCATATTGTATGTCTTGGAGTTCTAAAGTGGTACTATTGATTATGACAGTGGGCTACTAATCAAAAGGATCAAACCCTCAGGCACTCTTTAGAACAAGGTCTATAGGTCTACTTCTGAAAACTCAGCCAGTAGATACCCCTAGAGAACCCTCATTGCATAGTGAGTTATGCATTTGGCTGCACACCATAAAGTCAACAGTTCAAAAACCATCTGCTGCTCCCAAAGAGGAATATGAGACTTTCTAGTTCTGCAAAGAGCTATAGCTTTGGAAACACACAGGACCAGTTGGAGTCTCCTATAGATCACTAGGAATAAGAATTGATTTGAAAGTACGAAATTTGGGGAAAAACATAAGAACCACAGTTACTATCTGACACACATGAAATAAAACTTTGTCGAAAAATTTTAAAGTTTGTGAGAAAATTCCTTCATCATTTAGTTGGAGCCCTGCATATATTATATTAGAATGTGATAACACTTATAATCTTCCCTTTCTCTAAGGGTGTGCATATATGTGTTTTCATGATTGAAGTCTATACCCATATATTTCCAAATCATTATTTCCAAAAGCAGTTTTATTTTTCTTGAGGTACTATAGTTCCTATCTTTTAAATGTTTATTTACTTCCTAAAAAATAAATATATAATAAGTTTTCTAGGATGTTGCCTAGATGTTGTGGACCTGGCCAGTCTGAAATTAAGCATAAGATGAAACCTTATCTGGGTTTCAGGGCATGAACTAGCATGTCAGAAAATAGACTACTGGATAACATCTCCAGAATTGGAGATAAGATGTTGACCCTCAGGCTGTATTGAGGTGAGAGGCCTTCCAGAATTTCCACATATATTTTTGTAGACCTTACTCTCTTTATATCAGACCATAAAACTGAAGATAATTTTATAAAAATGAATCATGGCCTACCCACATTGACACACAGCATTAACTGTGCATTCTACTACTTGTCAAGTTGGCATATATGCTAATTTCCTTAAACCATACATTATCTATAAAGACAAATAAAGGCATACACGTACCTAACATGATAAACCTAACATATATACAATGAAAAATGCACTAGCCCAATTTAAATCCCACATTTTTTAAGGAATATGATATGTAAATGAAGAAAATACAATTTTTCAGTATACATATAAACACACACACACATAAAGACTGGCTGTGAAGACTAAGGTTAACCTGGACCAAGTTACAGTATTTTCAATACCTTTCATATGCACCCAAAGACTAGACAATAAATAAGGAAAACCAAGGAAAAACTGATACATTTTAATTACAGTGATGGTGAAGAGCATCATATGCAACATGGACTAACAGAAAAAAAGGAACTTGTGTTGCAGGAAGTATAGTCAAATGCTCCTTAGAAGTGAGGATGGCTAGATTTCACCTCAAGTACTTTATACATGCCATCATGAGGAACCAGTTACCGGGGAAGAACATTAAGTTGGCAAGAGCTGAGTCAGAACAAAAAATGAATGTGATCAGAAGGTTTTTTGTGCAAACTGTAAGGAGATTTGGGTAGAGTTTAGGCTGCCAATCAAGTCAGTCTGGTGATCTCCTTTGGAAGTGAGACTGAAATCTCTCTCTCTCTGTCTCTCTCTCTGTCTCTCTGTCTCTCTCTCTCTGTCTCTCTCTCTCTCTCTCTCTCTCTCTCTCTCTCAGCTTCTCTCTCTGTCTGCCTTTAGATTTATCTTTTCTTTCTGGAAACCCTGAGAGCTGTGGGAGTCCTGTCATGTTTCCTGCCGTGGCTACACAGAACTAACTGACAATTCTGGTGAGTGTGGACATTTATTAGGAGAGCTAAACAATTATGAACTCATAAAGATACAGTCTTTTTCTGGAGCGCCTTTTCTCAGCAATGGTGACAGACATGTCTCTCTGCTCCTTGACATCTCAAACGCACCGTTTCTTGGTCTCTACCTTCAAGGACCTGGGATTCCTTGCACAGGTATACTTCACTGTATTGCTGCTGTTTCTCTGCTCTGTCTCATGGTCTCAGCACTGCCCCTACTCTACCTCAGGAACCTCATGCAAGTTCTCTGCTCTGTCACACAGCCTCCGTGCTGCAGTCTCTCTCATCTCTGCCACTTCAGGCAAGGACCTCGCAGACCCTCTTGCTGTTGCTCTTCTTTCTTTATGGTCATGGATAACGTGTTCCTCTTTCTGAACTGACTTAGCCTGCACGCTCAGTGGAATGGCAAACCTGACCGATTCCTGAGTTACATTCCTCCATACCACCAAGTGGAATCAAGGAAGAAGAAAAAAACGGATTTTATTAAACTAGCCAACAGAACATCCCTCTGAAAATTTGGCAATTTGGTGGGTGCTCAAAATTCTCCCAATTTCCCATATGATATCGATACTGATTCTTCTAATAATGCTGAATGCAAATTGCTTGCCAAACAGAAAATATAAACTCACTGCCATCATGTCCATGCTGGCTCCAGGTGATCCCGCAGAGCGACAGAGAACTGCCTGCCTGAGTCCCTAAGATTGGGACACTTCACCGGAGTAGAAAGTGGCATCTGCTTTTGCCCAACTGCTGATTTGTGGTTAGCAATACAATGAGTAATAACTACACCACGAGGGCCCCTTCAAATTGCATGCAGGTGGACCATAATTACATTGACGCTACTACTGCTATCTATCGTACATAATGACCAAGAAAGCTAAAGGGATCAATCTGCCTCACAGCAGGGTTCAATTAATATTCTACGCTCTTGCTGAATTGGTCCAAGCACATGATAGCACATTAATAACAAAGCTGGATTATTCAATTCAAAATGGCTGTGGTCTTGTTCTTAATTCACAATATGAAATAATATCACTCCGGCACATTCCCCTTCTCACATACGAGAGAGAAGGCAATTGCCAATAGGCATGATTCTAGATGTAGAACTTCATCTAACACTACTGAGACCGCCTTAAGTGTGTCTGAGCTGTAGCAAATGTGGATAAAATGGAAGAATCAACTATCAACTGAAAGCTAGTCAAAATAACTTTTAACTAAGCATATGTTCCCAAACATGAGCATTAGGAGTTACTTTTAATTTAACCTAGACTTTGACAATTTATTTTTATTTATAAACAATCATTAGTTTTAATATTTTTTCAAAACCATTTCATTGGGAACTAATAGAGATATCACATCATTCCATAGTTCAATCACATCAAGCACTATTGCACAATTGCAACCACAATCAGTTTCAAAACTTTCTCTTCATTCTTATACTGCTTGATGTCAACTCCCTTTTACCCACCCATTTCCCACTGTACTCCAACCCCAGGAACCCTTATTCTACTCATTGTCTCTATAGGTTTATTAATCCTGGCTTCCATAAACCCCCAAACAGGGAAAACACATAATAAAAATCCGAGAGGGCTTCCCCAATGACAAAATACATCAGATATATGCTTCAATTTGAAAAAGAAAAACACACAGAAAGATCAGGCCAAATTCAAACGTGTTAAATATCTGAATATTAAGGAAAGCATCATTTTCAGGTAGATTCTTAAAATGAGGAAACCTGAGTGGCAAAGACATCACAGAATTCATAACTGACAAATGAATGCAAGCAGAAATGAAAAGAATCATTTATACATTACTTTGAATTAATCATTTATATTAATATATGGGAAAGATAAATGTATCACCTAGATAAGTTTTTAAATATTTAGAATCAACACAAATTGTAGGACTAAAACTATTAACTATCCTCATGCACATTTTTAATTTAATATAAACACATGGACTTAAATATTATTAATGTTAAAACTAATTGAAATGGGACTGGTATACAGTTAAGCATTGTTTGTACTTGAGTTTACATAATAAATTAGATTTTCTTAGGCCATTTTATATCTAAATAATGTTATATGTAGCTAATGTAGAAGAGAAAAATTCTAAATATTTAAGTCATAATGCTAAACAAGAGAACTGATGTATTAAAACCTATTTACTTTTGTTGAAAACTTTTCCCAATTGCTAGAAAAAGTTCAACCTAGTATGCCAAGATGTGAATGCAACATACCGGCAGGGAACCAAGAGAGAAGTCTGCAGTGCTGGCCCCAATCCCAACCATGTGGACCCCTCTTCCCTCAGAAGAATGCTCTTCAGAAAACAGCACTGAACCTACAGCTTGGGGAAAGGGGCATGTTGGATAAGAGCGCACAGGAGCAAACAAAGAGGGAAGGAGAGGGAGTGAAACAATCTGGCCCACCAGGCCCCGAGGACAATATTCCTACTCAGAGAAGACAATATACAGAGAGGACCATAGGCAGGCCCCAACTTGAAACACGGCATCCCTCGATGAAGCATAATGCTACAGGGGACAAGACTGGAGACACAGTGTGAGCATTATGCCCCATCTGACCCCATTACACTAGGGTGAAGCACTAAGGACATGCAACATAGCAGCAAAGGGAGCAAAATAATGAAGTCAGTGGGAAATACCAAAGGAGAGAATGTTCCAGACTCGACTGGAAAACACTCCTAAAAGTCAAAAACAGGCCTGGACTTATTTATAGGCTTTTCCTTTTTTGTCATTGACTTTCTTTTTGTTGTGATTTTGTTTTTGTTTTTTGTTGTTATTGTTTTGTTCGTCTAGTTTTCCTTTGTTGTTTTGTCTGGATTTGCTTTGTTTTTGCACTTCTTGATGTCTCCGCATGTCTATCTAGATAAGACAGTCGGGATAAACAATTTGGAGATGAAAACAACTGAACTGACAGTTCCCAGAGGATACAGGGGAAGGAAAGGTGGGAGAAAGGAAGGGGAGGGCAACCAACCAGGGACATTGGAACAAATAAATAAATCGAAGTCAACGCACAGAAGGATGTAGGATGCCTAGTGGGGATTAATCAAGGGCAATGTAGCTGGAAGAAATTCTTTAACCTGAATAAAGTTCAAACATGATGGTGAGACAAGAGGAAAGTAAAAAGGAATAGAGGAAAGAATCAGGAGGCTAAAGACATTTATAGAGGTCTAAATACAGGTATGCACAGATGTAAATATATTTATATATAATGAGAGGGGTAAATATCTATGTATTTATATCTACATGTTAAGAATTAAGGTTGCAGATGGACATTGTACCTCAACTCAAGTATTCCCTTTACACTAGAACACTTTGCTTTCATAATCAATGTTCTGTGATGCTCATCTTCCCTGACATGATTGCTGAAGACAAAATGGGTGCATAATCAAATGTAGTGATGAAAGCTCATGGTGCCTGGCTATCAAATGTTATAGCATCTGGGGTCTTAAAGACTTGAAGATAAACAAGCGGCCATCTAGCTGAGAAGCAACAAAGCCAAATGGAAGAAGCACACCAGCCTGTGTGATCACGAGGTGTCTGTGGGACCAGGTATAAGGCATCTGAGACCCAGAATAATATCAAACCCAATGTGATTTAGGGGGAGGATGTGGAGTGGAAACCCAAAGTCCATCTTTAGACAAATGGGCATGCCCTCACAGAAAGGTAAAAGAAGTATGTCCAGAGCCATCCAGCCCGGACATATTTGACCTGGCTATAGTCACATAGCCAAAACCTTGCTAAATGTTAGCCCAAGTTTTGAGCAATTTCTTGTTTCAACTTAAAGCCTGGAGGTGGCCCTGTTTAATTACAGCCCTTCTTAAGTCTGCTTTAGAACATAAAGAAGTTATAGATAGTCCTGACCTTTAGTTTCTGCCAGAAGCAATAAGGTACTAACAGTGATGCAAGGACATTTATGCTTATCTAGGACCCTGCAGGGCATGCTGACACTGACTTAGTCAGCAGTAAAAGATTAACAGATGCCTCCTTAACCTGTGTAACCCCCCTCCCACTACACCCTATATAACTTGAGCCTTTTCTTTGAATAAAGGAGACTTGATCAGAGTACTGTCTTGTCTCCATTTCTCGTGTCTCCTGTTTCCCAAATTCCCCCTCCCCCTTCCAGGACTTGCGAATTATGGACCCACAGGCCGGGGCAGAAGTAATTACTCAGTCAGGGTGCAGTATAGCCCCATTGAAACACACTTTAGTTCCTTAATGCTTTCTTCCCCCCACTATCATGATCTCAATTTTATATTGCAAATTGGATTAGACCAGAGCAAGCACACTGCTACAGATAAGAGGCAGCAACACAGGATAGATAGATAACTCCCTCAGGGTCAACAAATGTGAGTGCAGATAACAGAAAGATGGACAGAAGGTGGGGGGATAAAGGGGAAATCGATTGCAAGAATCAACTTAGCTGCCTCCCAGGGGGCTGAGCAACAGAAAAGTGGGTGAAGAGCAACAGAGGACCATGTAAGATGTGAAAATAATAAACTATAACTTATCATGGGTTCATGAGGGAGGGCAAGCTGGGAGGGAGGGGGAAATGAGGAGCTTGTATCATGGGCTCAAATAGAAAGGAGATGCTCTGAAAATAATGATGGCAGCATGTTTACAAATGTACTTGACACAACAGATGACTGTGTGGATTGTGGTAAGAAATACAAGAGTTGCCAATAAAAGTATTTAATTAAAAATTACATATTTATATGTATTGGCCAATCGAGTCTAACAATATGTCAAAAATATTATACATCAGGTTCAAGTAGGATTCAAAGCAGGTAATCAAGGATGGTTCAACATTGCAGAAATAATCAGTGAAATCCACCACAAAACAAAAACAAACATAAGAAGCATATGATCTGATTAATCAATATAGAAAAGGTATGGAGAACTATACACATAGCTGATAAAATACTAAGAAGAATAGGAATAGAAGAGACATTTCTCAATCCAATGAATATCATATAAATCCAACAAACAGCTGATCAAAGGAATGGTAGGTGATTGGCACAGAAAAACTGAAGCCGTGACTCTGCAGATCGTATGATTTTGTATGTAGACCACCACCTCCCAAAATACTCAGCAAAAAGATAATTGAAAATAATTGAAATGATGATACTGAAAAGATAACAGAACAATACTATTTATAATCAGTACCCAAAAGGTAAAATATTAGAGGAACAAATATTACCAGAGATACTAAAAATTTATACAAGGAAAACTACAAAATGATCCTTCGAGAAACTCAAGAAAACTTACACAAATATAGTCAGTTATCATGTTCCTGAATAGGGAGAGTAACCACTGTGAAAATGCCAATATTATCAAAATATTGTTAAAATTTAATGCAATTTTGATCCAAATCCCATCACAATGTTTCAAAGAATTGTAAAAAGGAATCACTGTCTGCATATGGAAAAGAAAGAAAGAAAGAAAACCCTGTAAAAAAATAAAAATAAAGTAGGCGGAATTTCACTACAGACTTTAAAATCCGCTGAATAACTGCAATAATCAAAACATTCTTGTACTGGTCCAACCATAGATGTGAAAACCAATGGATTAGAATTGAGAACCCATAAATACAACCAAGAACCTATAGAAACATATTTTCATAAAGGACTAGAACACATCAAATGAGCCTTTCAAACAAATGGTGCTATAGAAATCTGGATGTTCACCAGCAGAAGATTGAAACAAGCCCCACAGCTCACATCCTGTAGAAAAACTCAAGATGGATCAAATATCTAAGTATAAATAAATAATTATAGACCATCCGTAAAAAAATAGGGACAAATTTATGTACTATAAGACAAGGCATAAACACAATATGGAACATAATTAAAAATATCCACACTATCAAAGTAAAATATAGAACTGAAACTAAAAAAACACATTTGTGTACATCAAGATACTTTATCAAAAGATTCAACAGAAAACCCACAGATTGTAAAAATGTTCAGTGATAATACATAAGATAAATTCTAATATCCCAAATCTGCAGAAAATGATGGCATTTTAACAAGAGAAATTCAAGCAATCCAATAAAAAATGGATATGGTATATGAAAAGAAATTTACCAAAGATGATTTCCTGGTGGGCAACAGCCATAAGGAAAAATGTTCTTAATCTTTAGCAAAAAGAGAAAAACAAATTAAAACAATGAGATATCACCTCACATTAACACTGTATAGAATTAGTGATTCTGGAAATCTTCACAGGGGCATACATCATCATCTTTCCTGCACAGAGTAGCTGATGAGTATTGAGTCAACCCCCTTGGAACACAGTTCTACTTAGACAAGCCAGGGGATCACCAAGAAGTGGAATTGATTCAGCTGCAACTAACAGCAACAACATTATGCAAAACCCTTATCAATCTTTGATAATTACATATTTGAATTTAAAGTAAGATTTTTGATATAAAGTAAAACTTTTTAAAGCCATGAACTCTGTGGCAGTCATGTGCTTATGTTAATTTTATGATTGAAATGTAGGGGTGGAGTCTAGCCTGTTAATCTGGAGAGAGCCATTGAGTAGCCAATGAGGCCTCTATGTGGGCATGGCTTTCACCTGAGACTCCTGGGAAATCTCACGATATTTCCCTCGTGAAGATGAGAAGCGATCTCCCCAGTTGTTGGGACTTAGTCTCAGAGATGATGAATCATGGACAAGACAAGATGGCAGCGTCCGAGGAGTTAGGGGAGCTGGTGGAAAGACCACACAGCTTTGCCCTAATGGAGCCAGAGCTCTGAAGCTGGGGCGGCCAGATGGAGACCTCTGCCAGTGATGAGTTGCTTCTGCTGTTGATGGACTCTGAGCCCTGGAGGCGAGGAGGCATGGGGAGACCCCTGCCAGCACCAGGATTCTGCAACCCCTGACCTGTGACTTCGTGAATCCGAAGAAGACCTCATAGACTGATTTCGGCCATATGGGTTAATATCGGACTTATGATTTTGATCTGGACTGGGGTGGCATGCTTTCTCCATGTCCCATTCCTTTTGTGTACAAACCCTTTCCTTATATCGATATGCGTGTCCTTCAATTTGTTCCTCTAGTCTACCCGGACTAGCACAAACTCTAAAGTGAGTGCTATGAAAATGGTGGCTGCCCTCTGCAAAAGTCGGGAAGTTTAGAAATCTAGACAGTCAAGCAATTTTGCTCCAGTTTTCACTTGTTTCATTGTTGTTGGTGCAATATATACCATAACTGTCAGTATTTTCTACTTTTATCATTATTTTTCCCCGTCTTCTATAGCTTCACTTCAGTTTAAGTGCTTACAATTTCTCTACTGTTCTAGCATGTCATTTAAATTTCATGAGTAGCTGCACAGACGTTTTCTATGCAAGGAAATTGTAAAATATCTGTAGAAATGGAATTATAAGATCATGCAATTTTTCAGTGAACTTTTTAAAAGTCCCACATTTACATGTACAAATATTAGAAATCTACTTTCAAATATCACTAGGCTTCTTTATAGGTAATACTGTAGCTTATAGCAGAGTATTTCCAATCCTTTGCCTTATACATTATAGCACTTTGGTCATTTATTTCGCTTATCTATAAACTGCAATGATATTGATATTATTTTAATAATTTATTATCTGTTAGAAGAATTAATACTAGTAAAATAAACCACTGTATTTTACCCTCACTCTTTTCCTTCTCAACCATTCCTTATTACATTATGTAGCTTCTATGCTATGTAATTTTCCTTCTTTCAGGAAAATTTTATTTTAATATTTTTTAAAATAAATTGGCAAAACTTTCCTCCAGTTTTTATTTATCTAAAAGATATTTATTGAGTTGGAGGCAGGCGCTCGCTGAGGCAGGAGGAGGGCTCACGGCCCGCGGCCTGACAGGGACTTAGCCTGCAGCGATCGGCCCCGCGCGTGCGACCCCACACTCACCCACTCAGCCACCCACCCACTCCCTGCGCCGCCTCCTCCCACCCTGAGCAGAGCCGCCGAGGATGATAAACACCCAGGACAGCAGTATTTTGCCTTTGAGTAGCGGTCCCCACCTCCAGTGCTGCAGGCACCTTGTTCCGGGGCCTCGGTGGTGCTCCTGATGCCCCTCACCCACTGTCGAAGATCCCCGGTGGGCGAGGGGCCAGCAGGGATCCTTCTCTCTCAGCTCTAATATATAAGGACGAAAAGCTTACTGTGACCCAGGACCTCCCTGTGAACGATGGAAAACCTCACATCATCCACTTCCAGTATGAGGTCACTGAGGTGAAGGCCTCCTCTTGGGATGCAGTCCTGGATTATTAGCTGATGGCAGCAAAGAAGGATTGTTAGCACTACTGGAATTCGCTGAAGAGAAGATGAGCGTGAACTACATCTTTGTCTGCTTCAGGAAGGGCCGGGAAGACAGAGCTCCACTCCTGAAGACTTTCAGCTTCCTGGGCTTTGAGATTGTGTGTCCAGGCCATCCGTGTGTCCCCTCGCGGCCAGACGTGATGTTCATGGTCTATCCTTTGGACCCAAACTTGTCTGACGAGGACTAATGGTCATGGAGGCCCTTTGCCTGAGAGCCAGCTGGGGAAACGGGGCAGGGCAGGCAGCCTTGGGACTGCGGTGGTGCTCCTTGTCGTCGTGGGAAGGACGGCGAGGAGCTCAGGGTGAGGGCTGCCTTTTGTGTTCTCGGAGGTGCCTCGTTGAAATTGTTTTCCATAAAGAACAGTATAAACATATTATTCACATGTAATCACCAATAGTAAATGAAGATGTTTATGAACTGGCATTAGCTTTTTAAACTGCGCTGTGTGGTGTGCTCTACCTAACCTTGGGGAGGACAGTGCCTAGAGGGGGCACCAGGAGAGCAGCACTGCCAGGCCTCGTGCCCCTGCTGTCGAATTGGGCTTTCTTTTGAAAACTTGTGTATTTTTTCTTTCCATGCTTCTCACACCCCAGGGACACCTCGATGTAGGCTTCCAGCCCCTGGCAGTGTCCTGGAGTTGTTTGACACACCATCCCCGGGCTTCTTTGTGCATTTGTGTCTGCCTGGAGCAAGCAGGGCTGACCCCTCTGTTACAGCTTGGTGACGTTCTGACCCTGGTGAAAGATGGCTTATCTGTTTTATGTTGTCAGTGCATTTTAAACGGGGACGTTGACACTCACTCTCGCCACCAGAGCTTTTTAAGTAGGGGCCTGGATCTTAAAAAACAAAAACAAAAAAAAACCACCTGCTAAATACCAATTCTCAAATTAGCACCAGGTGGTCTAGTTCCCAGCTGTGGACCCAAGGTCTCCTTGCTCTGGTCCTGGAGAACAGAGAAGGAAGAGGTCGTCAGGCCCCGGGGTGCACGGTCTGCTCCTAGGGTCTGGCTGCCTGGGCAGTGACAGTCTCCAGCCCTCCCGGACAGGCTGAGCTGTGTCTACAGCAGGACCCAGGGGAGACTCGGTGTAGAGGTGGCCTGTCTTTTGGTTGTCAATGAACAGCGTATTCTAAGAGCAACGAAGGGGGTGAAATCTAGTTTGGGTGAGGGGGTGGGGGATATTAGGGAGGCAAGTGTGTTGTGTTCTGTGTCAATAAACTGATTTAAAGTTGAAAAAAAAAGATATTTATTTACCCTTCACCATGAATGTGAGAAAGTTGCTGTATTCAGTTATTCGCGGGGTAAATATGAGTCAGAGCCCACCGAACAGCAACTGAAAATAATCACCACCCCCAAACCCCCAAACCCAATACCCTGGAGTCACTCTCAACACACAGTGACCCTATTGGACAGGACATAACTGTCCCTGTGAGTTTCCAAGACTGTAAGTTTTATGGAAATAGTTCGAAACAGTTGTTTCAAACTCATGAATCACAGCACAATGAGTAATCACTGCACAACCAGTGCTCCTTTTCCTAACAACAATGTTCATTAAAAAATTATATGGACTATAGTTACAATCTGACACACATAGAAATCATATTTTGTCCTTGTTTCTGGGTTGCTGTTTTTCCCCATTAGATAATTCTGCTGAATATAGAAGTCTAGGCAGTTGCTTTATATATTTTTTCAACTGTATAAGTATTTCACTATAATCTTTCAAATACTTTTCCATTTTATTAACATAAGTTGTGCAATTAAAAATGATCTATTTGGGAATTTTTCTAGCTTTCTGAATCTGTGTCTTGATGTCTACAATAATTTGAGGAAGCTATCTGACATTATTATTTGAAAGATTCCCCCTGCTTTTGACTCTCTTCTTTCTCATTCTAGTAACCTTTCCAAGTCCATCTGTTACACTTTTGAAGAAGACTGCTCCATAATCCTTGGATATTCTTGTCTACCTTAATCAATATTCTTCTCTTTGTAGTTCAAATTTAAATCTAACATATTATAAAATGTAAAATGATTTCTCCACCTCACTGCCAATAAGGCTATAAATGTTTATAGGAATGCATAGCCTTATCAGATATTTAAGATTTGTTGGGTATTTCAGAGCATAAAAAATACTGAGGTTCTCGACAATTCTAGGAAAATGTATGCGACGAAAGAGCTCCTAATCTAATTGTGGAGAGATCATCTGTGGCAGTCACTTAACCTGGTGCCAACTTGAGTATTAAGAGTGCAGAGGTGGAGACTAGCCTGTCAATATAGAAAGAGCCAATGAGACCTCTGGGTGGACATGTCCTTCTCCTCCGAGCATTCTGAGAAATCTGGTATTTCCTTGGAAGAAGGAGACACTCACACACTGGCTTGGAGACTCTCTACTGACAAGGCTTACTTCCTGTGAGGCATCCCTGAGGAGGGGCCAGATGGAGCTACTCTAGTGCCCAAGTCATGTGGATATAACCAGACCTCTGGCGCTGAAGAAGCCACAGAGAGACCCCAGCCAGCGATGAGATGCTTACAGCACCACTGCATGCAAACACTTTCCACCCATTGGCTTGTGATCATCCTGCATTTGGCTTCATTGCATGTGTTTTGTCTGTCCAAAGAGGACTTTATAGAGTGGCATAAAAAATTTGGGTTCATATCAGACTTATGACCTTGGACCGTACTGAGTTGGGCTGTTTTCTCAATGTACAATTGCCCTTTGTATAAAGCTCCTTTTAATATAAATATGTGTATTTATGAATTTTTTTCTCTGCTCTACCTGGACTAACGCATCATCCAAATATATATACAATGTTACAACACCAAAATATTTTAGACATATAAATTAAGTGCACAGAGGAAGAAGCTACTAATTACAAGAAAATGAAAAGGGTTTTACAGACTAAATGTCATTTAAACTAAATTCCAGTGATTAGGGGTCATTTATAAGATATATGATAAAATGTTTATTTATTCTTTACAGGCTGTCATTTTAAGTTACCATATAAGAATCATATAAATCCAGGTATTTCAGAATTCAGGTTGCTTTAGATTTGGTAATATATATTGCAGAGAATAAAACCCCAGCACTGTCTGAAGCACCAACACATGATCATACAGATTAATAATTTCATAACAAATATATAAATGTTTATACTAGTTGTATAAATAAAAATGAATTAGTCTCAAGTATACTGATCAATGAAACTGACAAAGGCCCTCACGGAGATAAATAGACATTGTGGCTGCAACAGCGGGCTTAAGCAGAGACAATTGTGAAGATGATCAAGGACTAGGCACGATGTCTTTCTGTTGTGCAGAATGTCATAACGGGTCTGCTGTGACTCGCTGACACCAAACAGCAACATACTCATCATATTTGGGCACCAACTGAATGTTGCTACCAATTTTTTAAAAATTAATTTTTCAATTAAGTTGGAACTGAAAATTATACATATTGGATCTTTCACAAGTTTGAACAATATATTTAATTCCTTTTAACTATTTGTAAAGAATAGGATGAAAGTCAAATAAATGCAAAATGTGTACACAGTACATATTTAGAGGACCATATAGACATGATACAATAGTTCTGGAACCATTCCTATCTGCGTATGGTTCCCCACGACTGTGTCCACTTAACTGAGTATTTCTAATCCAAAGAGAATAATTCAAATTCAAATTTTTGTTTAATAATGTATCCATCAGCTATTATATTATGAAGAAGCCACAATATGACTTTGGAATATTTATATAACATATATATGTATGTATGTATGTAGAGAGAGAGAAGCATCATACCACATTTAAGGATAAGGCAAATATTTCATAAATTCAGAATTAAAAGAAAGTATGATACTTTTTTCATAGATTAATAATAATCGGTAGCTTTCCACTTGGCTAAAGACATTTTGTTAATGCCTCTATGGTATTTTCTTTTAAAGAAGGGAATTAAAGTTAATGAACATGAAGGTGTACCCTTCATTTCTCTATCCTTTTGGTACCTGATGTACTACTCTTTAAATTCTGTGGAATGGCAAGCAGGTGTACAGAAGGATGGCAAAAACCAGACCACATGTCCCTCAGATCTATCTAGTAAGGGCCCTGGTGGCATGGTGGATTGTGTGCAAAATCACCAGCCATTACACAGGAGAAAGATAAGGTTTTTCATTTCTGAGGATATTTACAGTCTTGGAAACACACATGGGTGATTCTTCTCTACCTGATAGTGTTGCTATGAGTCTGAATTCACTCAATGGTAGCGAGTTTGGATTTTTGAAGCTCCGTCTATCTCTCTTGTGAGACTATTCACTTTCTTATGCAGTTAATTATTGTTTTCTTTGCTACTGCTAATTATTCTGATGAAATATTAAAACACCCACTAAACTACGCATTTCTTTGTTTAAATAAGGGAGCCCAATACTATCCTAAGTTTGTCCTGGGGAAGGAAATATGTCCTGCTCATGCAGCAGGCAGGGCATTGTTTTAGTCTATTTTGCATAAGTCACTATGAGTGAGTTCTAGCGGGATGGCACCTAACAGCAACAATGACAACATGTGTGTAACTACCTATCACGGCACCTACTGTCTGTGTCTATCTGGTACTCGAGCAACCACAGGTTTTCTTTTTCTAATATTTTACTGTGCCTCAGGTGAACCTTTATATAGCAAAATAGCTTTTTTCCAATCATTAAGCTATACATAACTAGTTCCATGACATTGATTGCAACTCATGCAATTTGCCATTACTCCCTCCACTCCTTCCCTGGGTTCATTCATTGTTTTCATTCAGCCAGACTCCTTTACTTCCATGACTTTTCATCTTTTGTTTTGGGCTCATTTTGCACATCCATTAAGGATGCTATTTTTATTTGTAGGCCCATCTCTTATTTGACAGAAAGGTAGCTTCCATGAATATCTTAAGTTTCTAAGTTTCAAACTTTAAGGTTAATGTTAGCTGACCTAGTTTGAAGTCCTCTAATCACTCTTAGAACTTTAAGTCTGATTTTGTTTTGTTTAATTTTTGTTCCGCATTTTACACATTCTATCTGGAAACATGGCAGTCTTAGTACAGATTACCCCCATCTAATTCTTCTGGTTCCAGATTAGAGGAGACTGTTGTTCATGTGGGTACATAATGTACTTTATGAATTAATAAACTGAATTACATGGAGTTTCAAAGGAAAGAAACAGATACAGCCAACTTTCTCAATCATTTCACTTTTAAATCCTTGCAGCCCTGGTCATCTGGGCCAATGATTATATAGTTCTTTCCAGATAAAGCATGCAAGCCTGCTAACAAGTCCATTAAGTTTCCACACCAGTGGTGGGCGTGCTCATTTGCTACACATGAGAAAACAGCAAGAACCTTTCATGCCGAAGGAAAGGAACTTCTTTCATTTCAAAATGCTTCTCATGAGTTTCCGTTAGCCGTGTGGCTTCCAATAGATTTTCTTTTGCCTTTTTGAAGACATTAAACACTAATTTATCTCCATGCTCTCTACTCCCTCTGATATTGACAGTTACAGAGGAAAATTAATGTTTAAGTAACATAGCAACAAATCCATGTTTTCATAGCCTTAATTTCAAAAGCAAATTTTCCTCTTTTCTAAGCAAAGCAAAATTCATTTTGAAACAAGTATTTTTAAATGAAAGTTGAATGAATTTTTAAATATTTTATAATGATTCACTCAGAGAAAACAAAGGTAACAAATTTTTTTTGTATTTTTGCTTCTTGTTGTGATATTAGGTCAACTCATCATCTTACAATTTCTAGATAAGTAAATCATGATAGTTATCCATCTGTATTCCTGCAATAGAAGGCTCTCTAATTTGATATTTATGAATCAAAATATGCTTAAAGAATGAGGTATTTTTAAAAAAATAATGACATGTTTCTAGCAAATGCATTAATTTGAAACTTTGACAGATTTGCTGGTAGGGACCAACACAAATGTGAAGAAAACAAAGACAGGATGGGACACACTGTTAAAGTGTCAGCCAATTAATATAATAATTCTATAATTTTTTATTTTTCATGCTTTATTTTTAGCTTCTTTCTCATTAAAGAAAGTGATAAATAAAATGTACTCAAAATAGAGTACATATATCTTCACATTTCTAGTCCATTCTAATAAATTTACGCTTTCAAATCTCATTACTTCATCAGTGGGTTTATTAAAAATGGATAGCTAACAAATAAATAGATGAAACAAAATATTTTTACTTTATATCAAGTATAATTTTCTCTTCTATATGTAATGATGTATGCACAGGTATGTGTATAGATATCTGAAGCTAGCTGATAAACTCTAGACCTCTGAAGTCATAGCTTAAACCAAGGTTTCTAATTGATGTATATTCCATCTGAAAAACTATAAAATTTATAAGCTGAAAGTTTTAGTAGATTGGCTAAGCACTAGCACATGTGTGTAGTATCAAGCCGTAGTTTGGAATGCTGTAATAGTCTATGTCACTTTGCTCTAGGGATTTTCTTTAGCTCCAGGCCCAATGAATACCTCTCAACATAAACGCTGCAACTTCCACGTCAAATCTGCTTATTTGCCGTCTTATAGTCCTTGTGAATGCCGCCACTGTCCACTCAGTCGCCCGTACTAAAAGACTGCAAATCATCTTGACCCCAATTTCTCTCTTTCTAGGAAGCAGGACAGAACATATTGTCTGTATTATTTTCCAAAGACCTCTGGAAAATGTACACGTTTCCTCATGCGGCTCCTCCAACATGTACCTCCTGTTCATGCTTTCCAGTTTACTACTCCGATCCCTAATTAGCTTATATCACTGACCCATTCTACGTAGTGGTCCTTATATGTTAAACTCTTCTTTATCTTTTTTTAAAAACAAAACTCCTATGTTTCCTACATGATGCAATTTCAGGCAATGTATACCCCAACAAATAACCCTTTATTTTCTCCTCACTCACTGTCTGGACTAGGAGGTGAACGTTTTTTTGGAAGATAATGAGGACCCCTTGATAATGTGAAGCAGAGACTTACAAAAGTGAGATACCTTGCATATCATACTTGAATATTTTACTTTGTTACAGCTTCCCTTTGAAATTGTCTATTTACATAGTTCTTTTACTTCATAATTTCTATTTCCTTAGCTATATAAAGAGTACATTTCTGAGGCTCTTCATTCTTTTCTTTCTTTCTTGTCTTTTCAATGACATTTTGCTTTCTTCTGGTATAATGTTCTTAATATCATCCCACAGTTCTCTGGTCTTATGTCATCAATGTTCAATGTAGCAAGTCTGTTCTTGTAATGTTTTCAGAATTCAGGTTCTTATTTTGGCTCTTATGAACTTGTTCTAATTTTCTTCAGCTTCAACCTGACCTTGTATATCAGCAGTTGGTTGGCTACATCACAGCTCCTGGCCACATTTTGAACACGGTGGTAAGTTTATCTATCTTCTTTTCCTATAAAGGTAGCAGAATTGATTTCTATGAATTGCATTTGGAAAAATCCACATTTTGAAATGTCAACACCTTTTGCATTGTTGAAAAACACATTAGCTATGGAGACTGTAGGCCTTGCAAAATTCACTCATGAGATTACTCCCTGCATTTTTATCACCAAAACTATGTTTTCCAAATACTGTTTCTGCTTCTTTGTTTCCAACAATGGCATGCTAATTGCCAATGATTCTTGAGGGATCTTGATTGCATGTTTGTTCAATTTCAGACTGAAATATTGGTAGAGTTCTTCACTTCCTGAAGCATTAGTTCTGATGGTCGATGCACAAATTTGAATAATGTATTGTAATGACTGGATCTACTTGTCTATGGATGAATATCCACATACAGACTATCACAGACAGCATTCTACTTGTAAAAAGTCTTGAAATTTCCTTTATGACAATAAATGTGACACAACTTCTCTTGAGTCTGTCCTTTCTGGCATAGTAAATCATATGGTTTTCTCTTTCAAAATAGCAATGCCAGTCCATTTCAGCTAAAAAGCAGAATATTGATAGTTATGTGTTACATTTCATTTTGACAGCTTCCAATGTTACTAGATTCATACTTTGTACATTCCAAATTACAATTATTAATTGCAATTTGCAGTTTTTTATCCTCATGTTGAGTCGTTTCCCATCAACCAATGAAGGCGCCAAAGATTTTACTTCTGCAAACTTTATTTCATTTACGTCATTGTGATTAACTCTTCCTCGAGAAGGCTGCTTTTACGCAATCATATTTCAAATATATCCTGACATAAGGATCTCATCTTGCATTGTCTCTGACAAAATTCATTAAGTGTTCTGTATATTAAAATATTTCTATGTTATCCAGAAGGCTTTCAGTGGCTAATTCCCTATTCCATTTTTGTAGTATTATTCAGAAAGCTCTGCTGAAACCTGTTCACTTTGGGTGCTCATGCTGGTATTTGAAACACTAGTTCCATAGATTCTAGCCTCAAAACAACCCATAAACTACCACAGTAAATCAGAATGACAGGTAAGAGGTGGAAAACGCAAGCTTAATGCTTTTAAAATGGACCAGTGTTGAGAAGGGTGCTACTAGGAGGGTGGAGGGAAGGTGGGGTAGAAAGGGAGGACAGATTGCAGGGATCTACGTATGGCCTCCTCCCTGGGGGGTGGGCAGTGGAGAAGTGGGTGAGGGGAGATGACGGGTGGTGCAAAATAGGACAAAATAATAATAGTTTATAAATTATCACAGGTTCATGGGAGAGGGAAGAGTGGGGAAGGAGGGTAAAATGAGGAGTGGATACCAGAGGCTCAAGTAGAAAGCAAATGTTTTGAGAATGATGAGAGAAACAAATGTATAAGTGTGCTTGACATAATGGACTTATGGATTGTGATAAGAGCTATATGAGCACTCAATAAAATGATTTAACAAAAAATCATGAAAATTGAGAAGGATTTAGTTAGACTGACTTAGGCAGAAAATAAATTCAGTAATGAAAAAGGAGAAATTGTTATCTAAGTCACAAAATTAAAAAAGATATTTGAAAAGCAAAGTACAAGTTAGTATGTACTAATAATTGAGATAACTTATATGAAGTCAGCAAATCTTAAAAGGCACAAACCCTTGTAGCTAAATTACAGAGAAATAGTGGATCTAAAGAAATTTATTGCATGTGAAGAGAATGAAAGCGTAATGAAAGCACTTTCATTAAAGGAATGCTTACACCAAATGGTCTTACTGGTAAATAAATAAATACATCTTAAAAAAATAAAATTCTCTCCCTGGAGGACAGATAAAAGAAAGGTGGGTGAAGGGAGACATCAGACATTGTAAGACATGAATAATAATAGCTTATAAATTATCAAGGATTCGTGGGGTGGGGGATGAGGAATTGGTACCAAGGGCTCAAGTAGAAAGAGAGTGTTTTGAGAACGATGATGATAACAGATGTACAAATGTGGTTGACACAGTGTACTTATGTATGGATTGTGATAAGAGTTGTGTAAACCCCCAATAAAATGATTTTTTTCTAAAAAGAAAACTGTGCCCAAATATTATTTTTAAAATAATAATTAAAAAATAGTTGCAGCTGAATTAATTCCAGCTCGTGGCACTCTCAGATACATCAGAGTAGAATTATGTGCCCCATCACATTTTTCAAATGACTGGGGTGTTCCTGTTCTCAATTAGAACACCAAGTCTTCCTTCTAACACACGTCCAAGTGGTTTCAAATTCCAATCTTTTAGTTATCAGTACATTTTATTTATGATTTGCAGCATCCAGCATCAAAGATCCCTAACTAGAAATCAACCCCATCAAATCTAGTAATATATAAAAAGAATTATATAACTTAATATGTGACATTTATTCAAGCAAAAGCAGATCATTAAAAATAGGCAATAAAATGCAGCCCATATATAGATTAAACAGCAAAATGCAAATGATTATTGAAAGAGAGGCAAAAATAAATAAATAAATCACAGGACAAAATCACTCAACTAATGTAGGAACAAAGGAAAAGTTTTCAAGCTGGTAAAGGAAATCTGTGAAACAAGTGTAGCTAATATTATATTTAATTATAACCCTGAAACAAATTATTCTAAAATCAGGAAAAAGTATTTTGCCCTCTTCACTTTAGGAAAAATATATAAAAGTCATTCAAATGACAAAGAATAAATAATTCTATAAATATTTGAAGATAGCATGATTTTGTATATTAGAAATCATAAAAATTCATTAAAATTACTAGAGCTAATAGGTAGGTTCAGAAACATTGAAAGTTATATGATAAGTAAAAATCCAAACCAAAACAAAATAAGAATTCCATTTCCATAATTAGCAATGAACAATTTGGTTGAAAATAAGAAAAAAAATCCCTTTATATTGAGCATCAAAAAGAATAAGGTACTTCATAAAAATGGAAGGGGGGGAAGAAGGGGGATGCCAACAAATCCGAGAACAAAGGAAGAATATGTGATCAAAAGTTGATGTGAGAAGGACATAGGATGGGAAGGGCTCAATCAAGGGCAATGTCCCAGAGAGGAATTATCCAAATCTCTATTAAGGCTGAACATGAGAGTGGAATGAGAGGAAAGTAAAAGGAAATAGAAGAAAAAACTGGGAGGCAAAGGACATTTGCAGAGCTCTAAATTTGGGCATGTATATATCAGTCGTGTATATATGTAAATCCATTTATACACAATGATTGGGAAATAGAGCTATGTACATATATTTATTTATAAAGTATTGCAGCAGCAGATGGACATTTGGCCTCCTCTCAAGTGCATCCTCAATGCAAGAACAATTTGTTCTACTAACACAGCACTCTGCGATGTTCACCTTCCCTGACACAATTGTTGAAGACAAAATGGGTGCATAACCATATATGGTGAGGAAACCTGATGGTGCCCAACTATCAAAAGATATAGCAACTGGGGCCTCAAAAGCTTGAAGATAAGCAAATGGCCATCTAGCTGAGAAGTAACAAAGGCCACATGGGAGAAACACACCAGACTATGTGATCATGAGGTGTCGATGGGATCAGGTATCATCATCAAAGACCCCAAACAAAACAAGGAAACAATGAGGGGGTGGGTAGAGTGGACACCCAAAGCCCATCAGTAGTTAATTGGTCATCCCCTGTCAGAAGAGCCATGGGAGAGGTAGGTTTGTTGTGACAACATGGCCAATGATCACATGTAAGATCAATTGAAGTGCGGAGATATGGCTCCGTGAGGCCCGCCCTTGCGCTCTTGCTCTTGGATCTTCGCACCAGTTGGCTGCCTTGTTTGTCCTGTGCCTCGATTCCCAAGATACACTACGCGTGGGACACCTAATTAATCCATAGACTGTCTCGCTGTGAGTGGTGGTTTCTTCAAGCCCTGCTTCACCACACTCCAGGCATATACATCTCTTGAGCTGGGACTGTTGCACTCAGTCATCTGGCTGATTGTTGGTGACCGGCCTTGCTGTTTGCTGCCTGTGACCAGGTGCCTGAATTGCTCTACAGAGGACTACTCAGCGGCCCTCAAGACTCCAATGACGGCCAGTCTACCAGCTGTCTCACCCAAGTGAGTTGCACCGATCCAATTGCACTGCTTTATAGATTAGTTAACTCTTTATTTATTGTGTTAGATATCTTTCTATCTATATAAATATATGGAAAAAATTATTAGTGTCCTGTTTTGTTGCTCTCTCTAGGGAACCCTAACACAAGCCATAAGGAAGAGAAGAGGCAGGCAGGACAGGATGCAGTATAGCACCGATGAAATAAACCTCCTTCCTCTGACACCTATTCTATCTTACAAATCCAGCTAAACTAGAACATATATACTCAGACCGATAAGAGCTTGCCACACAGGGAATCCAGAGCAGATAAACCCCTCGGGACCAATAAGGGGAGTACTAGTACTAGGAGAGAAAGGGTAGGCAGCAAGGTGGGGTAGAGAGAGTCTAAGGGGAAACTGATGACAATGATCGATGTATGGGCCCCCTTCCAGTGGAATGGACAGCAAAAAGTGGGTGAAATGAGAATCAGTCTGTGAAAGACATAAAAAAGGGAATAACTTATAAATTATTAAGAAACAAGGGGGAGGGAGGGAGAAAAACTGATGAACTGATGCCAGGGGCTCACATAGAAAGAAAATATTTTGAAAAGGATGAAGACAACATATGCACAGATGTGTTTGACACGTGGAGATATGTATGGATTGTGATCAAAACTGTAAGAGCCCTCAATTAAAAACTTGAAGTGTTTATAAAAATTTTATTGAAACAATTAAAGAGAAGTGAATTAATATGTGGATTTATTAGTTTTAAAATTAAAATACTCTTAAAATAATCTACAGACACATTGGTGAACCTTTTAAGAATCACATCTTGAGTTTTTCAAGTTCACAAGCTGATTCTAAATGTTATATGAAAATACAACAGGTTCAGGATAGCCAAAATACCTTTAAAAAAGGAAGATGGAGCCAAAACAAGATAGAAACAGGACAACCCCTTTATATGTCTGATGAGAATATAACATGAAAATCACTTCTACAAAGCATCACTTAATTCACACACACAAAAACACATTTGGAGGATTTAGATTTCTAAATTTCATATTAACAACACAACTATAGTGGTGAACATTGTGTGATACTGGCATGGGCTATGTATCTTGAATTGAGACTTCATAAATGAGTACTTATATTTATAGTAAGTTGATTTTCAAAAGCAAGTAAATTTCAGTGAATAAAGAATAATGTTTTCAGCAAATGATGCTGGAACAACTGTACATTCATTCATTTGCAAACCAAAAACACTGCTTTCTCATACCAGAAGCCAAAATAAAACAAAACATGAGCAGTAAAACTTAAAATGCTGAAGAAAGGATAGTCAGAAATCTGTGTGATCCTGGAGTAGTTAAGTACTTATTAAACACAGTGAAAACTTAAAGCAACAAAACAAGTAGGTTACTCGGACTTTTTCATTTTAAGAAAAATGTGTACTTTAAAGAACAATTTCAAGAAATGGAAAGATCAGATATGGCTTGAGAAAATATTTGCAAACCTCTGATAAGAACCTAGTATCCACAATATGTAACAAACTCATCTCAACCATAAGGTTACATGACCCAATTAAAAATAAGAAAATTATTTAAATTGATATCTTAAAATACTCATATGCAAAGATGCTCAATATAAGTCTACTGAGAAATGCAAAATGAAACAACTGTGAGATATCACTTCACACCTACTACAATGGTTTAAAAAAGTGAAATATAGTAAGTGTTCGAATGGATGCTGAGAAATTTTGAACCTATTTATTGCTGTAGAAATCTAATATAATACTGTGGAAAGCATTTTGACAACTTCAAAAATAGTAAAATAGAGTTTAGAGAACCAAGCATTTACATTCATCAATATATATCCAAGAGGATTGAAAGCATATCATGATATTGAAACTTGCACACAAAACAAAAAATAGCATTATCCACATCCGCCCTAAATATGAAGCAGCCCAAACATCCATCAGCTCTGGAATGCATAAATGTGCCATCTACATAAGCAATATACTATTTTGCAATAAAAGTGATCAAGTTCAGATGCATGCTATAACATGGCAATCCTTAAAATAACATTATGCTAAGAGAAGAAGGGCATATATAAAAAATCACATATCCATGTATAGGAAAAGTCTTTAATAGATGAGTACATAGAAAAAGAAAAGACAAATATTGATCAAATATAAGGCAAAGGCAAAGGTAAATTGGATAATGAAGATGTTATGGAATTGGGCAATGGGAATGGTTGTACAACTTTGTTAATTACTATACACTAGTGAATTGTATAACTCTAAGTAGTTAATTTCATAGAATATGATTCATAGTACAATGATTTAAAAAGGGGAGGTCTAAGACAACAATTTGAATTTTCAAATGTAGTTTATAGGGTGTTTTAAAATCTCTACTATGACTGTGTTGTTTTTAGCTGTTGTAAAATCAGCAAGAATAGTTTCAAGAGGTATAATGATCCCCATGTCCTCAGGACAATGCTGGCATTTGCTAACATTTGCTTATCAAAAATTTAATATTCAAGAGAATTCTGATATATATTGCTGGAAAATTTTGTCATATATCCCTTTTCCCAAAGAATATGTACTAGTAATGTCAGGGAGAATCTTTTAAAACATTTTTTCAATAGCTTCAGAAACAATAAAATAGCGATCAGTAGAAAATCTCGTATGTAACTCTGATGAGCAATTGGATGAAAATGTTGAATTTAATCATAATAGCTCTCATTTTGGATTAAATGTCATAGATTTGCTTTAGGGTCCAAAAGAGAGCCCAATATCAAATATAATTTAAATATAGCATTTATTAAGTCTTAAAGGGACAAAAGCACAAAGAAATAGGCACATCATCTGGATAAGGGAGACCATTAACACAAGGTCAAAAGTCATCTGAGGACTCAAGTCAAGATGGTAATCAACCAATTCATACTTAGCAGAAGATCAATATGTCACAGCTACAGATGGGAGTATAGGAGCAGGACCAGGATCCTGTTTTGGATATATACATTATGTTAGATAGCAGGATTTACAAGATGGGTCCAAGGCCTTCCTCGCAAGGCAGTCAGCACAAGAGTGATAGGGCATGATTCATGACTACTAGACCCCACAATGCTGTCCTCATTATGGTGAACTCCATCAAGGACACACTCAAGCAAGCCCCATAGAGTGACTGTCCCTGCCTGGAATAGCTGAAAAGGGGTCAGGGTAACCTAATTTCCAAGGCACCCAGCGTGAGGTCAAGATTGTAACCATTCTTGGATGATGCTCAGAAAAAAAATCAATGGAGACCTAATCTATATGAGGATTCTGCAAATGTGTTTTGAGCTATCATTGCCATGCGTAGACTTTTGCTATTGGGGTACTCCAAATGGACTATTAGTGGTAATTATTTGATCACGCAGGCTGGCGTTCTTCTACTGTGTGGACTTAGCAGACATCGCATATAGATGGCTGCTTGTTTTAAGATTCTAGACACAATGTTTCTGATAGCCAATATTATCTGATTCTGTCACCCCAACTAGTTCTTATGATGTGAACCTGCTTGATACTAGACTTTATGAAGAGATCACTGAAGTTATGCCTGCATAGCAAAATGGGGTGACAGAATATCTTATCATCTTCCCCCCATGGAGTTGAGAGACTATAGACTCAGTCACTTGAAGACACTGAGTGTCTTGTCTACTGACAAGACACAATAGCTCAGTGACAATCAAGGGGATTATTTTAAATTAGGGGTTCACATTAGTACTGACAAAGATGTTTGTTCAAGGACAAGTTGCCCTTCCCTATTTTACGCATAAAAATAAGTAAAATCATTTTCTTTGAGAAAGTATTTACAATATTAGGTTATCAACAGGACACCACTATATTGCAGGAACTGTTTGGCCTTCTCTCACTCTCCCCACAAATGAAAAACTGACTATGGCTGAGGAAAAGCAACCCCTGAGAAATTGGCTTCTAAGCTGTACAACTAAGAACATGAATGGATTATAAGTATTAGACAGGCACATGATCATATCACTTGAGAAAACACATTAAATGATTACATGAACTGTCCTAAAATGGCTAGTCTGATTTTTTTCTTTTGTACTTTGTGGAGTCTATTCCATTATACAGATTAAATTGTTCAGTAGATCACACTGCTCTAAGTAAAATTGCCTGTTTGAAATTTCAAATCTAAAATGACTTTTAGACCTTTTTTGTTTTGCTTTTGTCTGTATTTCAGACACAAAGTATAGAAAAAGTGTATCTGAGGAAATTGGTACACTCTAAGCAGCATTGTGAAGGTCACTTCGCCAGAGGGCACCTCAGGACAGCTGGGATCAAATGGTTAAAGGAGGGGAAGGGGATGTTGTCCACTGAGTGGCTGCCATGCAAAGCTATGATGAGGTCACTCTGGACAGGTAGACAGCCCTATCAGAGGGATTAGCATAGAAATAAACAAGTCAGTGGAGGGGGAGGAGCAACCATGTCTGGAGGATCACAAACACATGCCTGCTCATAGGGAGGACCAAGCTCTAATTGGGGGAACTGATGACTGAAAATCCTGGTAGGGACACAAGTTGGGGAGTATCCCTGATGCCATACACCTAATGGGTGAGGCTCCTGAATGCATTTGGACCACCAAAGTTGGGTGCCATGGAACTCTGGGACACTGAATCCAGGATCCTCATGGCACATAGCATTATAGTGAGAAAACTGTGACAGATATTCTGTTGTATTTTGCCTTTTTTTGTTCATATTTGGGTGCTTCGCAGAGGTGTTATGTCATTGGGGGTCACCTTTCTGAAATTGTGAAATATAATTTTCTGTTCTTTAGTAAATGAAAACCTAGATTGATGAGTCTACAGGGATAGCAGGTTGAAGAAGCATTTCTAGGGGTCTGGGGTACTAGGATGGTGGGGTAGGTGGGAGAGGGGTAAATGAGGGACATTTCAAGGATTCCAGGAAGAAAAAAAGAATTACTAGGAATCATTCTGTCTTCTTCGGTGGTGGGTATAGCGGTTACTCTTTAAACTTTGATCTGCATGGTTGACAGTGAGCATGAATAGCTGGGCCAATTAGGACTAGATTGTGGAAGTGGGAATAGGATCATGATTGTAATACATATATTATGTTAGAAAGATTTACAATATTGGTCCTGGCCTTCTGACCATGCTATTCAGGGCAAAACACATTAGGCATGACTCAGGACTATGTGAATCCCTGTATACAGTCCCTCTATAATTTCCCTATCAAGGACACACCCGGGCAAGTCCCTAAAAGACATTGCCCCAGCCAGGGCTGCCTTGAGAGAGGAGAGGAAAACTAATTTCCAAGGAATTCTGCCTGAGGACAAGTTTATCTACAATCCTGGCAATGATCAGAAATAATTCAAAGGAGGCTTGTTCTCTGTGGATGCTGTGCATATGTGTTGGGCTGTGATTGCCTGTCATAGCCTTCTGCAACCAGGGTGCTCAGAGTTGAAGCTCTAATATGGATTCTGATGTGAAAAGTTGGATATGGCCCATTGGACCTGCTACTTGAGAAATTCATTCCAATAATTTAATAAGGGGTATCGGCCACACAAAATAGTTTTACCAAGTCCTTGGAGTTAGTTATATCAAATTCCCTAAAATAATATGACTTTACATTACCATACAGAAAAATGGGGGGTTTGGCACACAGCACATAAAAAATTATTCAGTTTTCTTATCTGATCCAATTATAGAAAGCCAAATAAAAAGACCCCTTCCCCAAAAGTTCATGTCAACTCACTGCAACCCCATAGGTCAGGGTAAGACTGTCCCTGTGCGTTTCCAAGACAAAACTTTTATAAGAGCAGAAAAATTGATATCTCTTTCATAGAACCAAGAGTGGATTCAAGCTGCTGTCAGTGGGTTAGAACCTCAACATGTAACCACAAAAACTTGCACAACAAATACATTTATCAAAAATTATTCTGAATTGAGCACAAGGAACATGGAAAAATTGATCTTCTAACTTTGAAATACATAGTATTGTGTCTTCTCACTCTATTTATCCTACAGCAAACTGTGATCAATCTATTAGCACTTAAGCAGACACTTTTTCCAAACAGTTTTATTGACATAGAAATCACATCTCCCACAATTCAGTAGTTTAATCATATCCAGAAGTGTTGTACAATCATCACTATAATCAGTTTTACAATATTTTATTCAATCTGTGCTCATAGCTATTAGCTCCCCATCCCTGGCCCCCCTCTGCGATACCCCTAAGGGAACACTGGCCCAGTTACTCACTCTATACATTTCACTATCCCAGATTACATATACAGGATAACATTTAGAAACAAAAAATTACAAAACACACATGCATTCTTCTGTTGAGTTAAAAGGAAAATTGTGATGATAAGAAATGTATGCTTAAAGTTTAAAAACATGTATGTTTTCAAGATATTTTGACATTTCAGAGAAAAGTAATACTTTGAGATAAATCATTTGTCATAATTGCCTCGATGGAGGTTAACTGATCCAGCTGGGTTTGGACATTCAATTACCCAAAGAGCAGGGACGAACTGAGAAGCAAGTTTCATTTCATGTCATGAAACAGCACAACAAAGTGGGTTTCTAACCATTCCATCCTATGACTGCCTCATGAAATCATGTTTTGGAGTCACAAAGGAATGTTCAAAACATGAGCAAAAGTTAAATAATTTAGAGCATATAATAAATTAAAGAGTTATTTTTTCTCATATGTTCAGTTTATGAGAATTCACATGTCTATACCTTTTCTAAATGAGGTTAGTCTACTTGGTAAATTAAGAATGTACTTGTCTCTGGAAATGTTTAGGGGGCTCTATTTTTTCACACAAAAGAGTAATATTATGATACATGCTTAGATCCCCTGTAATGGTGTGCATCATATTATATCTGTTGTATCTCATTTAATTAAATGGGGAAGTGTCAAGTAAACTGCTAATCATTTCTCAATAATTGGAATAATAATTTGCCAGGACTGAAAATAGGACAAGAAAATGCTACTTTATCTTGTTCTAAAACTTTCCAAGTTTAATCAGAACAACAACTTCCAGCCCCAGGTAAAGTCTGTCTGAATTCGAATGTGTACCTTACTCATGACTGATATGTACAAAACAACTCCATTATTTCAACTCAACCATTTGAAAGTGAGGAAAAACTGATGAACTGAAAAGACCTAAGCAGATAAATCTTACAACAATTAGTACTCTAATTAATATGAACTGCAAAAATGGGAAAATCAAATATTTTCCACAAAATTTAAAAAATACCCATTTTTCATTAGTTAAGAGAGAGCTAAGCATTGCTGGGTATGAGACAGCAATAATTTGTTTCAAGTGACTAATCAGCAAACTGCCCATAATCGCCTTAATTTTTAAGCAAGCCAACATCAAAATCCAATTATGAGGGTAAATGAGAACCTTGTTATCTATTGTTCTTGCTGTTCAATGACATTGAGTAATTTACAGCTCATCCTGACCCTGGGTGAAGCAGAAAGAAACACTGCACCCTGCCCTTCACCATCCACACAGCTGTTACTGTTTTTTAGCCAGCAATTGCAGCTCCTGTTTTGATCCTTCTTGCCAAGCATCTTTTTTAGCAACCATTCATCCTTTCCATGATAGTCTCTCTTGATAGCGTGTCCAAAATACATGAGACAATCATTGCCAATTTCGTGTCTGCGGAGTATTTTGGTTGTGTTTTCTCTAAGACAGATTTGTTTGCTCTTCTGGGAATGTATGGTACTTTCAATATTCTCTGACAATTCTATCCTTCAAATGCATGGATTCCTCTCCTTTTTTCTTTACTCATTGCACAGCTTTCCCATGCTTGTTACGCGATGGAAAACACCATGGCTTGGATCAGGTGCACCTTATTCCTCAAGGTCACATCTTTCCTCATTAATGGTAAGAGATCTTGTACAGCAGATTTACCCATGCAATATGTCATTTGATTTCATCATTTGCTGCTGCTGTGAGCAGTGACTATGAATCCAATACAATCAGAACCTTGACAGCTTCAAATTTTTCTCCACTCATCATGATGGATTGCATTGGTTCAATTGTGAATAATTTTGTTTTCCTTACATTCAGTTGCAATCCACATATTGAGCTTCAATAATAATTTAAAGTTCTCGTGCTTGCTTCAGCAGCACATATACAAAAATTGGAATGCTACAGAGAAGATTAGCATGGCCCCTGCGCAAGGATGACAGGCAAATTCATGAAGCTTTCCATATTTTTGTGGAGTCACTGGTTCTGAATGTGTGACCGCCTGTCCCTGGTGCAAAAGAAAGCACCAGGCCTGGGGGTGAAGGAGACAATTCTGCCACCTCCCTGACTCCCTCCCCCACGGCTTTCCCTTTTGCATCACCACCACTCCTAATTCCCTAGTCCTGATTTGTCAAGACTTTTTCAACAAAAACATAAATGGAAAAAAAAATAATTTAAAGTTCTCTTAACATTTTGCAAACAAGGTTGTGTCATCTGCATATCATATTCTTATTCTTTTAATACACTTGCTCAAACCTTGTTGCCACATTCCTTTTCAAATTATCTAGATTTTTAAATTATTTCTTCAGCTTACAGATTGAGAAGTTATGGTGAAATGATGCAAACTTGAAAAATCACCTTCTCAATTTTAAATCATGAAGCATCCTCTTGTTCTGTCCTTGTGCTTTGTAATTCCAGATCTCCACAATTTTAACTATAGTTCATTATGGTCCACACAGTTTATTGCCTTTGCATTGTTAATAAATTGCATGTAAACATCTTTCTGATAATCTCTACTTTTAGCCAAAGTCCATCTGATATCAACAAAGAGATTTGTCTTTCCAGGTCCTCTCCCAATTTCAGCATGAAATTCTGACAACTCCCTCTCAGAGTTGAATGACTTCAACCATTTTAAAATGATCTTCAGCAAAATCTTACTTACATGTAATATTAATAGTAATGTTCAGTAAGTTCCACTCTTTCTTATGTGACTTTTTTCTTTAGAATTTTCTTAAATTCAAACATCTTATAGCCTGTTGTCTTCCAAATTTCTTGTCTTAGACTACTGAATGGTTCAGCCTTGCATTGGTTTGATGAAGAATTTCAATCCCTCGAACCATCTTTATCACTAATATGTCCAAGGCAGCTTGGAATTCCTCCTTCAATATCAAAAGTTCATTAACATATATGCTAACTCTTGAATGGTTAAATATTGACCAATTATTTACTTTGCTCCTCAAACTTGGACAAAAGTTGCAATTTTCTATTAAATACTATTCTGCTTCTTTCTCAACCATAGTAGTTCCAGAATTCCCCAAAATCTTACATTGATAAAGGAATAGATGACTCTATAAATAGTGGTTCTGCATGTGAGTTCCTTGTGAGAGCCAGTAGCTCCCTCTCCATAACTTCTTTTTAAAGAAATCCTGGTGTTTAATATATACATAACAAAACATGCCTCATCTCAACACTTTTTACATACTCAATTTTGAGATATGTATAGTCTGCAATTTGTGGAGCTAGTGTCCCTTTTCTTTTCCAAGCCATATCACTACCATGAATTTAACCTTAACACATTTTTAATTCACACTTTCTTGATCATCAGTTGAGCATTTCATTTCACCTGCTTTCATTGTACATAACAAATATTTGGCCTAAACTCCTGACTAATATCTGCTTTTATAGATCAAGATTACCAAATGGATCATGGTGTCCTGAAGTATTGCAGTAAAGACTAAACCAATATTCACAGAATCTGAACAAACAAGTAACAAGAACAACAATGAAAGTCAGTGCATTCGAGATAATACACATTTATAACACTATTCTGTAGAGTAAGTGTGGCAAGATCCCAGCTGACTGAGTGGTCCCTATCCACATTTCGTGGGTGACCATGCCCTCCATATGTTGTTGCACCACCATTCTCCAAAGCAGTGCTTCGAAATGTGAGGGATACCGCCCCCTGAGAGTGTTGAAAAAGTCACAACAGGCCAGGGAAGTGCGGGGAGTGCTGCAAAAGCAGAGACGTATACTGTATCATGGATGATGTGCCATATTAAAAGAATTTTTTATTGCCCAGGGACACTGCGGAATTAAAATAAAAAACAAAGGGTCACTATGCAACATAGGTATGAGAACCTAGGCTCTAAAGTATAGCTCTCCTTTTTGATAAATGCTATGTCATAAATATATCCATCTTTGCATTTATAAATGAGAAATGTCTAAAGCATGCAAATTTCTTTTGAGCAAATAAAATAGATGTATTTATAAATTATGGGCACTTTTATTTGCCAAAATCTTAATAACAAAACTATAGCTAGCCATCAGAAATTGATAAGATTAGTCTTTATATGATGAAACAGATTAATTGTATTACTATTAAATGAGGAGAGGAAATGTTTGGTTGGACAATTAACAGTAATCTCTACACCAAAAGAGTCCTGTACCTTTATCATATTGTTGATCAGGATTACCATTAACTAGCAAATGATACTAATATTAACAATACTACTGTTAATAATAATAATATGCTATTCTAATGCATAATAATGGAAAAGTCTTATACTATAACACTGTACCTTTATAAATAACAAAACATACCCTAAGGTACTTATGAGTAACATGCTGTTTGAAATAACACCATAAAGGCAATATCTCCTTGATATTACTCAGAAGAATGATGTCGTGGTAGAAGGGTGAGCTTTCTGGTGTATTTAAAGGTGCTTTAAACCCAAAGGGAATTTGATGAAGCCCAAAGAGGCTGTTTTTTTCTGAGAAAATATGAAGTACAATCAGAAGCGACAGTTTTCGTTAGCTCAATAATGAGATCTGCGTTATATTTTACTTCTGTTTAAAAGAAAAGCATGCCAGTGTTCAGAGATCAATTGTAAAGAATATTCATGCAAGAACCACTTGAAGTTACATGCAGGGAAGATATTATGATACTGTTCTGTGATGGCATGATGGCTCAATGCTCCACCGCTGACCAAAAGGTTAGTGATTTCGGATCCATCTGCACCTCTGGTGGAAGAAAAAAAGTGGCTATCTACTTCCATAGAGATTGCAACCTTGGAAACCTTGGGGATGAATTCTACTCTGTCCTAACACGTGGGATTTCTTTCTTTTCTACTTTATTGAATCTTGCTTTCTGGTTTCGCATATGAAGAATGATAAACTTTCACTGGACGAAGATGTGCATTTTTCTATTATTGGGTGAAGTATTCTAAAAAAAATGTAAGTGGCCCTCCAGTTATGGAAAGATCCATTCCTCTACCTCTTCTGGTCAAATTTATAGGTAAGTTACCAGAGTACTGTTTTATTTGTATCAGTATATAGTAGAAATTTTAACTTTCTCTGCACATATTGCATGGTAGAAATATTTTCAAATACATGGACATAACTTAAAGATCATAACTAAATATAATATAATAATAAGTGCAGCTGCACAATATTGCAATGGGGACAGATAGAAAGTGTGTGAATATGTGTGTTTGTGTATCAGTATACCATACTGCAGAAGGAGGAAGTCTCTCAAGATATGGGCTGAAACAGTGGCTGCAACAACTGACTGTAATGCAACACCCATCATGAGCACAGCTCAGAACTGAGCAGGGGTACTCCCCATTGCTAAGTGACAGGACTGGGATGGCACCGGAGCAAAAGAAAAAACAAACTAAAAATAGTCCTTGAGACCTTAAATGGAAAGAGAGAGGGAGAATGCAATAGAAGTTTAACGCCTACTGTCAATGCATCTTTTACAATATTCATAGAGTACATTGAACACATGACCAAACAAAACCCACTGTCCCTAATACATTCATACTCCGAGTGACCTTCTATAGCATGGTTGAGCTTGTAAATCTTGATGGGAGCAAATACCCCTCTTTCTCTGGAGGGGTGACCGGTACATATACACTGTTGACCTTACAATTAGCAGTCCAGAGTTTACCTGACAGTGCCAACAGAGGGCATTAATGGAAAATGTTTCAGAGATGGCTGCCACGGAAGATGATTTTGCTATTGTAAAGGAAGTGAGGCTTAGTATTTGAGAGTCAAAGTTTGGCTCTGCTACTGGGGTGAATTTTGGAAATTCTGGAATGAAATGTGCCTGAGTCATAAGAAATGGAATCTTTGGGTTTTTTTTTTTGAATCCTAAAGAGGTTTGTAAAAGATTTATCCAGTTCAATCAGCCATTTATTTCTTGACCTCTGCTTCCATGGGCATTGATTATTGATCTCCAAACTCCCTACCATCAAGTCAATTCTGACTCATAAGAACCCAATGGCCAGAATATGAGTACCCACCATGCATTTCCAAGGCTATACATCTTTACAGAGGGAGAAAACTTCATCTTCCTCCTATGGAGTAACTGGTGTGGATTCAAACTACCAACCTTGTGGTTAGCAGCCCAGCACATAGTCCATTATGGCCCCTGATGGTTGAGCTAATGAAGATGAAATTCTTGATAAAGTATTTATCAGCATGCTATTCACTGTTTCCATTGTATGAATTTTCATTTTCTTCACAATTTAGCTATAATTAATACGAAAGATTTATAAACTGTGACTTTCATCAGGAAGTGCTTCAAGCTGTTTTCATTTTTGGCAAGGAAGGTTTTGCCGTCTGCATATCACAAGTTGTTAATAAGGACTTCTTCCAATCTCAATGCCAAATCAAGTTTCTTAGATTGCTCAGTTTACAGATAGAGTAAGGAATTTAAAAGGCTAAAACATTTAAATTCGGAATCATTCTGTTTCAATAACTACAACTTAATCCATGTGTACATTCCGCATAACAATTAAGTGTCCTACAATTTCCCCTCTTCCTAATGTAGTCGTAGACTGTTAAGATCTACACAGTCAAATGCCTTTGTGTTTTCAAGAAAATGCACATAAACATCTTTGTTAATTCTTCGATATAATCTTCAGTCCAAGCTAATGCTACTAATTACCAAAGTATTCATGTAATCCTTTCATAATAATGTAAAATAGTCAGCAAATATTCCTGGAATATAAGAAATGTTACTTGTACTCCTGCATCAGTATTAATGAACATTTAAAAATAGATTTAACACTGAGGGACTCATAATAAATTCCAGGACCTGCTCCATATATTATATATGTGATGACACACTGGTCAGATCTACATTTAAATACAAAATCCCAAACATTTATTGAAATGTATCAATTCCATAGAAAATCTGGAATTCTGACAAAGTGATCAATCAATTTTTATTAAGTATAATCCACTTTCTGTCACAAAGGGAGAGTAGTCCATAACCAAATATGGGGGGGGTTAAAATGTTAAGAAAAACAAAGCCACCAAGCAGCTGTTAGGTTCGAATAATCTACGTTATGGCTAGCTGATGATGACTTAACTACTGTGCAACCAAATATTCTTTAAGATAAGGTAGAACTCTCAATACATTTTTCTATCCTCTTCAATAGGATTTAGGGTTTTCTTATTTTCCATGAGCTGGAAAGACACAGAACACTTTATTTACACATTTCAATATTTTCGACATTAGCCAAACAGAAATGACCTCTTTAGGGGCATCCACTGGTTTACTGATAAAAACCCCTCTTTACAGTTAAGACTTGTTTACACATGGAATTGGGCACACAGCCATCTCTAGTGACCAGATTTTACAATATTATTTAATATAGCATCTCATCTTTCTTTAAATAAAGAATTTCAATATTTGATTCATTTGCAAGTAACTATCAGGTAGTCTTGGAGGAAGGATTTCATTTTCACAATCTCTTCCTCTTACCATTCTGAAAGCATATGATTATATTTTGAGGTATAAAATTCTGATCTCAGAATTATACTTCTGTTTAAATATATACACATATGAATTTTATCTATAATAAGTAATTTGTTTATATGTCTTTAAAACTCATCTCATGATGAGAAAACAATTATTTAAAGATTCACACAAACTTGCACAAAGAACAGCTATTTGCATATGTCTAAGAAAATATTGTCTTTGAAAAATTTAATGATTTCTCCTTACATTCTGTACTCTTCTCCATTAATGCTACACGGAGTTCAGGAAACTCAGGGAGTTAAGTTCCAAAATCAGGAAATCAAATGCTTCCTCAAAAAGAATGATTTTCCTTGACTCTTTGCCTCTGAAATGCAAACACAGCACTTTAGGAAATTAAATTTTAGAGCTTCAAGTTTTTAACCAAGTTACTTCAATGTACCTATATCAGCAGGGAATTACAATTCTGCCTTTACCTCTTTTCAAAAGGGACGTGCTAATCACCAGAGACCTAAACTACATGTTCCTTGACTAAGCACCCGCAGCTCAGAATCCGGCATAATTGAACGAAATTGGCATTATAAAACTTCAGTAATCCCCATGAAAAAGAAATCATCTGAACAGAATCAATAATAAAAATAACTCATTTACTTTACAAGAAAATGAACCATCTGCTTAATAAAATAAATATCTTAAGAAACATGAACCAATATGACGTAGGCAAGTAAAGGAATTGTTGGGTTAATTATACCAATATGGCAATAAGCTTTTCAAGGTACTTTCTACACTCTGCACGGTGCTGAGCTCCAATTGCTTCATCCACAACTCCATGATAACAGCTGAGTGTAGCAGATATCATGCTAACTGCATCCTTTCTCCTGGTCTACTGGAACTACCTATCTTTGGAATCGCCAATTGCCAAGATACATGTTTGAGATGAAATGATATTAGCAGAGAAATTCTTCTTTCTGAACAGTCTTAAATTGGAGATTCTAAAAGAATTTCCCTGGAACTTGTAGACTGTAGTTTACCTTTGGGCCTTGGCTGCTAAAGAAACATCACCAGGGACGGTTCCTAGTCCTTACATATGTGCACTAGATTCACTAGGTGTGATAGGGTACTGTGGACATATTGACAACAACACTGACATCAAAAGCATAAGTTTGTCCTTATCACTGAGTGCATCCAAGAAAAATTTGCTTCAGGACATGCCAAAAAACGAAGCTGAAACATTTTAAATGAATACATTGACAGATACATGAGCAAAGCCTTTGATCATCTTATGAAGTTCTTTCCTCACTATCAAAACTGCTCTCCTGGGCTGAGCCCCGGTGGCGTAGTGGTTGTGCACGGGACTGCGGCCCACTGGGATGGAGGTTCGATTCCAGCTCCCAGGAGCAAAGGCTGGGCCTCCTACTCCCACCACCGGAGGGCAGTGATGCCTAAAAAAAAAAAAAACTGCTCTCCTATTTACATCAGGGAAAGGAAGTATGGAGGTATTGTTTGCTTAGATTGTGTTCACTGCTATGCTGTACCTTGTTGAATGCTGCTCATTGGGACTTTGGTAGATCCCCCTGTAGAACCAGGTACCACACGGGACTTGGAGCAGGCACAGGGGATGCTGGGGCTTTGCCAGGCACAAAGAAGTCAAAGCTCTGCTTTCTGATCCTGACAGCTTGTCTTGTCCCTTTTACGTGTGCAATGATGATCCCTTTTCTGTTGACAATGTCATTGCGCAAAGGCTATAAAACACCCTGTTCCCTCTGGCCCAGCAGGAGGTGCTGGGTAGGCAGCTGAAGGGCAGGGGGTACTGGCTGGGCACTTGGAAGGACAGTGGCCACTGGGGGTGATGCGGGTGGTGGTGCTTGGGGTATTAAATTCATTCCTTCAGTTTGTAGTCAGAAAATGCTGGTACATGTGCCTCTTTATCGACAACCAAGCATAGTGGGAGTGCTAGAGGGACATCTCTTGTATCTTCAGGAGTCAGGGTTTTTTGCCTTGCAACTTTCTTCCTTTACTTCAGAACCCAGAGTGACTTGTTAGTCTCGTTATCTGCCAACAATTCTCCTTCCATTAGCTCCTCAGCCACTGTTTTTCATTCCCTGATCATGGTGGGAGGAAAGGCAGGAAGCAGTCCCTATATGTGAGGGGAATGTGAGCTACAGGAATCTGGATACACATAGCTATACTGGAGATGCTTGTGGTGTTGTTGCTGTCACAGTACCCAAAGAGCAGTTTTCAAAGGTCTCAATAGCCTCAGATTTGTCAACTGTAATACAGACGATGACTCCACCTGGAGCATCTCCGGTACCTCCAGCAACAAGTATTTTTGTCAAATAACACTCCTCCTTACCCTCAAACAGCAAAGTAGCTTTGTCAGGTTCAACCTCTGTAATGAGTTTTCCCACATTGATTTTTTCCTCCATGGGCTATGGTGCCAGCCTGCTTTGTCAGGGAAAGAGAAGGCAGTGGAGCCTTCTGGGGAGGGGGAAGACCATAACAGTGGTGGCCAGGAGCGCGCGAAAGCTGCCATAGGAGGTGGGTCCACGTGGGGATCAAGACCTGGGGCTCCAGCTGCAGAGTTCCCCGATGTGTCATACCATGTGGCCATGCTGCTGCATGAGCCCCAGTTGTGCCAGGTCACAGGGTCACATTCAAAGCTTCATGTCACCCCCTTCAGGCGGTTCACCCAACCCTGCCCTTGGAGCCACATGCTCAGCTTGCTGAGCACAGGGACACCGCATCTTTCCATGGCCTCCTATCCAAATCCCAAGCCAATTACAAGGTTTCTAAATTAAAAGACTCTAAACATAAGAAGTGTCTCTCTTCTCTGATTTGTAGTGGGGTGGTGGGGTGGCAATGTTTTTTATACTTACCCATATACGCTGAGATCTATAAAGGCTATATAATGGGTGAAGACTAAGTTTTTTGTCCATAACTCAATGAGAGAAAAATAGGAAGTAGGTGTGGGATAGGGATCCCAGGCCTCCGCACATCTACCTATTGTATTATTGTTGCAGGTTCTTTGTTTTTTTATTGTTAGAAAAGACATTTGGGGCGCTAAAACTTGCTATGTGCCTTAGATTGAACTGCTCCTTAAGCATATTTTTTTCTGTGCATCTTTATCTTGGTCTCTTCTTTCATAATCCTAATACACCAAACTTTATTAAGAAACTGGGCAAGACATCTGGAAAGCATAAAGGGAGAACTAGTTATAGGAATAGAAATAACAGGAATAAAACTAACGACAAAGGTAGGGATGCGAAGTTAAGGAATGAAGAAAGATAAGGGCGTAGGTAGAGAGACTGAGACAGATACTTCAGCAGAAACACACACACGGATTTCTGCTAAGGCCTAGAGTAGACAAGCAGGGCTGAAGATGCCTCTGGATTCGTCCTCATATTTATAGCCATCTTATTGATATATAAGCCAACAACATAAAAATAGCTCAGTTATAATATACACTTCAATGTTTTTGCTCCACTAACAGCCTCGTGTAATCATTACCATGAGCAGTCTCTAGAACATTTGAATTAATCCCCCCTATAGAACTCACACATGACAGCAGTCGATGTTCATTCCCCAATCCCTATTGAGAAGTGCTGGCAGCATTGTGGTTACACGTTGTGTTGCTAATGGCAAGACTAGCAGTTCAAAACCACCAGTCACTACATAGGCGAAAGTCAAAGCTTTCTACTATGATAAAGAATTATCGATCTGGAAGGCTACAGGGGAGGTTCTCCCTTGTACTATAAGGTCAGTGTGAGTCAACATTGACTTAATGGCAGTGGGAATCTCCATTCAAACCTAGCAATGATTCACCTACACTCTGTCTCCATAGCTTCACTCATTCTGGACATTTCATTCATCATAGACACTATGTGGCCCATATCCCTCTGTCTGTATTTTCATGTCAATCCAGGTAGACTAAAGAAACAAATGCAAAGGCATGCATATGTATATAAGGGTAATTTTTATACACATGAGGAGTGGAACATTGAAAAAGCATCCCAACCCAGTTCAGTTCAAAGTCATAAGTGCAGCCTTAGCCCATATGTCCGATACCAGTCTATAAAGTCTCCTTCTGACTAACAAAGTCACAGGCCATTGGGTGCAGAATCCCAGTGCTGGCAGGGCTCTCCCCATGGCTCCTCGCTTCCAGGGATCAGGGTACATCAACAGCATCCAGTGGTGGTAGGAGCAACTCAGTGCTGGCAGGGGTCTCCACGTAGCTTCTCCAGCATCAGAGGTCTGATTCCATCAAGGTAAAGCAGTGTGGCTTCTCCTCTGGCTCCACAGACGATGTCTTTTTGTCTTGTACATAGTTTGTCGTCTTGGAGACTGACTCCCAACAACTGGGGAGATGACCTCTCATCTCCACGAGGGAAATATCATGAGATTTCCCACAAGTCTCAGGAGAAAGCAATGCCCTCACAGTGGCCTAATTGGCTACACTATGGCTATCTCCAGATCAACAGGCTTAACTCCACTCCTACATCTCAATCAAGAAATTTTCATGTTGAGTACATACTGCCACACTTTTGCTTAGCATAGTAACGTATGTAAGGTTCATCCATTACATAGCACATATCAGTAGTTCATTATATTTTGTGAATGAATGTTAGTCTATTCATATAGGGAAGCTGTTGTTGTTTCTGTTGTTGTTGACAATGATGATGATGATGTTAGGTGCTATCAAGTGAGTTCCAACACATAGTGACCCAATGTACAACAGACTAAACTCTGCTTGGTCCTGAAACACTCTCACAACCGTCCCTATGCCTGAGACCGTTTTTGCAGCCACTATGTCAATCATCACATCCTTCCTCTTTTTTATTTTTTGATTGTTCCTCTACTTTACCAAACAGGATGTCCTTCTCCAGATAATGTGTCCATAGTATGTAAGACTCTAAGGAGCAATGAGGCTGTCCTTCTTCAAAGACAGATCATGTTGTCCATTTATCACTCGAGGATATTTTGAATGTTCTCTTCCAGCACCGCAATTCAAATTCATTAATGCTCCTTTGGCCTTCCCTACTCAATGCTCAATCTTCACATGCATATGAGGTAATTGAACATACGTAGCTTGGGTCATGGGCACTTTATTTCACAAAGTAACACCCTTAGTTTTCAATACTCTAAAGTGGTCTTATACAGCAGATTTAACAATAGAACACTTCTTTTAATCTCCTGACTGTTGCTTCCATGAGCATTGATTGTGTATCAAAGAAAGACAAAATCGTTGACAAATTCAATCTTTTATCTATTTATCATGGATTATTGGTGCAGTCATGGGTCTATTCGACTTATTCACTTTGAGTCATATTCATAGTGAAGACTGCAAAGTACCTGAAGTTCACTTAAATTTCAGCAAGTATAGGTGTGTCATCTGCACATCACAGGTTTTAATAAGGTTGTCTCCAAACTTGATGACAAAATCTCTTCATGAGCTCTCTGATGATTTGCTCAGCATACAGATTGGACAAATATGGTGAGGGGATACAACCTTGATATGCACCTTTCTTGATTTTACATCATGCAGTTTCCCTTTTTCCGTTCTCACAACTGCCTCTTCATCCACGTACAACTTCTGATTGAGCGCAAGGAAGTGTTCTGGAATACCATGTTTCTTAATACTATCCACTGTTTGTTATGATGCACACAGTTTAAGAATGCCTTAGAAGAGTCAATAAAACACAACTAAATGTTTATTCTGGTATTGTCTGCTGTGAGCCAAAATCATTCTGACTTCAGCAATGCGATCCGCTGTTGCATGTTCTCCTCTGAATCTGGTGTGAATCTCTAGCAGTTCCTTGTCAATGTACTGCTATAACTGCTGCTGCATTCTTTCTTCAACATTTCACTTACCTGTGTGGCGGTTTTTACCCCTGAACTCAAGATATACATTAACAAAATTTGTTTTTCCCATTTTATATAGGAACAATCAAAGATAGCATCCAAACAAAATAATCAAAATTTAACTTTCCATATTGTTTCCAGAAAATAAGTCAATAAACTGCCAGGACATATCTGACTTCTGGCTAGCGCAACAAGTAACAATACAATAAGGCACAAATCAAACATACATCTATTTTCCATCTTTATCATATGTTCTCTAGTACCCCACACTCGGTTCCATAATGCTTTAGTCTGGGTAGACTAGAGGAACAAATTCATAAACATGCATATGGATATAAGGAAAAGGTTTATATGCAAGAGGAATGCAACATTGGGAAAGCATCCCAACCCAGTCCAGTTCAAAGTCCTAAGTGTGATATTAGCCCATATGTCTGATACCAGTCTATAATATCTCCTTCTGACTCACAAAGTCACATGCCAGTGGGTGCAGAGTCCTGTCACCAGTAGGGTTCTCCCCATGGCACCTCGCTTCTAGGGCTCAGGATCCATCAACAGCATCCAGTGGTGGTAGAAGCAATTCAGCAAAGAAGGATCTCCACATAGCTTCTCCAGCTTCAGAAATCCGGTTCCATCTGGATAAGGCCATGTGGCTTCTCCTCCGGCTCCTTCAACTTCTCCTCCGTAGTTCGCTGTATCTGAGACTAACTCCCAACAACTGGGGAGATAGCTTCTCATCTTCATGAGACATCTTCCAGAAATCTCAGGAGAAAGCCATGCCCGCATGGAGGTCTCATTGGCTATTCAATGGCTATCTCCAGATTAACAGGCTAGACTCCACCCCTACACATCAATCAGGAAATTAGCAGAAACACATGACTGTCACAATGTGATACTGTGATAATTACAAAATTTGATACCAACCTGTTTGTCAGGTCACTACCTGAAGCCACCTCCTTGTGAATTGGCCTTTCTCATAAGGAGGGTCCTGGGAACTCCCTTTCTCTCAGCCTTCATCTTCCTGCTGGCTGACCCTGATCCCTGCAAGAGCCACCGACATCATATCCATAGGACTTTGCACCCACCGGCCTGTGATCTTCTTGCATTCTGCATCATTGACTGTGGCTGCTTGAGTCTGAAGAGGCACTTATGGACTTGAATCAGACTTAGGACCTGAATTGTACTGGGCTGGCATATTTTCTCAATATGCAATTACTTATAAATATATATCACTGAACTTGTTTCTGTAGTCAGCCTGATCTATCACTGATATAAATCATATCATTCTATAATTTGAGCATTTGTGTTGGATCACCTTTGTTATGGGTACAAATATGGATCTCTTCTAGTCTGTTGGACAAGTTGCTATTTTCCAAACTGCCTTGCATACACCCGTAGCTTGATGAAATATATCAGTTGCTATTCCATCAATTCCTGCTGCCTTGATTTTGGCTATTGCATTCAGTGGAGCTTGAATTCCTTCCTTAGCTTCATTCATCCTTTTCTCTATGCTACCTGATGAAAAGATGGAATGTTGATGAGTTCTTTTGGTGCAGTGAATCTGTGTTTTCTTTCTATCTTCTTTTTTGTTTCCGGCATAATTCAATATTTTGCCCATAGACTCTTTGAAGGTTGCAACTTGAGTCTTTACCTTTTTCTTCAATTATTTCTTCTAGGTGTGCCGAGTGTTTTCTTCTCTTTTGCTCTTTGAATCCTAGGTCTTTCCATATTTCATTATTATATTTGTTTTGTCTTCTCTAAGATGCTTTTAAAAAATTCTCTTCAGCCCTTTGATTTCTTCCTTTCTTCCATAGGCTCTAAGTACTCTAAAATTAAGAGCACGTTTCAGGGTCTCTTTTGACAAGCACCTTGTCATTTATCTCTTTCCAGTCTTTTAAATGACCAGTTGCTGTCTTCACAAATGATAATCTTGGTGTTTTCGCACACCCCATTCTCTCTTCTGTCATTAATATTCAATGTGTCAAGTCCATTCTTCAGATTGCATCGATATTCAGAAGGGAAAGAATGGAGATTGTACGTTAGCTCTCATGGACCTTTTAAAAGTTTTGTTCAGTTTATTCTGAACATAAGTATGAGGATTGAATGGCTAACTGCTGATACTGAGCATTTCCATTGTCTTTTCCCACAGAAGGAATCCATTTGCTTTCTAAGAATTCCATGTAGAGATGTCCCTGTGTTGTTAGAAAATGTGATCTCCAACTTCGTTTCAATCACCAATTACCTATTTTCCAATGTTTGATTCTTCCTCTCTGTCTGCAACTTTTACAAGTTCCAATAACTGCTAATATCTCTGTACTGCATGTTTGATCATATCCAGCTCAATTCACTGAAAGAATTCTTAAATATAGCCATAACATGTTTCTGTGGTAGATGTTTAAATTTGAATAATAGACTGATTTGACATCCTTAAAGGTAGGTTGGTGTCATGAAATTTGACAGAATTTTGTTTGGTTCTATTTTTGCTGTTATGATTAAAATTGCTGTATGGCATTTTGTGTGAAGATATATATTTTCAATTTATTTATGTGCATACCTAGGAATGGGATGATTGAGTCAAATGGTAGCTTTGTGTAACTTTCTGAGCAACTCTAAACTATTTTCCATAGTCGCTGCACCACTTTATATCTCTGTCAAGATTATATGAGGCCTCCCCTGTCAACCACAGCCTTTTATAAACCAAGTGTACACAATTTAAGCTCTAATACCAATTCCTCCTTCATATTTACATTCTCATATTTTCAGTCCTCAGATCACACAAAATGGTGTGCTTCTTTTATGTGGACATGATTGACATCTCACTTTGAAAAGACCATTCAGATATCAGATGTTGTTCCTTCTGTTGTTCAGACACCACCTAGTTTCTTTAGCACACTTTGCTAAAACACCCATATATTCAGTGATTTCTTCATATGGGTGAGTAGCAAGAAGGGTCATTTCATGGGAACCATTTTTTTCTATCCTGGCTGTAGAATTAAGTGCATGCACCCAATCCATTCATATATCTGAGTCCCACATACTGTAAGGCACTCACAACATAAATAAGGAAGACTTGAATGCATCACACACTGTTATAAGAATAAGCAAATCTTTCTTGGAACAGCACAGCTACAATGATTCTTAGAAATAGAGATGGTGGGAGACATCATATGAGGAAAATAATGCACTGTGACCAAGTTTGTTTCATTTGAGGGATATAGGGATGATTCAATATTTGTAAAATATTCAGTTGAATCTACCAAATAGGCAAGGCAAAAAACAAAAAGAAGCAACCATATCAGTAGGTGCTGAAAAGGCACTTGACAATATCCTTTTTAAATCAAAATTCTCCACAAAATATGAAGAGGTAAAAATCCCTCAGCATAATAAAAGCCATAGATGATAAACTAAGAGGCAGAATCACACTTAATGGGGAAAAAACTAGTAACATTTACACTGAAAACAGGCATTAAACAAGGATATCCTCTAACATAATTCTTCCTTAATATCATGCTAGATGTCTTAGCTAGATCCATCAAAAAACAGAAAGAAATTAAGGGAACACAAATGGACAAAGAAAAAGTGAAACTCTCACAATTTGCAGATGATGTAATCCTATACAAGAAGCCCACTGGAAGCAATCTAGAGATTGAACAAGTTTAAAGGATACAAAATTATCAGCCAGGATTCAATCAGATTCCTGTATATCTTGTGAGTGGAGCTATGAAAATATTAATACATACAATTACCAGTTAAAATAATCAAATAATGATGAAATAATTAGAAATAGACTTAATTGAAGAAATAAAAGATCTATACAAAGAAAACAAGAGAAAATTACTATAAGAAATTTTGAAAAGATTAGGGATCTCTTGCTCATGGATGGGCAGAAATAATATTGTAAAAATGTCAGTACAACCTGAAATGATCTACAGGTACAATGAAATCCCAAGTCACATCCAAAATATATACTTTAAGTAAATGGAAAAATTGTCACCTTGATATAGGTAGGCAGAAGACCATGATAAACAAAGAACCTCTTAAAAGGAAAATAAAGTCAGTTACTTCACACTCCCTTACCTAAAAACCTACTACATAACCCAGTATTCAAAATATCCTGTTATTGGCACAATAAGGGTTTGATAGAATAATGCATTAGAACAGAACACCCAAAAGTAAATGCATTAATCTACAGACAGCTAATCATTAACAAAGGACCTAGAAATATCCAGTGAGACAAAAACAGCATCTTCAATAGGTGTTGTTGACAAAATGGATTGCATATGCAGAAGAATGAAATAAGATTTCTATCTCTCCTTAGCAAAAAAAATATCTCAAGGTATATTACTGGCCTACATGTAAGCCCCACAGTCCTCAGAATCATCAATCAGAAAGCTGGGACAAAATTAAGGTCCCTATTGCAGGGTATACATAGACTACCAAGTAAAATGAAGGAGACACAAAGAGTGGAAGACAAGATAAATGACTTGGACATGTTGCAATTACTTCACTTGAACACACCAAAATACAGTATTAGGAGAGAAAAAGGAGAGTGCACAGATTTGGAAAATTTTTAGTAAGAAAAATCAGGCAGAGATCTTATTTCAAAATCTACCGAACTCTACGAAAGTTCAATATGAAAATAATGACTCAATTGAAAAGTGTGAAAAAGACATGGACACACAATTCATCAAAAGTGAAATACAAATAACTAAAAAACACATGAATAAAAGTGCACAATCACTTGTCATCCAGGAGATGCAAATGAAAACCACAATGGAAAACCATTTTATGTCAGCAATGCTAGTTCAACTAAAAACAAAACAAAAAACTAGAAAAGAACAAATAGTAGAGAGGACGTGGAAAGATTGGAACTCATGTACATGGTTGGTAGAATTTTAAACACATATACCGCAACATGATGTGACATGAAGCAACTGAAAACTGAAATGCCATACGATCCAGAAATGCCATTATTAGGAACATACCCCAATGAAACAATAGACATAGCGGGAGTCTATATATGCTTTCCCATGTGTGGAGCAGCACAGTTTACAGTAGCAAGCCAATGGAAGCAACCCAAATACTCACCATTGTAGAATGTATAAAGAAAATGTGGTACATACACCATATGGAATACCGTGTATTCCTAATAAGACAGTGATGAAAGCATGGAACATCTTGTGACATAGATGGACCTGGAAATGAATATGCTGAGAGAGATAATCAACAACATAGGGAAAGTATTGCATGAGTCCATTACTAGAAGGACAAGTATTAATTAATGAAATATTACAGACCAATCCACAGAGAAAGGGAAGTATGTCTGCCTACCAGCCAGGAATCCTCTAATGTGCACTTCATAAGAACCATCTGGAGACCGAAGACCTCACAATGGGTGGGTTTGCCCCTCCAAGAAGGAGAAAAAGGAAGACCATTCACTTGATGGTATTCAACATTGAGCAAACGCTTTCACAAACCAAGAGGCGCTCCACAGGAATGACTGGAGAACCTAATGGAAAAATCAAGATGAGGCAAGGGGAAGACAGCATCTGTATACCAGAGGAGGAATTGATATTTCTGTTGGTGGGTTTGGTGGGTAAATGGGGAGGAGCAACCTCATAGCTGGAAGGGATGCCAAATATTAATTGTAGGAAAACTAAGGGAAGAATAAAATTTGTTCCATGTTCCTGGATAGAAATGTGCACTATGTTTCTACCCACCCCTTGGTAAACCGTGTCATGGACTTAGCACAAAGATGACCTTCCAGGGAGCATAGCATCCTCCAGGGACATGCTTTCACATTGTGAAAGCTTGACTGAATGAACTGGACCTTGAATCAAAATTATCTGTACCTTGGATTTAGGAAGAAAAACACACTAATGGGAGAGTAAACACGGGACGGATACCAAAAAATGTAGAAATGATGGTCATTGGAGCTTGGGGGGGATACCTTATTTAGTGGATATCAATGAGAGAGGACATAGTACCACATAGATGTTCCCCTTGCATTAATATATCAGTTTTTAATCTGGAAGGCAGCAATCTGCCTTTGTCAGAAATTTTCACCAATCCCCATGTTGAATGAAATATAGCTTCAAGAACTGAAAAGCATAACATTGCATGCTCTCTTTCCTGATACGATTGCTGAGGACAAATGTGTGCATAAGCAAATGTGGTGAAGAAATCTGATGGTGCCTGGCTACCAAAAGATATAGCGTCTGGGGTCTTAAAGGCTTGAGTAAAAAAGCGACCATTCAGCTCAGAAGCAAAAAAGCCCACACGGAAGAAGCACGCCAGCCTGTGTGATCATGAGGTGGTGAAGGGGTCCGGTGTCAGGCATCAATGAGCTAAAATTATATTATTACTAATGAGGGGGAGTACAGATTGGGGAACCAAAGCCTATCAATAGGTGAGGTGACATCCTTTTGCAGAGGGGTTACAAGAAGGCTATGAGGCAGTTAAGATACAGGGTAGGAGCTATGACATATGCAACCTTCCTCTAGTTCCCAGCTGCCTCCCACCCCCTATCATGACCCCAATTCTACCACATAAATCCAGCTAGACCAGGAGATGTACAGTGAAGTTGGAAACATGGGAAACTTAGGATAGATGATCCATCAAGACTAGTAATAGGAGGGTGGAGAAAAGTATACCAAACAAAGACAAAAGACAAAACTGAATGCAATAACAATGACCTTACTTCAACCTCCCATGCTTTCCCCTAGAAAGTATTATTCCAGTTACTATATCCTTAGTTATACCTGCCCTGATTTATCTACACAGAAAAGTATACCAAACAAAGACAAAAGACAAAACTGAATGCAATAACAATGACCAAATAGAACTTAGAAAAACTTCAATTGAAAAGCAAGCATAAAATATTTAAAAACTGGAGCAATTTAAAAATTGATCCAATGATAGATTTACTGAGAGTACACTTTCACCTATCAGATCTATCAGACTACCCTTTCCAATGCTCTCTGTCTGATAGTGAAACTCTTCACATTCCAGGACTGCGGTCAGAGGGGATTCACCCGGGACAGAATCCACTTGGAAACTCACAAAATAGATTCGGGGCTTATACTACCACCTATGGCATTCCGCACACTAGGTGATTAGAATTGAAGTTCTATTACCATTCCTTCCTGTGGCCTTACATTTTGTTATTTACAAGACTATCAATATGAACTTCCTCTGGTGTAATGGAGTTCTTTCTCAAAAGGGCCTTTCCCCACCTTCAATAAAGGGTTTGGGGGCCTATAAAGTGGCTCAATTCTGGGAGTTTTGAGGAGTAGTGACTCTCTATTTGGGTGATTCATGTTAGACAATCATTCACTCACCTGCTCTAGAATGTTTCTGCAGATATCGGTCAAGTAGATATTTATTAGGCTTCCCATCCCCTGGACTCAGAGGGAAACCTTGCCTAAGGAGCCAACCCCAAAGGTCCATATTCTGCCTATTCTGATTAGTCAGGCTATACTGATTACTACATTGACTCTATTATCCATTATGGTAACAACTGTCCAGTGAGTGCTGAACCTTGCCTCCTGTACCCATGGGGCTCCATTGCAGAAAATCAGGGCAGCTCCCCATCAAGTATGCCAGATAAAACAGAAGGATCACATGGGTCTTTGAAAATAACTTTCCTGCTGTTCACTGTGTCTTCAGGATGCTTCCTTTTGGGGTCAGTCAATGGCTTTATCCTTATAAGCCCACTAAGTAAAATCCAAAATTCCAAAGCTGTTGAATAACTTCTTCTATTATATACCAACATAGGTCTACACTTCAACTTGACTTGGTGAATATCATCTTTCAATCCATTCTTCAGTAGTTGGACCAAGAAAGCTATTAGATTCTCTCCTGATCTCTCCAGATGAAACACTGAATGTTCAATCTGTCCCTAGAGGATTGATAGTATTAAATTCAGACTCATCAAACATGTTCCTCTCTCTTCAGGGGGAAAGTAATGGATGGAGATGATCCTAGCGTTAGGGAATTAGTGGTGCTTTGACTTTGGTTTTGGTTAGTTCTTTTGCTTGGAGGGTGCCCATCAGTGGCAGCCTGGGACCAAAACATATGTAAAATGTTCATGCTCTCGTTGCTTTATGATGACGTACATCAATCTAGCAGGCTTGGCTATGCCTTGGTACATGAATACTGCTGAAAGTCTTAATCCATCTCCAACCCTCACTGTTGGACTAATTAGTGTTCAGACGCTTAAGTTTTGAATAGGTAAAAGTTTATAATTGATGTAACATAGTAGAAAAAAACTTTTTTTACATGCATGGTTTCCTTTTCTCAACAAGGTTTTAAATGATTTATCATTGACTAAATTGGTGGTACCATCATTCCGAATATCTGAAAACTGAGTACTAAATTTAGGAATGAACTTAGATTAGCATTAATTGTGGAGGAGCTGGTGTGCAGCCAGTTGTGTATAGGATAAAGACAGAAGACTGGCTGTTTAAGGAACCAAATGTTGCTTCAATAAGACATAATATTGAAAGTATGTTGAGATCATTTTATTGAAAAAAATGTCAACAGCTAAGCTCTATGAAGAGTGCTGCATTATGTCAGGAAATGCTGAGTTACTTTTGCTAAGGCCCACATTTGGTAATGAAGCGCAGAGGAGTATAAAAGCTTTTTTTTGAGCTAGCTTTCATCACTGACAGCTCATAGACGCCAAGGATCACCCTCCTTTTTTATTTTATTTTTTAGCATTTTTATTTGAAATAATCTTGTTTCTTTTTTTTCCCCGAATGATTTTATTGGGGGCTCTAACAGCTGTTATTTAGTGCATCATTTGTATCAAGCATTTTTGTAAACATGTTTCCATGTTTCCAAATATTTTCTGCTTGACCCTTGATATAAGCTCTCCGTTACTCTTCCTCTTTTTAATAAATCACCTTATGGGTGACTCCTACAACTCCCATCAGGATCCATACATCCATCACTTGTATGCAGACCACATTTGCACACTTGTTGCCATCATCACTCTCAAAACAACCTCCCTCTACTTAGGCCCCCAGTACCAGATTCCCCTATTTCGCTTCCCTTTCCCACCCCTCACCCATGAATGCTTAATAATTTATAAATAGTCATTACTTTTTCATATCTTACACTGTCTAATGTGTCCCTTCAATCGCTTCCCCATTATCTGGAGATTATATATAGATTCCTGTTTTCAGTTCCCCCTTTCTATTCTACCATCCCTCCACCTTTCCAGTCGCCTCACTCCCAACGCTATCCCTGAGGGTCCATCTATCTAGAATCCCCCATGTTTCCCACTCCAGTTCACACCCCCTGATCTAGCTAGACTTGACTGCTAGAACTGGGATCATGAGAGTGGGTGGGAGGAAACATTAGATAACAGGAGGAAATTTGCATATTTCATTGTTATTTCACTGTACCTTGACTGACTTATCTCCTCACTGCAACCCTTCTGTGAACAGATGTCGCTTCACTCTCCTTTTTCTTTTTAAGAGAATTCGCCCAGCATATGTAGTCCTAATGTTCAACCCAATCAAAATGGCTTGTGATAACGGGGCTTTCGTTTATCAGATATGTTTCTAACCCCATGACTGTGGAGAAAGTGAGACTATTGGAAACTGACCTCAAATTCCTGCAGTTACATATGTTTCGTACATCTAGAAATGCTCTGGTATCAATTCCCAATTTTATTAAAATTATTCTTGAGTTCTTATGTATTTCACAGTCATTTCAAAAGCACACAAGCCACACTCAAGTTTGGCTCCATATAACACAAGAGACTCATAAAATTTCCTTTCAATAAAGGAGACATTTTACTGGTCCACATTCTCTGCCTTTAATATAGGGTCAAGTGATTGTTTTTCTACCTCCTTAAGCTGGAGGAATTGGCAAATTGGGCAATATTCATGCCGCTGCTATTTCTCCTACATCAGAAAAGAAACTGCGATCTGCTATCCTGTGGTTTCTTACCCACGCGGGAGGAGAGAAGCAGAAAGGCCAAGAAAAGAAAGGATGGGAAAAATTACCTGTGGGGTCAAATGTTCAACTAAGGTGAAGCTGTGCGGGGGTCATTGCCATTCTGAGAAATGCTGTAATTGACTAGGGGGATTGTTTGGGTGCTGAATACTTTGCTACTTGCCAGCACAATGCGTCAGGGCTGGGAAAATGCAAAAAAGAAAAAAAAAAAACCCTTCCCCACCTAACCTCCCACCTCGCCCCGTCAGGCCTTCCCATCCAATGGCTATTATGTGGCCAGTACAATCATTGTGACCTCACAGAGTGAATTCTGGCCAGTAACGCAGGCACCAACCAGGGTTAGAGCAAGACAGAAGGATAGAGGCAGTGCCTGGACCACAGGCAATCACGTCTAATCCACTGTCTCCGAATAGTCCGACCACCGTAAACTTCAGCCGCTGAAAACCAGGGCTCACCAGGCATTCAATATCAGCATTCACGATACTCCAGCCTCCAGTCTGCCGAGTTAAGTGGAATGCCCTACTCCCACCCTTGCCAAATCTCCAGTCGGCCTATCCCCCTCCACTGATAGCCTCTTCCACATCCAGTGCAGCTCGACAAGACCGTCCCATCAGTCAACTCCGCTTTTTATTGCTCCTTCGGATTTGGGATCACCGAGACCGCCCACCACCGGGAACATCGCCTTGAATCGGACAGGCCGAAGGTAACCACCATATTAAGATGATGGCCTTAAAGCGAATCAAAAAGGAGCTCGTAAATATGAGCCATGACCCCCCAGAGCAGTGCTCAGCAGGACCGGTAGGGGATGATATGTTCAAGTGGCAAGCAACAATCACGGGACCAAACAACAGCCCCTACGAGGGAGGAATTTTCCGTCTATCAATCAAGTTTCCTGTTGATTACCCATACAACCCCCCGAATGTCGTTTTTCTTACAAGAATTTATCATCCCAACATTAACAAACAAGGTAAAATATGTCTAGACATACTGAACTCTGAATGGTCGCCGGCACTTTCCATCTCAAAAGTATTATTATCTATAACTTCATTGTTGTGTGACCCCAACCCAGAGGACCCTTTGGTTCCTTCCATTGCAAAAGTGTACAAGAGGAACAGAGAATTGTATGAGAAACTGGCTCAGCAATGGACGGAGAAATACGCCATGTAATTTTGAAGTGCAATCCAGCTCAGAATTACAAAAATAAAAAGAGAGACACTTCACAATTGAGAATGCTGTCTTTTCACTAGCCTGTCCTCCTGAGTACACGTATGTTCACAATCTGTGTCACAGTGGGGAGGTTTGTCTGCCAGACACATGCCAGTTTTCACCTCGATTGGGGCTGGGGACATGGAGGTCACTTCTGGGACTGCCTCAAGTTTGGCAGTTTCAAAATCAGTAGTGTCATGGATGAAAGATGAGGGCTTGTATTCCTGTTAAGGGTTTTCCTCCCAGAAATCCACAGGGACAAGAAGTGTTGTTTTGGTTTGGGTGGTTTGGGAAACAAGCAGACACAAGGGGGTGGTTGTTTAGGACAAGGAAAAAAGTTGCCCCATCAGTGCTTAAGTCTGCTTAATGGGAAGTCTCTTAGAACTAATAAATGAAAAGCTGAGTCGAGATCACAAGCTAGTTGGGTATTCATTTTTTCCCAAAGAATGTTTGTCTTCATGATGTGTTATTTATTGCTGCTTTGATTATGGTAAGAAGATTAAAATAATACACGCCTTCTCCTTTGAGTTTAATGTTGAAGTGCCAGAGAATGAAATAACTCTAAATGATTAGAAAATAAATTGATGTGTTTTCTTCAAGGATTATCTGTCCCTTTTCCATCTTTGGGGCCACACTGCTTCTTTCTTATGCTCTAGATTTCATGGGGCTTCTTCATTCATATATTCCTAAAATATTTCAACTTTGTCTTCTCAAGACTGTGTAGTGTCTGAGTTTTTCCCCTGCTTACAAACATACATTAGTCTCATGGCCCAAGATGCTTGAGATAGAGGCAAATACTTTATTAGACAGCGCAGCAGGCAGCGTGATCTTCATTAGCATCTGGTCGTGACTCCATGTCCTAAGTCCTGCAGTAATGAAGTGTAACACAGGGGAGATTGGTGTCACATCTTTGCGACTATGCAGTCATTAAATCTGCAGTCTTCAAAGGGGGCTGACAGCAGACTTCCCCAAACTGCGCCTTAGGCTCAGGGGTGAGGAATATTTTTGTCGGCCAGGGACCCGAGGAATATCTACAGCAACGTTTGTGGGTCACACATTGAATGAATTCCCTGCTGCTGTGATGTTTGGAATTGCTCCTTTTGGGTGCACCTAACATTGATGATTTCCCAGGACTCATATAGGACACTATACGAGAGAGAGAGAGAGAGAGAGAGAGAGAGAGAGAGAGAGAGAGAGAATGTTTTATTCATTTCACCAGGAAACAAGAAAAAGTATTCTCCATAAAAGTCACCCCTTTTTCCCAAGAGCATCAAGTCAAAGGGTGTAACATGATGTGCAGATATACCAAGGGACATTTACAGCCATAACTTTTAGGGGCATGGATCTAACTAGATTTAAATATAGAAGTTATTTTATAAGCAAACAAACTTTCTTTCTACTTGAGCCCTTGATATAAACTCCCTATCTTTTTGTTTGCTTGTTTGGTTTGGTTTTGGAAATGATGATAACATATGTACAAATGTGCTTGATACAATTGATCATGGATTGTTATAAGACCTGTAAGATGCCCTAATAAGATAATCTATTAAAATAAATACATTACTATTTTGTTTGTTTGAAACACAATTGCTCCTCGAAATGTATAAATTTAAGAATGACTAACCTGCTTAATGAACAGCATTTTAGTCTGTGATTTTAAAATATATTCTAACTTATTTGTAAAGAGTTGGATACAGGACAATAATGGTGCAATAATTCGAAATATAGAAAATATAATCTTTATTTCTATCCTAAACTGCCCAGTTTCCTTGACCTTAAGACAGTGTCAATCAATTTAAATGCCCTATATTCACATCGCTTAATACGATGTCTGTCAGTGACATATGATTAGTGACCAATGTATTTGGCTAAGTACAACTGGATTTTTGAATTTTTTTTAAATTTTGTGTTGTTCCTGGTGGACTAGTGAAATAAATCCAGTGGCAGTCATAAATATGTAGCAATGCACTTTACAATCAGATGCTAATTTTACATCAAGAAAACATCCCTGCCCAGTTCAACTGAGGTCCTTACATCAGATCTTAGTCCATCAGTCACTCTTCAATCTCCCAAAGTCAAATGTAATGTCGTAGAGTGCAGGAAGATCGCTGTTGTCCAGTGTATGCAAAATCCCATGGATCCAATGGCATTCGCCGTGGCAACAATCAGGGCCAGCTAGCAGGAAGGTGAAGTCAGAAAGAAGCAGTTCTGAGGGCCCTCCTTATGAGAACCCATACCCACAAGGAGCCACCATCCTGGTGTGAACCGATTGCCAGATTGGATACCACCACTACACTTATGTTTATCTTCAAGTTGACAAGAAATTATATAACCACCGCAAATTATAATTAAATTTAAAGCCATGTAGTCGCATGTGGCTCATGGCCTCTTTGTCATAAAAAGTGACGGTAAAGCAGGAAATAAGCATAGTAAATTTTAGTATGGGTCAGAAAGCCAAGACTTATACTTGGCAGCTCAAGGGGACTCATTCCCTCTTCTGAAAGGAGAAGCTTGCTCTCACCTACCATGGAAGCATTTCACCAGAAACGGCTCTAAGATTCCATGGGGCTTCCAGGTCTTGCTCCCCTTGTTTGTTGCCCCTAGCGACTTTTCCACCAGACACTGTTTTACTACTGCCTTGGCTTTATTATCATGTGGATTGATTTGGTAGGTGTGGTTCATCAATATTATTGGAAGGATTTCAGAAGCACCAACCTCCATGTTTTTATAAAGTGTCAAATCACTTAAGAGTTTAATCTGTACAACTCAACATTTCATAGATTGAGATTCATAGCTGCCCACATCCTTATAATTTCCTTTTCTCGACAGTATTTTAAAATCTATACCACGGGCTCAATTGATGAAACTTTCAATGGAATCTTAACTTATGTCCCAGTGTGATGACAAATAAGATTCTCTAACATGAAAAGGCACTGATGTTTCCATAGCAAACCAGACATATCTATAAACCATAGATATAGGAATGGATTTATGGACCAAATTTGATTCTAAGCACAATCTAAGTACAATTAGTTCTTAAAGGATGGTCCTGCTTCATGAAGAACTCACTGAAGGCATGGTTGCCATATCAAAGTATGGTGAAGAAACTAGTTGGTGCCCGACTATCAGAAGCAATAATATCTGAGGTCTTTAACATATGCCTCCCAACAAGCAACCATCCCTTTGAGGTATCAACTACGTCCATCAGGAAGAGAAGCACCAGCCTGTGTGATAGAAGGTTTATAAACAATAGATTCCACCCACATGGATTAAGGCTCTGGTGAATCCCCTGTGACTACAATTGAGAGATGTGAATATCCTTATTATCAGCCAGTCCAGTATTTTACAGTTAATTTTGGTAGTTACAGTAGATATAATATTTGTTTTAATTTTTGACTCACCTTAGAGATGTCTCTGTTTAAAAAACTAAGGAAGAGGCTATGCATTTGTATCGAGCCTCTGGTGAATTCCCTCTGACCATAGACCAGGGATGTGCACAACCTTATAATCATGCAGAGTACACTGGAAAGTGGGTTATTACTGATGCAGATAAACTGAAATGTAGCACTTTCCTTTTTCTCTCCCTTTTGTTTATCTTAAATTTATTCTACTTTTTAATATTTTTTGCTTTTGCTTGAAGTATTTCTCTGTTTTGCTTCATTAGTGCTGCCAGGGGCTTTTTTATATATTTTTCTGCACATGAAATCTTGGATAGATAAAACTATTGAGATAATAACTGGTTTCATAGTTTTTTTGCAGTTATTACAATGGAGCTTAGGGGGATGGGGAGCTAACAATGAAGAGTATAAGAATGAAGAAAATGTTCTCAAATTGAAGTGATGGTTGTACAACTCTACTTAATAGAATTGAACAGTTGAATTGTACAGTATGTGAAGTGTATGCCAATATCATTGTTTTAAAAGGCATTTGAATAAACAGGAAATTAAAACATTGGGATCATTTCAGCTCTGGGTCAGCCCTCCTTACACAATGCAGGGTCCCATTCTCTGCTTTCATGAGAACAGCTATTGTGCAAAACTACCGCCAGAATATCTTGTTTGGACAACCTCTGCTTTCTGGATCAGCCCCTCCTCCTTGAGTCCTTCTTTGTATATGCTTACAGTCCTTAGCTAATTTGTTTTTTACACTGTGTTGCCTGCATGCTTTCACACACTCTCTCTGCTGCTTTTAAATTAATGGGATATCCACTCACAGAATGGTCACAAGGAAAGGATGGGTAAAACATGTTGCAGTGTAACAGAAAATAAATACACAGTATTTCTCTGGTTCTTTGAGGGGTATTCACTCCTCACTACCACTACCCATTCACTGGGGGTTAGATTTGAGCATCTGCATAGGTATAAGTAACATATAAGAGATCATGAAACATGGATTCCAGACACAGAAATGAGAGCAGTGATACCAGGAGTGTAGGAAAAAGGTGGGAAGAAGGGGAAAACAATCACAATGATAAACACCTAATTACAACCACCACTAGCTTTTCATTTATCAATTGATCAGGAGGGTGGGGTTTTCATGTGGGTTAATAAAGAGCTGATACTGGGGCTGAGCCCCGGTGGCGTAGTGGTTGTGCGCGGGACTGCTGCCCACTGGGATGGAGGTTCGATTCCAGCTCCATGGAATAAAGGCTGGAGCTCCTACTCCCACCACCTGAGGGCAGTGATGCCCCCGCCAAAAAAAATAAATAGAGAGCTGATACCAATTAAAGCTCTTTCTTATTCATGCCCTTTTGTATATGATTTCAAAGGTTGGCATGGGAGATAGACTTCACTTCCTAAAACTTCCCAGGGGGAAGATAATCCATTTCCACACCTAATACCAATTGCCCCCAGGTATACATCAAGCATGATTCCATACGCTTTATCTTTTCTGACAACAACCATTTCTCTAAGACTGCCCTAATTTTCTGCTGCATTTGAAAATTAATTGCAATGTCCTTACAATTCTCACAAACAAAACATATAAATGTTAACCAGGAAGGCCACCTGTCATTAGATCACACTGTCTCACAGTGTCAGGTCTCAGAAAGGCAGGCCCTCTGCTCTGTTTCATGATGGCTTTCTCTTCTGCCCCATGATCTCCACATCATGGGTTCTGGTGCACCTTCTCATGGCCTCCATCCCTTTAGAAAGGGATTTCAAATGTGCTCCACTGGTGTGCTTCTTTAGTACTTCTAGGAATTCACTCTAATTCAACTTCTGAAAAAACTCTGTTAAAGCTAGGGTAGAGTATTGTAGTCAAGGGGAGGGTATTGTTTATATCTGCACATGGAAAGTGGGGCCAGAGTTCAACTCGCTGCTCCAAGATACGAATGTAAATTATTGGTTTGAAGCAGGGATCCAATAGAGAGGTCTGAGGGACTGGCCTCAATCACAACTATGTGGACAGCTGCCCCTTACCGCGCAAGAATTTACTTCAGAGGACAACACAGAAGCTACAGATCAGGGAGAGGAACATGTCTCACCACAGCACATAGGAAAATATGAAAGGGGAGGAAGAGAGAGTGAGGAGCATCCTGGCCCACCAAGGCTTGAGGATGATATCCCTGCACAAAGCAGCCAATGCACAGAGAGGACCCTATGTCTGTCCTCACTATGAGACATGGCATTCCTCACTGACTACAGGGGACAACACTGGAGACACATTATTGGAATTGTACCTAATCTGACCCAAGCACACCAAAGCAAAACACTAAGGGGGTTCAATAGAACAGCAAGGGGAGCAGAGCAAGGACGTACAGAGGGAATCCCCAAAAATAGACTTTGAAGCCAAGACATGGCACCCGATCAGACGTGACTGGAATACACTCCTAAAGGTCAAAACAGACCTTGGACTATTTACAGGCTTTTCTTTTTGCATTGATTTGTTGTTGTTGTTGTTGTTGTTTCTTTTGTTGCTTTGTTTTGTTCTCTCTTGTTTTCTTTCATATTTCTCTGAAAGTCTTTCTAGGTAAGATAAGCAGGACAAACCATCTGGAGGAGAAAACAACGGGTTTACGGGAGAGGGGGAGGTGGGAGAAAGGAAGTGGGGTGTTAACAAACCCGGGGACAAGGGAAGAACAAGTGACTCAAGATTGATGGCGAAGAGGTTTACAAGGGCTGGTAGGTCTCGATCAAGGGCAATGTAAGCTAAAAGAGTTACTGAAACTCAAATGAAGGCTGAGCATGATAGTTGGACAGAGGAAAACAAAAGGAAATTGAGGAAAGAACCAGGAGACTGAAGTATTTATAGAGTTGTAAATATAGGCATGTACATAGGTAAATATGTTTATATAGGGTTATGTAGAAATAGATGTATGTGCATATATTTATAGGTTTACTATTAAAGTAGCAGACGAACAATGGGTCTCCACTCAGTAGTCCCTCAATGCAAGAATACTTTGTTTTATTATCCTGGCATTCCATGATGCTCACCTTCCCGACAAGATCGCTGAAGACAAAGTGGGTGCATAAGCAAATATGGTGCAGAGTCTGTTTGTGGATCAGAAGGCAGTCATTTGAAGAAAACAATGGAAAACTGCATAGTTTAATTTTAGGAAAGGTGTACATTAGGGTCCTATCATTTCATCACACTTATTCCATCTCTATGCTGAACAAATAGAGAACCTGGACTATGTGAGGGAGACTGTGGCATGAGGAGTGGATGAAGTTTTCTTAACAAGCTGCATTAGGCAAATGACATAATCTTGCTTGCTGAAAGTGAGATGGACATGAAGCACTTACTGCTGATTAAGGATTTCACCCTTCAGAATGGATTGGAAATCTATATAAAGAAACTAAAATACTCACAACTGCATCAGTAGAAAACATCACGATAAATACATGGAGAGAAAAGTTTCAAATTGTCAATGATTAGGAGGCATTAATCAATGTTCACGGAATCAGCAATGAAGACATGAAAGGACATATTGCATTGCGCTATTCTGCTACAGAGGACATCTTTTACAAGGTTGCAGAGCAAGTGTGTCACTTTGAGGATGAAGGTGAATGTGACCCAAGATACAGTGCTTTCAATACACTCATCTGCATGTAAAGTTGGACATTAAACAAGGGAGACTGAAGAAAAATGGATGCATTTAAATTTTGGTGCTGGGTAAGAGTATTAAAAGTATCATGGATTTCCAGAAGAGCAAACAAATCTGTCAGGAAAGAAGTGCAACCAGAATGCTCTGTAGACGTGATAATGGCTTAATCCACAACATCAAAACTCTAACCCCCAGCATCATCGGGACAATAATAGAGATAAAGATTTACAGCACATAGGACAGCTACATTGGATGACAAAATGAACTCTCACATTCCTAAGACATATTTTCAGGGGCGATCAGTCACTGGGAAAAAAAAAAACTGATCATACTTGGTAAGTAGAAGTTTAGCAAAAAAGAGGAAGATCCTTAGCAAGATGGACTGGCAGAGTGGCTGCAACAATGGGCTGAAATATAACGATAATTATGAGCATGCCAGCAGACTGGGAAGTGCTTCCTTCTGTGGTACAGAAAGACACTGTGAATCAGAACCAACTTGATGACATCTAATAACAGCACCAAGATATCTCAAAAAAAGAGAAGAAAGACTGAAGATACAAACTCATCCTGTAGATTGTATCCTGCCTCATTAACACCAACAAAAATAACAAAAGCCACGATAATAGAGTTGAATTCAACTTATAGTGACCGTATGTAAGATTTCCAGGAAAAAAAAAAAGAAATCTGAGATGGCAGTTCTTTTCTGGATTGACAGCCTCATCTTTCTTGTGAAGTGCAGCTAGTGTGTTTGAAACACTCCATTTGCAGTTAGAAGACCAACACCTATCCCACAGCACCAACAGGCTAATACTAGAGGCTAGCCTTTGCTGCTCATATGACCATTACGTTATCTCACAAGAAGTGGAGGAGAATTGCATTGCACTCAATTCATGGCCTAGCCAAGTTGACTTCTTTTTGGAGGAGATGGAGCAATTCAGTCATAACAAATGCTAATGGATCAATACTTTACTTAAATCTTCTGGACAGTAGAAGAAAAATTTTAAGTGAAACTAAGTAATTCCTGCAATCAAATGAGAATGTAAAAACAACATAAAATATCTTTACCACTCAATAAAAGCAGAACTCAGATGATAATTTATAGCAATAAATGCACACATCAAAAGAGAATAAGAGATCCAAGTTAATACCACAACCAAACAAATTGACCAAATAGTAAATGATGAACAGCAGAAACCCAAAGTCACCAGGAGAAATAAGACAATAATGATCAGAGCAGAAAAAAAGTGAAACAAAAAACTGAGAAACTAGAAAAAACAAAAGACAGAAGCAGTTTCTTTCAGAAGGTCAAAGCAAGTGACAAACCACTCCCCAAATTACAAAAGGAACAGAATGGAAAAGATTGAGATAATCAAAAGAAGAAATCATATGGGCACATTACAACACAGTCAAATGCGACAAAGATGAACACAACAGGTTGTAAAAATGTACAGTCCAGGGGCTGAGCTCCAGTGGCGTAGTGGTTGTGCATGGGACTGCAGTCCACTGGGATGGAGGTTCAATTCCAACCGCGGCTCCACAGGAGCAAAGGCTGGGCCTCCTACTCCCACCACCAGAGGGCAGTGATGCCAAAAACAAAATGTATATATATATACAGTCCAGAAAAACTTAGGAATTTAAAATAAACGGACAGATTTGTAGAAGCACACTACTTACCTAAATTAATAGAAAGTTTGAATAGACACATAACAAATAAGATATAGCAGAGGTTAAAAAGTCCTCCCCCCCCACAAAGTAATTTACTAGAGAATGCTATAAAAACAAATTTCCATGTGATACTAATTATATGGGTTGATAATTTGAATATTCCACAGTATCATCTTTCTTATGAAGGAATACAAATATTGATCTTTTTCATTCGATTGCCCAGGTTTTGCCACTTTTTTGGTATAGGTGAATGAGTGTTTCCCGTGCTTCATGAGTTTGTTGAAGTACTTCAACTGGTCTCCCACCAATTCAGACCCTTGTTGGTTTTTCTGCTAAGGCCTTCAGGACATCTTGGATTTTCTCCTTCCATGCCCTCTGCTTCTTGTTATTTGAATGCCAATAAGTTCTTTTATATTTGGTGGCTCTGTATATTCATGCCATATTCCTTAACTGCTTCCTGGAATGGTCTCTATTTTTCCCATAGAAGCCCTCAACATTGCACCCTGAGGCTTGCCTTTGTCTTCAGCCTACAACGCGCTGTGCATGTTTTGCCATGTTGTTTTTCTCCATCTAGGTTGCTGGACACTTCATTATAATACTCTCCTTTGTCTTCTTGAGCTACTCTTTGATATTTCTTATTCAGCTCTTAGTTCCCCATTTCTCCACTGCGATCACCTGCTCTGCAATCACGAATAAGTTTTGGAGTTTCATCTGACATTGACTTTGAGCTTTTCTGTCTTTCTGGTCTTTTTAGCAGCTATTGCCTTCTCTATGGATGTGCTTGATGCTATCCCACAGCTCAACAGGCCTTCTCTCATCCATGTCCAATGGACTACATCTATTTTGAAATGTGCTCAAAATCCGAGTCTCACTTTAGCATCTGTGGACTGGTTTTAATTTTATTCAACTTCAACTTCAACTTACATGTGAGAAATTTATGTGTGCCATTTGTGTTACTGAGAAATTATTTAATATGTAGAGGTCATCAGTCTTGCAAAATTCTGTAATGTAGTCTACAGCTATGTTTCTGCTACCAAGTTCAAAGTTTTCACCTATTATTCCTTCTTTATTTCCAGCTTTCACATTCCAACAGCCATAATTATCAATGTATCTTAACTGTACATTCTATTAACTTCAAAAATAAAGAAACTGGCAGGGTTTGTTCATTACTTGTTTTAAGTTGAAAAATTTTTTGAAGAATAATTCTAAAAAGGGATTGTCATAACTAGATTTTTGTGTGCATACATTCATTATCTGATCACAGAAAGCCTTGTACTTCAAAATACATTTTATGAATTTATTTGAAAATCATTTTATTGGGAATTTATACAGATAACATACAATTCCATAATTTGATCATATCAAGCAGTATTGTACAATTTCTACCAAAATCAGTTTCAAAGCATTTTCTTCCTTCTTAATATTCTTGATACCAGCTCCCATTTGCTTCCCCTTTCCTCTCTCACCTACCCTCTGGAGTCTTTGTGCTACAGTAAGTCTACAGGTTGATCATCCCTGGGTTTCATATACCACAGCAATCCTGTAAAAATTATATTTCTTCAGTCAACATTTACATTCTTGTATTATTGAATTGTCTAGTTCTACCAGAAACATGAGCCGTTCTACTCCTGGAAGTCGTGACAGTCATGGAAACACACGAGGCAGTTCTAAGTACACCCGTAGGGTGGATATTGGCCAGCATGGACTCACTGGCAGTAACTGGCTGAAACGGTGTTAGGTGACAATGTGATCTTATCCCCATTCTTAGGGGAAAGCAATCAATCTCTCATGATTGGAGATGGTATTGGGTTGAAGCTCTTTCGAAGTAGTCTTTTATTAACTTAAAACAGTTTCTCTCTATATCTAATTTAATGAACTTTCATCGTGAAAGTTTATGGTCTCATGATTATTCTTGCTAGTTTGTTTTTCTCCTTGATTTTTCTTCTATTGATGTAATGAATTACATTAATTTATGCATGAATGACAAATTAGTTTACATTTCTGAAATTAATGCTATCTGATTGTGAGGTTTATTATATTGAATATATTATTAGATTTACTTTTCTAAATTTTTGTTTAGGATTTTTGTAGTCATGTTGATGTGAGATAGTTGTCTTTAATTTACATTTCCAGCAATAGTTTTATCTGCTTTGATATCATTTACGTAATAGTATTCATGTGCCTGACTCAAAGCATGCTACTCTCAATCATTTCAGCATATAAAATTTGGACAGAGGAACATAATGGCAGTCTGCCTTCATAAAGACTTGCAGCCTGAAATACGGATTCTATGGTTCTAGTCTCTCCTATAAGATTGCTTTGGATGAGTCAAATTTTTGACATATTTATTTTTTCGATATTGTTCCAAGTTTTTCTGGCAGCCAGATTAGAGCTTACAAGGAGATTTATAAGATTGAAAGTGTAAACAAGTTAGTGGTCCCACAGATGTATAATGGAGTTCAGAATCCAGATGACATGCAAAAGAGTGAAATGAACATAGCAAATCTACTTTTTAGATATATAGACATGAGACTTTCCCCTTACTCTATTTCCCATGCGAGTATACTACTATTTTGCTAAGGTAGATAGAGGAAGTCCGCAAGATCATGCATGAATGCCTGTCACATTATGTTGATTTTCGGCGAGGACCACATAAATACTGCACAAGTCACTGAGGAAGATGTCCTGCTGAGAACACCGCCTTACTGGACACCTGGTAAACATGTCTTATGCCAAGGTTCCTTCTGAGGTGACAGTTTGTCGGATTGGTATATATGAGGAAGAACAAGAAAAAGAAAGCAAGGAAGGACACAGAGGCTGTGGAGATGCAGGCAGAACTGATAGATTTCAAACTCCATCAGAGGACTAGTGGAGGGTGACATTCAGGGAACAAGTGACTCGAGGGAGTCTATAGCATTTGACCAGGAAATGACTGGGTGCATGGTGAGTGCCTCTATATCCCCATGACGGTGGAGATATTTCAAGAGAATCTTAAGTTTTCTAGTACCACGAAGACTATTTTTGTATGTCCACAGGTTCTCCGCCGCCCACAACATGATTGCCAAATACTCTTAAATTTCTAAAACCAGTCTAAATCTATTTCTAAACCAATACACTTAGAAATCTGGTAGGCCAAGGAGTCACCTAAATGTATCACAGAAATATAACCTCACTCACGGGCAAGGATGTTGGGTCTCGTCTTTCACCCTCCCCCAATACAAGAACACTTTGTTCTAACCAATCGGCAGTCTGAGATGCTCACCTTGACAACACAATCACTGAAGTTGAAACGGGTACATAAGCAAATGTGGTGAAGATAGAAGATGGTGCCTGGCTATCCAAAGGTATAATGTCTGTGGTCTTAAAGGCTTGAAGTTATACAAGCTGCCATTCAGCACTGTAGCAACAAGTCCACATGGAAAAAGGACAGCACTGGTGCAACCACGAAGTGTTATAGGGTCGGGGTAATAGGTATCAGCAGACACATAATAAAAACATATTGTTGAGGGTGCGTGGAGTGGAGATCCAAAGCCCAGCTGTAGACAGTGGAACAATCTCCCCACCGAGGGGCCACAGGGAAGGGAAGAGTCACCAAGATGCAGTAAAGCGTCTACGAAACACACTGTATTCCTTTTGTTCCTTGAAGTCTATTAACCCCTTACTACCATGACTCCAGTGCTGTTTCCCAATTCAGACTAGACCATATCATGTATACAGGTATGTATATGAGATGGGTGCTAATGACACACAGAATCAAGGAACAGGAGTGCAAACAGGGATACCAGAAGGTTATGAGGAGAGGAAGGGAGAACCGATAGGAACAGCAGAAAACATGGGGGAAGGAAGACAGCGGTCAGTGTCAGAGATGAGAATGATAAGAATGTACAATCTATCAGGGGGTTGTGAGGATGGGGAGAGAAAGGGTGAAAGAGGAGCTGATCTCAAGGGTTCAATAGAAAGTAAATATCTAGAAAGAATGAAGGCAACATATGTACAAACATGCCTGATTCAATTGTTGTCTGGATTGTGATAAGATTTGTATGAGCCCCCAATAAAATGATTTCAGAAGCAAACAATATAATCTCAGTCAATATATCCATGCCATCTGAATCCCTCACCTACCTTTCACAAGTCTACTATATATTTGTTTATTGTTTGAACAATTTATTTTCCAGGGTTTATTTTTGAATGTTTTTATCTGTATCTCTGAGTATGTCTCTCTTTTCTTTATATCATTACTTACTGATTTTCTATCATCTATGATCCTTCCCCATTCCTTTCTCCCTCAGACAAGCACAATTTTCAGAAGATCATAAAACAATGGTTTCCACAACACATTAGCACAGCGCTGCCAAGGTGCAGGGTCAACGTAGAAAAGGATATAGAGCAAGAGCAATCATTTCTGGTGTCTGATGGATCTTAGCTTAAATCAGAAATAAGGTGGATAATAGGACAAAAACATGGACATCAGAATTGGAGGAAGGCTTGTTGGCAAACAGTAATATGTGGAAGACAGAACCTTGCATGCTGAAAGTCAACAGGACTTGATGCAGTTCCTGAGAAAAGTAAAGAATTGCAGTTTTCAGTGTGGATTACATCCCTCTGTTAAGAAGATCCGAACTCTCAAAACCAGAGAAATAGGTAATATCATGATAACTGGAGAGAAAGTTGGCATTGTCAAGGATTTTGTCTTGCTTGGATCCATAAGCAATGCTCATGGAAGCAACAGTCAAAGGATGAAAGCAAACATTGCACTAGGTAAATCTGCTGCACAAAACCTCTTTAGAGTATTGGGAAGCTAGGGTGTTACTTTGAAGGCAAAGGTTGCCTGACCCAAGCCACGATATCATCAATAGCCTCATATATTTAATAAGGAAGACCGAAAACGAATCCATGCATTTGAATTAATTGATATTTGCAAAGAATATTGAAAGCACCGTGAACATAAAACAGGCAAATCTGTCTACGAAGAAATGCAGGAAAGATGCTCCTTATAAACAAGGATGGCAAGCCTTCATCTCCCATGCTTTGGGCATGTTATCAATAGAGAGCAGGCCCTAGAGAAAGACATCACGGTGGGTTTAAGGAGAAGGGCAGCGAAAAGGAAGAAGGTTGTCAAAAAGACAGCTTGGTACTGTGACTGCAACAGTGGGCTCGGACACAAGAACAACTGTGAGGATGTAACAGGGCTACAGGCTGTTTCTTTCTGATACACATGACTTTGCTATAAGTCAAAACCGGGCCACAGCAACAAACAACAGCAACAGATGTCTCTCACGAGAGTATATCTGTTAACAGTAGCGCTAAGAATCTGTAGGCACATCTGCAGATAAATGTACTTCACATTTTTGAAGGACATGACTTTTGGGGTGCCAGAATAAAGAATGCTGAAGTTTTAATTTTTTACAACAAAATGGTTGTGTTGTAGTCTAGACCTTGCTCCCCACCAGTGAATGCAAACTATTTTGGAAATGGAGTGTTTGAACATGTATACTAGCTACCATCATTTTACTCTGGAGCTGGGTGACCCCTAATCTAACTGAATGGATATGGAATCACCTTACCGTAACGAAATTTGACCATTTGTTTATGGTCCATGAACCTTGTCCAGCAACTGATCTTCATCCAAATAGTCTGTAGAGTCTCATCCAGTTGTTGCTTTTCACAGAGACAATGGGGAAGATACTTCCAGTAGGTAATGAACATTTATGCAGACTGATGAGACCGGTGGCACAGTGAGGTACTTATGGTGCTGCTCATCATATTAAAACCATATTCATGGCATTACAAGCCACCAACTGTGCTGCAGAAGAAAGGTGAGGCTTTTCATTCTCATAACAATTCAGTTTAAGTAAGCCACAGGGATAGTTCTCCTTTGTTCTTAGTGACTATTAGCTAGAATTGACTTGATGACAATCAGTTTGTTTTCAGTATTATTTTCCATATGAGACTTGGAACACAGTGGTTTGGGGGTATAGTCATCAAAAGAACTGGGAATGGAATACATTTAAACATGAAACCCTTCCAGACCAGGTAAGACATATGCAATGAGAATGGAGGCAGCAGCTGAATTACCTTAAATATATATATGTATGTATGTATATGTATATATATATATATTTAAAAGATCACTCTATTGGTGTTCCTTACAACTCTTATAAAAACCTACACATCACTTGTGTCAAGCATATTTTTATATATGGTTCCATTATCATATTCTAAGCATTTACTTTCTATTGAGCACATAGTATCAGCTCTTTATTTCCTCTTTCCCTGCAAACCCCACCCTCCTGTGCCCTTGATAAATTAGAAATTAGTGGTAGTCATGGTGCCGATTATGTGTTTATCATTGTGATTGGTTCCCCCTTCCTCCCCTCCTCCTCCCACCTCCCCTGTAAACTTCTGGTATCCCTACTCCTATTCCTGTCCCTGGATTCCATGTCTCATGATCTCTTATCTCTTTTCTGTACCTGTGCACATGCTCAAGTCTAGCCCCAAGGGAAAGGCGTCACAGTAGTGGGGAGTGAAGAACCCTCAAAGAACCAGAGAAGTATTGTGTATTTCTTTTCTGCTACACTGCACGCTGGTGGACTCATCCCTTCCTTGTGACCATTCTGTGAAAGGATATCCCATTAATTTAAAAGCAGCAGAGAGAGTATAGGAAACCATGCTGGCAGCACAGTGTAAAAACCAAACTTAGCTAAGGACTCTAAGGATATACAAGGTAGTACTCCAGGAGGAGGGGCTGATCCAGAAAGCAGAGGTTGCTCCAAACAGGACATTCTGGGAGCAGTTTTGCACAATACCTGTTCTCATATAGGCCGATAGTGGGACCCTGCATTGTGTAAGGAGGGCTGATCCAGAGCTGGAACTCTCCCAAAGTTTTCCTTTCCTGTGTGTTCAAATGCTTTTTAAAAACAATGATATTGGGAAATATTTTGAAATTGTACAACTCCATAGTTCAGTTATATTAAGAAGAGTTGAACAACTATCACTACTCATGAAACCAGTTAATCTCACAATAGTTTTATCGATCCAAGATTTCATGTACAGATGAATACATAAAAAGTGCTTAGCAACACTAATGAAGCAAAACAGAGGAAAACCTCAATCAAAAGCAAAAATTTTTTAAAACTAAAATGAATTTAAGGTACTCAAAAGGGAGAGAAATTGGGAGGTGTTACATTGCAGTTCATCTGCATGAGTAATAGGCAACTTTCCAGTGTACTCTCATGATCATAAGGCTGTGCACATCCCTGGTCTATGTCAGAGGGGATTCACCAGAGACTCAATACAATTTTTTTAAACAGAAAATTCTGTAAGGTGGATCAAAAATTAAATCAAATGATATTATATTTTACCGTTACTATCAAAACTAACTGCAAAATACTGGCTAATAATAAGAATATTCACATCTCTCAACTGTAATCACTGGGGATTCACCAGAAGCTTAATCCATGTGTGTTTATTCTATTATTTATAAACTTTGTCTCACACAGGCTGGTGCTCTTCTTCCTGGTGGACGTTGTTGATGCCTTAAAAACCTCAGATGCTATCGCTTCTGATAGTTGGGCACCATCTAGTTTCCTCACCATACTTTGCTATGGCAACCATACCTTCATTGAGTTCTTCATGAAAGTGAGCATGAAGCAGGGCCATGCTTTAAGAACTAATTATACTTAGATTGTGGCTAGAATTAAGTTTGGTTTGGAAATCCATCCCTATATCTATGGTTTATAGATGCCACTGGTTCACCTTGGGAACATCATTTCCATTTCATGTTAGAAAATCTTATGTATCATCACCATGGGACATAAGGTAATTCTATTGAAAACGTGAACAATTCAGCCAGTGGTATAAAATGTAAAATGCTGTTGAGGAAAGGAAATTATAAGAGTGTAGGCAGCTATGAATCTCAATCCATGAACAGTTGAGTTATACATATTGAACTCTTAAGTGATTGGACACCTTATAAAAACGTGGAGGTTGATGATACTGAAATCCTTCCAATAATATTTATGAACCACACTTACTAAATTAACCCACATGATAATAAAACAAAGGCAGCACTAAAATAGTGTCTACTAAAAATGTCCTTGGGACCAACAAAGAGGGTGTCCAATAGCTGACAGCCCCATGACATCACAGAGCAGTTTCTGATTTAAATTTTCCATGGTAGGTGAGAGTGAGGTTCTTTTTGTTTTTATGCAAAACAAAGTGAGAGTGAACTTCCATTTTCAGGAGAATGAGTATTTCCCCTTGAGATGTAATGGCTATGTCTTGGCTTTCTGACTCACACTAAAATTTAACATGCATATTTCCTGCCTTAAAGTCCAGTTTGTATGACAAAGAGTACACACGCCACATGCAGCTATATGAATTTAAAGTTAATTATAATTTGTGGTGACTATATAATTTCATGTGAGCTAGAAGATAAACATAAGTGTAAGGGTGATATACATGCTGTCGATCAGCTCACAGCAGGATGGTGACTCCTTATGGGTATGGCTTTCTCATAAGGAGGGCCCTCAGAACAACCCCTATCTGGTTTCATCTTCCTGCTGGCTGGCCTTGATTGTTGCCGGGGCCAATGCCATTGGATCCGAGAGAGGTTGCATCCACTGGACACAAGCGATGTTCCTGCATTCTGCCTCATTACATTTGACTTTGGGAGATTGAAGAGGGACTTATGGACTAGGATCAGATGTAAGAACTTCAGTTGGACTGGGCAGGGTTCTTTTCCTGATGTAAAATTTGCATTTGATTGTAAAGCTCATTCTTACATATATATGAGTGCCACTGGATTTATTTCTCTAGCCAACCGGGCACAACACAAAATTTAAAAAATTTTAAAATCCACTCGTACTTAGCCAATTACAATGGTCAATAATCATATGTCAATTACAGACACCATATTAAAGGATGCAAATATAGGGAATTTTAATTATATGGCACTGTCTTAAGGTCTAGGAAATTTTATGATTGGGCAGCTTAGAATAGAAATAAAGATACTCTTTGCTTCATTTTTCATATTTCAAATTATTACACCATTATCTTAGTGCATCCATTTCTTCAAAATAAATTATAAAATATTTTAAAATCACAGAATAAAACGTCGTTCATTAAGCTGGCTAGTCGTTCTTGAATTTATTCATTTTGAGGAATAATTGTGTTTCAAACACAAAATAATTATGCATTCATTTTAATAAATTAATTTATTGGGGCATCTTACAGGTCTTATAGCAATCCATGATCAAGTGTATCAAGCATATTTGTACACATGTTGCCATCATTTCCAAAACCAAACCACATGAACCAACAGAAAGATGAGGAGTTGATAGCAAGGACACAAGTAGAAAGAAAGCAAAAGCTTGTTTGCTTTTAAAATGACATTTATCTTTAAATCTAGTTAGATCCAAACACCTAAAAGTTTTGACTGTAAATGCCCCTTGATATATCTGCACATCATGTTACACCCTTTTGGCTTGATACACTTGGAAAAGAGGGATGTCTTTGATGCACAGTATTCTTGCTTGTTTCCTGGTGAAATGAATAATTCTCTCTCTCTCTCTTTCTCTCTCTCTCTCTCTCTCTCTCTCTCTCTCTCTCTCTCTCTCTTCTCTCTCATATAGTGTCCTGTATAAGTCACAGGAAATCATCACGACTAGGTTCACCACAGAGGAGAAATTCCAGCCATCACAGCAACAGGGAATTCATTCAATGTGTGACCCACAAATGGTGCTACAAATATCTCTCGGGTCCCTGGGAGACAAAAATGTTCCTCACCCCTGAGCCTAAGGCACAGTTTGGGGAAGTCTGCTGTCAGCCCCCTTTGAAGACTGCACATTTCATGAACACATAGTCGCAAAGGTGTGACACCAATCCCCCCTGTGTTACACTTCATTACTGCAGGACTTAGGACATGGAGTCACGACCAGATGCTAATGAAGATCACGCTGCCTGCTGCGCTGTCTAATACAGTATTTGCCTCTATCTCAAGCATCTTGGGCCATGAGACTAATGTATGTTTGCAAGCAGGGTAAAAACTCAGACACTACACCATCTTGGTAAAAAAATGAAACATTTTAGGTATATACAAATTAAGAAATCCCATGAAATCTAGAGCATAGGAACGAAGAAGTTCGGCCCCAATGATGTAAAAGGTACAGAAAATCTGAAAGATAATTCATCAATTTATTTTCTAACAGTTTCTAGTTATTTCATTTTCAGGCATTTCAACATTAAACTCAAAGTAGAAGACATGTATTAATTTTAATCTCCCTATAAACAAAACAGCAATAATAAAACACCATGAAGACAAGCATTCTTTGGAAGGAAATGAATACCCAACTAGCTTGTGATCTCGACTCAGCTTTTCATTTATTAGTTCTAAGAGACTTCCCATTAAACACACCTAAGCACTGATGGGGCAACTTTCCTACTTGTCCTAGGCAGCCACGCCTTGTGTCTGCTTGTTTCCCAAACCACCAAAACCGAAACACAACTGCCTGTCCCTGTGGATTTCTGGGGGGGGGGAAACCCTTAGCAGGAATAGAAGCCCTCATCTTTCACCCATGACGCAACTGATTTTGAAACTGCCGAACTTGAGGCAGTCCCAAGAGTGACCTCCATGTCACCAGGCCCAATCGAGGTGAAAACTGGCTGGAAGGCAAACCTCCCCACTGTGACACATGGCGAACATGTGTGTACTCAAGAGGACAGGCGAGACAAGAGCATTTGATAGAAAGGTGTGAAAAGACAGCATTCTCAATTGTGAAGTGCCTCTATCTGTTTTTATTTTTGTAATTCTGAGCAGGATTGCACTTTAAAATTACACGGCATATTTCTCCGTCCATTCCTGAGCCAGTTTCTCATAGAGTTTCCTATTATTCTTGAAGAGTTTTGCAATGGAAGGGACCAAAGCTTCATCTGGCTTGGGGTCGCGCAACAGGGAACAGATAGATATTAGAACCTGTGAGATAGTAAGTACTGGCGTCCATTCAGAATTCAGCATGGCTAGACATATTTTACCTCTTTTGTTGATGTTAGGATGGTAAATTTTTGTAAGGAATATGGTTTCCGGAGGGCTGTATGGGTAATCTTCAGGAAACTTGATGGACAGAGAGAACAGTCCTCCCTGATAGGGGCTGTTGTTTGGCCCCGTGATTGTTGCATGCCAATGAAACATACAATCCCCTACCGGTCCTGCTGAGCACTGGTCTGGGGGGTCATGGATCATATTTACGAGCTCCTTTTGGATTCGCTTCAATGCCATCATCTTAGTATGGTGGTCAGCTTCGGCCTGTCCGATCCAAGGCGATGTTCCTGGTGATGGACGACCTTGGTGATCCCAAATCCGAAGGAGCAGTAAAAAGTGGAGTTGACTGATGTTGTCTTGCCAAGCTGCACTGGATGTTGAAGAGGGTATCAGTGGAGGGAGATTGGCTGAGTGGAGTTTTGGCAACGGTGGGAGTAGGGCATTCCACTTAACCCGGCAGGCTGCAGTCTTGTGGCTGCTGATATTGAATGCCTGGTGAGTCCTGGTGTTCAGCGGCTGAAGTTTACGGTGGTCAGACTGTTCAGACGCTGGATGGGATGTGATTGCCGGTGGTCCAGGCACAGCCTCTGCCCTGCTCTCTTCTTCTCACCCTGGCACCCGGGTTACTGGCCAGAATTCTCTCAGTGAGGTCACAGTGGCTGCACTGGCCACATAATGGCCATTGGATGGGAAGGGCTGAGGGACAGGGTGTGAGGTTAGGTGGGGGAGGGGGAGTTGGCATTTCCCAGCCCTGACGCCTTGTTCTGGCAAGGAGCAAAGCATGCAGCACCACAACAATCCCCCTAGTCAATTACAGCATTTCTCAGAATGGCAATGACCCCCGCACAGCTTCACTTTATTTAACATTTGACCCCACAGGTAATTTTTCCCATCCTTTCTCGTCTTGACATTTCTGCTGCTCTCCTCCTGCATGGGTAAGAAAACACATGATAGCACACAGTAATTTCTTTTCTGATGTAGGAGAAATAGCAGCATGAATATTACCCAATTTACCAATTCCGTCAACTTGCAAAGGTAGAAAAACAATCACCTGACCCTATATTAAAGACGGAGTATGTGGACCAATAAAATGTCTAGTTCATTGAAGAACTTTTATGACTCTCGTGTTATATGGAGTCAAACTTGAGCATGGCATGTTTGCTTCTGAATTGACTATGAAATATATAAGAACTCAAGAGTAATTGTAACAAAATTGGATATTGTTACCATGACATTTCTTCAGATTATGAGACTGACGCCCTGCCTACTGCGCTAACGAGGCTCCTACCATGACATTTCTTGATGTAGGAAATATATGTAACTTTGCAGGAATTTGAGGTCAATTTCCAATAGTCTCTCTTTCTCCGCAGTCATGGGGTTAGAAAGGTATCTGACAAATGAAAGCGCCGTTATCACAAGCCATTTTGATTGGGTTGAAAATTAGGACTACATATGCTGGGCGAATTCTGTTAAAAAAAAGAGAGAGTGAAGCGACATCCTCTCACAGAAGGGTTGCAGCGAGGAGATGAGTCAGACAAGGTATAGTGTAGTAACAATGAAATATGCAAATTTCCTCTAGTTGTCTAATGCTTCTTCCAAACCACTCTCATGATCCCAGTTCTACGAGACAAACCAGGAAGATCAGGGGATGTGAACTGGATTCGGAAACATGGGGGATTTTAGATAGATGGTCCCTCAGGGCTAGTGGTGGGAGTGAGGCTACTGGGAGGGTGGAGGGATGGTGGAATAGAAAGGTGGAACCGATATCAGGTATCTACAAATAACCTCCTCTCTCAGGTAGGGACAATGGGTAAGTGACTGAAGGGACACATTGGACAGTGTAGGATATGAAAAAGTAATAATCATTTGTAAATTATTAAGCTTACATGGGGGAGGGGGAGAGCGAAGGAAGCGAAATACGGGAGATGGTACTGGGGGCCTAAGTGGAGGGACGTTGTTTTGAGGGTAATGGTGGCAACAAATGTGCAAATGTTGTCTGCATACAACTGATGTATGCATGCATCTGATGGGAGTTTTATGAGCTCCCCCTGAAGTTGATTTATATAAAAGGAGGAGTAAGGGGGAGCTTATACCAAGAGTCAAGTAGAAAGTATTTGAAAAAGAAGATGACAACATGTGTACAAAAATGCTTGATACAGATAATGTATTGAATGTTATAACAGCTATTAGAGCCCTCAATAAAATCATCTGGGAAAAAATAAAACAGATTATTTCAAAAGAAAAAGTTAAAAAAATTAAAAAGTTTGGTGATCTTTGATATCTATGAACTGTCAGTGATCAAAGCTAGCTACAAAATAGATTTCATACTCATCTGTACTTCATTTCCAAATGTGGCCTTTTGCAAAAGTAGCTCAGCAGTTTCTGACATAATGCAACACCTTTCATAGTGCCTACCTGTTGACATTTTGTCAACAAAATGATCTCAACATGCTTTCAATATTAGCTCCTATTGAAACAACATCCAGGTACATAAACGGCCAGTCTTCTGTCATTGTCCTAGATACCACTGGCGGCACACCAGCTCTTTCACAATTAATGATAATCTAAGTTCATTACTAAATATAGTACTCAGTTTTCAGACATTTGGAATGATAGTACCACCAACTTAGTCAATGATATAGCATTTAAAACATTGTTGAGAAAAGAAACCATACATGTAAAAAGTGGCTTTTTTCTACTGTTACATCAATTATAAACTTTTACCTATTCAAAGTTTAAGAGTCTGGGCAATAATTACACCAAAAATGAGGGGTGGTCATGGAGCAAGACTTTCAGCAGCATTAATGTACCAAGGCAGAGCCATGCCTGCTAGACTGGTGTATGTCTTCATAAAGCCATGAGGGCATGAGCATTTTACATGAGTTGGTCCAGGGCTACCACTGATGTGCACCCTCCAGCAAGAGACCTAACCAAACCAAAGTCAAACCACCACAAATTCCTTAACTGTAAGATCGTCTCCATCCGTTACTCCCCTCCTCCCACTACAGAGAAGAACATAAATTTTGTTGCGTCTGGGTTTAATAATATGGGTCCTCTAGGGACAGATCCAACATTCAATGTTTCATCTGCAGATATCAGGAGAGAATCTAATAGCTTGCTTGGTTCGATTGGTGAAGAATGGATTGAAAGAGGGTCTCCACCAAGTGAAGTTGAAGTGTAGAACAACGTTGCTATATAATAGGAGAAGGTATTCAATGTCTTAGAAATTATGGGTTTTTGTTAGTGGGCTTATAGGGATAAACCCATTAACTGACCCCAAAAGGAAGTATCCTGAAGACACAACTTTTAGCTGAACAGTAGGAAATTGATTTTTGAAGACCCTTGTGATCACTGTGTTTTGTCAGCCAGACTTGATGGGGAGCTGTCTTGATTTTCTGCAATGGAGCCTCATGGGTGCAGGAGCCAAGGTTCAGCACTCACTGGACAGTGGTTACCATAATGTTAATCAGTATTGCCTGACTAATCAGATTAGGTGGAATATGGACCTTTGGCATTGTCTCCTTACTCAAGGTTTCCCTAAGAGTGAAAGAGATGGGAAGCCTACTAAATATTTACTTGACCAATACCAGCAGAAACATTCTAGATCAGGTGAGTGAATGATGGTCTATCTTGAATCATCAAAATAGAGAGCCACTACTCCTCAAAACTCCCAGAATTGAATCACTTTATAGGCCCTCACACCGTTTAATGAAGGTGGGGCACGGTTCTTTTGAGGAAAGAACCAACTACACCGGAGGAAGTTTATACAGACAGTCTTTAAATAACAAATTATAAAACCACAGGATGGAATGGCAATAAAATTTCAGTTCTAAACACCTAGTGTGCAGAATGCTCTAGGTGAGAGTGGAAGCCCCAAATTCATTTTGTGACGCTCCATGTGGATTCTGTCCCTGGTGAATCCCCTCTGACCACAGTCCTAGAAAGTGAAGAGTCTCACCACAAGACAGAGAGCATTAGAAAGTGGAGTGTGATAGATGTGATAGGTGACAGCATATTCTCAGTAAATCTATCATTGGATCCATTTTTAAACTGCTCCAGTTTTAAATATTTTTGCTTGCTTTTCAATTGAAATTTTCTCAGTTCTATTTGGTCATTGTTGCTGCATTCAGTTTTGTCTTTTGTCTTTGTTTGGTACACTTTTCTGTGTAGATAAATCAGGTCAGATAAAACTATGGATATAGTAACTGGAGTAATACATTTCCAGGGAAAGGCATGGGAGGTTGAAGTATAATGGACAGCCAACAACGCGCACAATTAAGAGGAAATTATTCTCAAATGGATACTAGTGAAGATTGCACAGCTCCTCATATTTTTTGACCTTTTATAAAATGTTTGAATTATATGTCATTAATAGTTTTTAAAATAGATGGAATGAAATAGATTCATGTCTCTCACCTGTCACTTCTATATGGTCAAAAATTTTCAGGTAGTTTGGAGAGGGCATAGCTCAACAATTGAAACTTTAATATTCTGTGGCTGATTTTCCTCTTTTTCTCCTTTTCAGGAGTTGAAGCAATTGTGTCACTTTCTTTGCTGTCATCACCAATATCATGAAAAATCAACGCACATCCCTGTAATGATGTTACTGTGTTTAAAGCAGTGGTTCCCAACCTTAAACTGTCTTCAAAATCACCTGGAAAATTTATTAAAGCTCAGTGGCATTCTACAATGTGAAGTGCATATAACTCATTAGTAGGTTATGAGTCTAATTTTATTCTCCCGCCACCGCTCAAATATCATAAGCCATAGGAAAATTTAACTTCACATAAAAATAAAGATTTGCACTAAATTTTTCAATAGCTAAAGTGTCCAAAATAAAGGGGGCTTTCCTCATCTGTGAAGAATGGTTTGTTACTTTCAGAAATGAGGATAATAAAATTTTTTTAATTTGAGGCTCTGAGGATACTATTGGGAGGCTTTGAAATGTTATAGATATCATAATCACTTATTCAAACTTTTGATTTTTTTTTATCATCACTTGGTGCTGAAAAGCACCTCAGAAAATTTTGTGGCAATCACATATAATTTCATTGTTGACCAGCTAGATTACTTGTTAGAAATGTACTAAAACAAAGCATTCGTTATGTTGTTCTTTTAATTTCCTGTAGATATCAACTATCAGATACTCTATGCATCAGTAATAAACTGTAGTGGCCAGAAGAGTGCATTTCTAGATTTCTTTCTGTATGTATATCACGTGATCTTAAAAACTAAATTATCTACTCAAGAAAACCCAGTGTGTTCAGGTTGTCTCTGGTTGCTCATCTAAGTCAAGGAGGAAGAGCGCACGACTCATTTTCCAATTGTCTTTGTAAAGTGCTTGCAGTTATCGGTAATAGAATGGAAGATGCTTTGCAAGAATATTTGGGAAATTGTACAAAATCCAGCAAACTAACTTGTAAATGGGGCAACTGACATTTTTTTTCCCATGAGTTTCTGGGAAAACTGCATTCAAATGGAAATTCCTTTTTAAAAGTATGGGAATCATATCCCTGTTTTATGTGCGTGAACAGTCTAAGCTAGGGCTATTGCATTTGCTTACAATCACACCTTTCATATGTTATTGATTCACAAATCATCCTGGATGTTTTTGTAGTACATTCCTGTCAGTAAGCAACCTAGGATAGCCATTCTTTCCCCAACCCATAAGGAATATAAAAGCGAGGTAATACTAACATACCACACCAACCATCAAACTCACAGCCAAGGAATTAATTCTGTCTCATGGCGACTATTTAGGACAGGGAAAGCTTCCCCTGTTCATTTCCAATTTGTCAACAGTATTAGCAGCATTTTATGCACGTTTCATATGATTCATTAGATCATTCAACTCAAGTATAGATATATAAACTTTGCCATCATCACTTTTAAAACATTTCTTCTTAGCTATATGCAGTTATTGAAGTGATATTTTAATTGTGGAAAAATGCACATACATTCAAAAAATTCATCAAATTCAATAACTTTTGTGTACATGATTCATTGTCACAGAGTTTACTCTTCATAGTGTACAACTTGTAATCTTATGCTTTTCCAATTTTTTTCACCACAATGTTAAGAACACAATGTCCTATAAACACAAACCCTTTCTACTCCACCCATGACAACCTTAGGGCATGTTTGGTTCATTTATTTAGTAGATTCCTTGATATGACATGCACATGCAATACACTCCTATATCTAAATCGCATTTAAGAAGGGTTGTGCATATGTCATCACCTTCAATTCTAAAGCGCTTCCTCCCACCTCACATTCCTTGTATTCTTCCAATTCCCTCTCACCCAACCTATCCTCCCTCCCTGACAAATCATTGCATCAGTAAATGTCTATAGGCTTCCATTCTTTCTGTATTTCATAAAACAGGAGCCTCAGCAGAAACAATAATATTGAAAAATGAAACTGAGAAGAGATAACAATAATAAAAATAGAAGTAAAGAGGAAGAAAGAAAAGAACACCAACAATATTTTAAACCTAGTGATGAGATCTCTGTCCTTGAACAGGTGAGAAATATTTGAGCCGAATGCAAATTCAGGTTGGATGAAGAAGGAGATCAGCTGAGCAAGTATCATACTATACCATGAGTCAATCCAACCACAATCAAGTTGAGAACCGTCTCTGACTGAGAGTGAAGCTGTTCCATTCACTGGCCTACAGCCAGAGGGATTTTGTCAGCAGGCTAATTTAACTACAGATTCTGCAGGTGGAGTCTGTGCTCCTACTGTGTTCCATAGCATTCTACCAATTGCTAAAATCTGCAATTTAAGCTCTGTTACTTCTTTCTTTCATCACACTTGAATTTTGTTATCCTCATTGTTGAATCACACAGGCCGGTGTACTTCTTCCCTGTGGACTTAATTGATGCCAATATCAGATGATGGTTTGTTTGAATATAAGCCTTTAAGACCCAACACTATTCCAAATGATTGACGGGCACCATCTGCTTTCTTCACCACACGTTGCTGTAGCATCCTTGACTTCAGTGATCTCTTCATGAAGGCGAATATCAGGCTGAGCCAGGTTATAAGAACTAACTCTTTTTACACTGGGAAGATACTTAAGGCAAGCCCTGAATCCATCTGCTTCTCTATCAGGGAAGATGGACTCTCGTTTATATAGGCGGTCATATTATGACAAGAACAAAACAAAACCAACAATAGCAACAAGAAGCAAGAAACAAAAGGAAAAAACAGAATGTTTTCCATCATCCCCCGGGGGTATAAGTCATTGATAACATCAACAATCTATGCAATGACATAGAATTTAATGTACTGTTGATGAGAGATGATGCCAGTATCGCCTAACTGTGAGCTGCAATGCATGATTTATTTCTTAATACTGATTGCAATACTAATTGATTTCTTAATTGATTGAGCTATATTTCATTCAACATGGGGATTGTTGAAAATTTCTGACAAAGGCAGATTGCTGCCTTCCAGATTAAAATCTGAAATATTAATGCAAGGGGAACATCTATGTGGTGCTATGTCCCCTCTCATTGATACCCACTAAATAAGGCATCCCACCCAAGCTCCAATGACCATCATTTCTACATTTTTTTGGTATCCATTTCATGCTTACTCTCCCATCAGTGTGTCTTTCTTCCTAAATCCAAGGTACAGATAATTTTGACTCAAGGCCCAGATCACTCAATCAAGCTTCCACAATGTGTCCTTTGACATGTCCCTGGGAGGATGCCATGCTCCCTGGAAGGCCAAGATTTAAGGTCAGCTTTGTGTTAATTCCATGGAATCATTTACCAAGGGGTGGGTAGAAACATAGTCCACATTTCTATCCTGGAACATGCAACAAGCTTTATTCTTCACTTAGGTTTCCTACAATTAATATTTGGCATCCCTTCCAGCTATGAGGTTGCTCCTCCTCATTTCCCCACCAAACCCACCAACAGAAATATCAATTTCTCCTCTGGTATGCAGATGCCATCTTCCTCTGGTCTTAATTTGATTTTCCCATTAGGTTCTACCATCATTCCTGTGGAGCGCCTCTTGGTTTGTGAAAGCATTACCTCAATGCTGAATAGCATCAAGTGAATGGTTTTCTCCCTCTCCTTCTTGGAGGGGGACCCCACCCATTGTGAGATCTTCTTTTTTCAGATGGTTCTTATGAAGTGCACATTAGAGGATTCCTGGCTGGTAAGCAGACATTCTTCCCTTTCTCTGGGGATTGGTCTATATTATTTCTTTAATTAATACTTCTCCTTCTAGTTGTGGACTCATACAATATTTTTCCCTATATTATTGATTAACTTTCTCAACATATTCATTTCCAGATCCAAGTATGTCATATGACGTTCCTTGCTTTCATCACTGTTTTATTAGTAATGCATGGGATTCTATATGGTATGTATACCACATATTCTTTATACATTCTACAACTCTGAGGCTTTGGGTTGCTTCCCGTAACTAGCTACTATATACTGTGCTGCTCAACACATGGGAAAGCACATATAGACTCCCACTGTGTCTCTTATGTCTTTGGGCTATATGCTTAATGATGGCATTTCTGGATCATATGGCATTTCAATTTTCATTTGCTTCATGTCACACCAAGTTGCTTAGCAATGTGAGTATGTGTCATCGAAAGTCCACCAACCATGTATATACATTCCAATATTTCCACATCCTCTCTACTATTTGTTGCTTTCTTTTTTTGGGGGGGGGGGATCACTGCCCTCAGGTGGTCGTGGGAGCTACCCAGCCTTGCTTCTGGAGAGCTGCTGCTGGATTTGAACTGCCAAACCAATGGGCCCCAGTTCCGCACTCAACCTCTATGCCCCCGGGGCTCAGCCCCTATTTGTTGCTTTCTAGTTGATTTTATTTTTCAGTTGAACTAGCGTTGCGGGCATAAAGTGGTATCCCATTGTGGTTTTCATTTGCATCTCCTGGATGACAAGTGATTGTGCACTTTTATTCATGTTTTTGTTAGTTATTTGTATTTCACTTTTGATGAACTGTATCCATGTCTTTATCGCACTTCTCAATTGAATCATTATTTTCATACTGAACTTTTGTACAGTTCTGTAGATTTTGATAATAAAGCCTGTGTGATTTTTCTTACTAACTAAATTAATTTTTCAAATCTATGAGCTCTCCTTTTTGTCTCTTGATAGTGTCTTTGGTGTGTTCAAGTGAATTAATTGCAGCATGTCCAAGTCATCTATCTTATCTTCCACTCTGAATGTCTCCTTCATTTTACTTGATAGTCTATGTATGGACTGCAATAGGGACCTTGATTTTGTCCCGACTTTCTGATTGATGATTCTGAGTGCTGTGGGGCATACATATGGGCCAGTAGGGCATCTTGAGTTATTTTTTTTGCATAAGGAGAGATAGAAATCTTGTTTTATTCTTGTGCATATGAAATCCATTTTGTGAACACCATCTATTAAAGACACTGTATTTGTCTCACTGGATATTTCTAGGTCCTTTGTCAATGATTAGTTGTCTGTAGGCTAATACATTTACTTTTAGGTTTTCTGTTCTAATGTATTAGTCTGCCAATCCCTTATTGTGTCAATAACTGGGCTATGTATGTAGTAGGTTTTTATGGTCGGGGATTGTGAAGTATCTTACTTTGTTTTCCTTTTAAGAAGTTCTTTGTTAATTGGAGTCTTCTGCTTACCTATATGAAAGTGACAATTTTTCAATTTACTTAAAGGATATTTTTGGGATGTCATTGGGATTGCATTGTACCCATAGATCATTTCAGGTTGTACTGACATTTTTACAATATTATTTCTGTCCATCCATGAGCATGATATACCTAAGCTTTTTAAAATTTCTTTTAGTAATACTCTTTTTTCTCTGTATAAATCTTGTATAACTTCAATTAAGTTTCTTTCTAGGAATTTCATCTTTATGTGGTTATTTTACCTGGTATTGTACTTATTAACATTTTCATTGTTCTATTCACAGATATACAGGAATCCAATTGAATCCTGGCTGCTAATTTTGTATCCTTCAACCTTGTTCAATCCCTAGATTGCTCCTAGTGGGCTTCTTGTGGGCCTTTTTTGCTTTCTTTGTATAAGATTACATCATCTGCAAATTGTGAGAGTTTCACTTTTTTCTTTGTCCATTTGTATTCCCTTAATTTCTTTCTGTACTCTGAAGCTCTAGCTAAGGCTTCTGGAATGATATTAAGTAAGAATTATGTTAGAGGACATTCTTGTCTAATGCCTTCTTTCAGTGAAAATATTTCTAGTTTTCCCCCCATTGGGTGTGTTTCTGGCTGTTAGTTTATCAACTATGGCTTTTATTATCCTGAGAGACTTTACCTCTATTCCTATTTTGTGGAGAACTTTGATTAAAAATCGAGGCTGCATCTACTAGTATGGTTAAGTGTTTTCTTATTCTTTGCCTTTATTATTTGGTGGATTCTACTGAATATTTTACAAATAATGTATCATCCCTATATCCCTTGAATAGATCCAACTTAGTCACAGTTCTTCATTTTCCTCATATGATGAATCTCACCATCTTCATTTCTAAGGATCTTTGTAGCTGTGCTGTTCCTAGGAAGATTTGCTTTTTCTTATGGCAGTGTGTGATGTATTCAAGTCCTCCTCATCCATGTTGTGAGTGCCTTCCAGTATGTGCGACTCAGATATATGAATGGATTGAGAGCATGTACTTAATTCTACAGCCAGGTTAGAAATAACTGGTTCTTATGAAATGACCCTCCTTGCTACTCAACATGATAAAGAGATCACTGAAGATGTGGGTGTTATAGCAAAATATGTTAAAGAAACTAGATAGTATCTGAACATCAGAAGGATTGCCATTTGGGATCAGGAAAGTTTCTTTTCAAAGTGAGGTGTCAACTATGTCCACATAAAAGAAACACAGCAGTTCGTGTGATCTGAGGACTGAAAATATGAGAATTTAAATATGAAGGAGGAATTGGTATTAGAGCTTAAATTGTGTACACTTGGTTTGCAGAGGCTGTGGTCGACAGGGAGGTCTCGTATAATCTTGACAGAGTTATAAAGTGGTGCAGACACTCTGGAAAAGTGTTTAGAGTTGCTCACAAATTTACAAAGTGCTACTATTTGACTCAATCATCCCATTCCTAGTTATGCACAGAAGGAAATTGAAAATACATATCCTCACACAAAATGACATACAAATGTTCACAGCAATTTTACTCATAATAGTCAAAATAGAACCAAACAAAATTCCTTTAAATTACATGACACGAATCTACCTTCTAGGAAATTCAATCAATACCACTATTTTTCAAATTTATGCATCAACCACAGTAGCAAGTTATGGCTAAATTTAAGAATCTGCCAGCGAATTGAGCTGGATATGATCAAACATGCAATACAGAGACAATGGCAATTATTGGAAAATGACATACAGAAATTGCAAACAAAGGGGGAGGATCAAACATTAGAAAACAGATAATTGGTGACAGAAATGAAGCTGGAGATCACATGACAGAAACTGTGCTCATAGAAAATATGTTTTTTCCAACAACACAGGCACATCAGTAGATGGAATACTTAGAACGCAAATGGATTCCTTCTATGAGAAGAGACGATGGTAAAGTTTAATATCATCACTTACCCATTCAATACTCATGTTTATGTTCAGAATAAGCTGAAGAAAAGTTTCCAAAGGTCCATGCAAGCTAATGCACAATCTCCATTCTATCCCATCTGAATATCAAGGCAATCTGAAGAATGAACTTGACACATTGAACATTAATGACAGAAGAAAGAGCAGGGTGTGGGAGTACATCAAGATTATCATTTGTGAAGACAGCAAATGGTCATTTAAAAGACAGGAAAGAGATAAATGACAAGGTGGATGTCAGAAGAGACCCTGAAGTATGCTCTTAATTTTAGAGTACTTAGAGCCTATGGAGGAAAGGAAGAAGTCAATGAGCTGAAGAGAAATTTTTAAAAGCGTCTTAGAGAAGACAAATCAAATATAAAAATTATATGTGGAAAGACCTAGAATTTGAAAACCAAAAGAGAAGAACACTCTCGGCCCACCTAAAACAAAGAATTGAAGAAAAAGGTGAAGACTCAAGTTGCAACCTTCAAGGAGTCTCTGGGCAAAATATTGAATGATGTTGGAAACAAAAAAAGAAGATAGAAAGAAAATACAGATTCGCTGCACCAAAAGAACACATCAACATTCCAACTTTTCAGGAGGTAGCATAGAAGAAAGAACTAATGAAATTAAGGAATCAGTTCAAGCTCCACTGAATGCATCAGCCAAAAACAAGGCATCAAGAATTGTTGAAATAGCAACCAAGGTGTTTCAACAAGCTACGGGTATATGCAAGGGTGTTTGGAAAATAGCGACTTGTCCAGTGGACTAGAAGTGATCCATATTTGCACCCAGTACAAAGAAAGGTGATCCAACAGAATGCTCAAACTATAGAAATTTATGATTTTTATCAGTGTTAGGCCAGGCTGACTACAGAAACAAGTTCAGTGATACATATTGAGACATCTGCCAGCCGAGTACAATTCAGGTCTTAAGTCTGATTCAAGTCCATAATTGCCTCTTCAGACTCAAGTAGCCACAGGCAATGATGCAGAATGCAAGAAGATCACAGGCCGGTGGGTGCAAAGTCCTGTGGAGCTGATGTCGGTGGCTCTTGCAGGGATCAAGGTCAGGCAGCAGGAAGATGAAGGCTGAGAGAAGGGGAGTTCCCAGGACCCTCCTTATGAGAAAGGCTAATCCACAAGGAGGTGGCTTCAGGTGGTGACCTGATAGACAGGTTGAATTCCACCCCTACACTTTAATATATCTTCAAGTTGGCATCAAATTATGTAACTATCACAGATTCACATGTAAGTGAAATGTTGAAGAAAGAATGCAGCAACAGTTGCAGCAGTACATTGACAGGGAACTGCTAGAGATTCATGCCAGATTCAGAGGAGGACAGGGAACAACGGTTCACATTACTGAAGTCAGACGGATCTTGGCTCACAGCAGAAAATACCAGAAAAACAATTACTTCTGTTTCATTGACTAATCTAAGGCATTCTTTTATGGTGTGGATCATAACAAACAGTGGATAGTATTAAGAAACATGGAATTCCAGAATACTTCCTTGTGCTCATGCAGAAGTTGTACATGGATGAAGAGGCAGTTGTGAGAATGGAAAAGGGGAAACTGCATGATGTGAAATCAAGAAAGGTGTTTATCCAGATTGTATCCTCTCACCGTATTTGTCCAATCTGTATGCTAAGCAAATCATTACACACCTCTTGAAGAGATTTTTTTTCATCAAGTTTGGAGGAAAACTTATTAGAACCTGTGATGTACAGTTGACACAACCATACTCGCTGAAAGTTAACTGGACTTCAGGCATTTTTAGCTTTCAGTATTAATATGACTCAAGGTGAATAAGTCTAAGAAGTCTCACAACTGGACCAATAATAATGGAGAAAAGATTGTATGGACAAGGAACCATCACTTGCGATATTTCTTTAGAAGTCAAGGTCTCAGAGGGTAGACTGCAGTCTGCAAGTTCCAGGGAAATCTTTTAGAATCTCCAAATGAAGAATGTTCAGAATGAAGAATTTCTCTGTTAATATTAACTCATCTCAAGCATGTATCTTCACAATTGGTGCTACCAAAGATAGGTAGTTCCTGCAGGCCAGGAGAAAGGATGCAGTTAGCATGATATCTGCTACACTCAGCTGTAATCATGGGGTTGTGGATGAAGCAATTGGAGCTCAGCGGGGTGCAGAGTGTAGAAAGTACCTTGAGAATCTTATTGCTATGCTGTTGTAATTAACCCAAGAATTCCTTTACTTGCCTAGGTCATATTGGTTCATGTTTACTTAAGATGTTTATTTTATTAAGCAGACTGTTCATGCTCTTGTAAAGTTAGCCAGTTATTTTTATTATTGATTCTGTCCAGATAGCTTATTTTTCATGGGGATTACTGAAGTTTTATAATGTCAATTACATTCAATTATGCCGGATTCTGAGTTGCGTGTGCTTAGTCAAGGAACATGTAGCCTAGGTCTCTGGTGATTAGCACGTCCCTTTCGAAAAGAGGTAAAGGCAGAATTGTAATTCCCTGCTGATATACGTACAATGAAGTAACTTGGTTAAAAACTTGAAGTTCTAAAATTTAATTTCCTAAAGTGCTGTGTTTGCATTTCAGAGGCAAAGAGTCAAGGAAAATCATTTTTTTGAGGAAGTGTTTGATTTCCTGATTTTGGAACTTAACTCCCTTAAAACTTTGAGTTTCCCGATCTTCAGGTAGCGTGAATGGCAAAGACAAAGAATGCTAGGGAGAAATAATCAAATTTTTCAAAGACAATATTTTCTTAGACATATCCAAATAGTTGTTCTTTGCTCACATTTGTGTGAATCCCTAAATATTTGTTTTCTCATCATGAGATGACTTTTAAAGACATATAAACAAATCACTTATAAAAAAATTCATATTTGCCTTTATTTAGACAGAAGTATAATTCTGAGGTCAGAATTTTATACCGCCAAATAAAATCATATGCTTTCAGAATGGTAAGAGGACGAGATTGTGAAAATGAAATCCTTCCTCTAAGACTACCTGATAGTTACTTGCAAATAAATCAAATATTGGAATTCTTTATTTAAAGAAAGATGAGAGGCCATATCAAATAATTATGTAAAATCTGGTCACTAGCGATGGCTGTGTGCCCAAATCCATGTGTTACCAAGTCTTAACTGTAAAGAGGGGCTTTTATCAGTAAACCAGTGGATGCCCCTAAAGAGGTCATTTCTGTTTGGCTAATGTCAAAAATATTGAAATGTGTAAATAAAGTTTTCTGTGTCTTTCAAGCCCATGGAAAATAAGAAAACCCTAAATCCTACTGAAGAAGGTAGAAAAATGTATTGAGAGTTCTACCTTATCTTAAAGAATATTTGGTTGCGCAGTAGTTAAGTGCTCATCAGGTAGGCATAACATAGATTATTCGAACCTAACAGCTGCTTGGTGACTTTGTTTTCCTTAACAGCTTAATTCCCACCCACCCCCCATATTTGGTCATGAATTACTCTCCCTTTGTGTCAAGAAGTGGATTATACTTAATAAAAATTGATTGATCATTTTGTCAGAATTCTAGATTTTCTATGGAATTGATACATTTCAATAAATGTTTGGGATTTTGTATTTAAATGTAGATCTGACCAGTGTGTCATCACATATGTAATATATGGAGGAGACCCTGGAATTTATTATGAGTCTCTCAGTGTTAAATCTATTTTTAAATGCTCATTAATACTGATGCAGGAGTACAAGTAACATTTCTTATATTCCACAAATATTTACTGACTATTTTACATTATTATGAAAGATTACATCAATATTTTGGTAATTAGGAACATTGGCTTGGACTGAAGATTATATAGAAGAATCAACAAAGATGTTTATGTGCATTTTCTTGAAAACATAAAGGTATTTGACTGTGTAGATCTTAACAGTCTACTGACTACGTTAGGAAGAGTGGAAATTGCAGGACACTTAATTGTTATGCGGAATGTACACGTGGATTAAGTTGTAGTTATTGAAACAGAATGATTCGAAATTTGAAAGTTTTAGCCTTTTAAATTCCTTATTCTATCTGTAAACTGAGCAATGTAAGAAACTTGATTATAAGAAGAATATGGCGTCGAGATTGGAAGAAATCCTTATTATGCAGACGGCAAAACCTTGCTTGCTAAATATGAAAACAGCTTGAAGCACTTACTGATGAAAGTCACAGACTATAAATCTTCAGTATTAACTATTGCTAATTGTGAAGAAAATAGAAATTCACACAACAGAATCAGTGAATAGCATGCTGATAAATGAAGAAATACTTTATCAAGAATTTCATCCTCTTTAGGTCACCCATCAGGGGCATAGCAACCTATATGCTGGGCTGCTAACCACAAGGTTGGTAGTTTGAATCCACACCAGTCACTCCATGGGAGGAAGATGAAGCTTTCTCCCTCTGTAAAGAGTTATAGCCTTGGAAATGCATGGTGGGCACTTATACTCTGGCCACTGGGTGGTTTTTTTGGCGAGGGGAGGGGTATCACTCTCCCCTGGTGGTGGGAGTAGGAGGCCCAACCTTGCTGCTGTATTTGAAACTCCAACCCAGTGGGCTGCAGTCCTGTGCACAACAACTACGCCACCGGGGCTCAGGCTGCTATTGGGTTCTTATGAGTCAGAATTCACTCAGTGGTAGGGAGTTTGGAGATCAATAATCGATGCCCATGGAAGTGAGGTCAAGAAATAAATGACTGATTGGACTCGGTAAACCTTTTACAAAAACCTCTTTAAGGTTCAAAAAACAAAGATTCCATTTGTTATGATTCAGGCACATTTCATTCCAGGATTTCCAAATTTCTCTCCAGTAGCAGCGCCAAACCTTGACTCTCAAATACTAGGCCCCTCTTCCTTTACAATAGAGCCATCATCTTCCGTGACAGCCATCTCTGAAACATTTTCCATTGACGTCCTCTGTTGACACTGTCAGATAAACTCTGGACTGCTAATCGTAAGGTCAACAGTTTATATCCTCCAGAGAAAGAGGGGTATTTGCTCCCATCAAGATTTACAAGCTCAACCATGCTATAGAAGGTCACTCGGAGTGTGAATGCCTTAGGGACTGTGGGTTTGGTTTGCTTATGTGTACAATGTACTCCAAGAATGTTGCAAAAGATGCATTGACAGTAGGTGTTAACCTTGGATTGCAATCTCTCCGCCCGCCCTTTCCATTTAATTGCCTCAAGGACTATTTGTTTGTTTTTTCCTCTTGCTCAGTCTATTGTTGTTGGTGCCATCCCAGTCCTGTCACTTAGCAATGGGGAGTACCACTGCTCAGTTCTGAGCTGTGCTCATGATGGGTGTTGCATTACAGTCAGTTGTTGCAGCCACTGTTTCAGCCCATATCTTGAGAGACTTCCTCCTTCTGTAGTATGGTATACTGATACACAAACACACATATTCACACACTTTCTATCTGTCCCCATTGCAATATTGTGCAGTTGCACTTATTATTATATTGTATTTAGTTATTATCTTTAAATTTCTTCCTTTTATTTGGAAATGTTTCTACCACGCAATATGTACAGAGAAAGATAAAATGTACACTATATGCTGAGACAAATAAGAACCGTACTCTGGTGACTTACCTACAAATTTGACTGAAAGAAGTAGGAATGGATCTTTCCATAACTGGAGGTTCACTTAGGTTCTTTCAGAATACTTCACCCAATAATAGAAAAACGCACATCCTCTTCCAGTGAAAGTTGATTATTCTCCATACACAAGACCAAAAAGTAAGATTCAGTAAAGTAGAAAAGAAAGAAACCCCATGTGTTAAAAAAAGAAAGAAATCCCATACCTGTTAGGACAGAGTAGAATTCATCCACAAGTTTTCCAAGGTTGCAATCTCTATGGAAGTAGTTGACCACTTTTTTTCTTCCTCCAGAGGCGTAGATTGATCCAAAATCACTAACCTTTTGGTCAGCAGGGGAGCATTGAGCTATGGTGCCATCACGGAATAGCAACCTAATATCTTCCCTGCATTTAACTTCCCCGAAGTGTTCCGTGCAGGAGTATTCTTGACAATTGATCTCTGAATATTGGCATACTTTTCTTGTAAAAAGAAGCAAAATATAATGCAGATCTCATTAGTCAGTTAATGAAAAGTGCCACTTCCGATTATAGTTCATATTTCTCAGAAAAGACAGCCTCTTTGGGTTTCATCAAATTCCCCTTGGGGTTCAAAATGTCTCTAAATACACCAGAAAGCTCACCCTTCTACCACAATATCACTTTTCTAAGTAATATCAAGGAGATATTGCCTATGTGGTATTATTTCAAACAGCATGTTTCTCATAAGTACCTTAGGGTATTTTTTATTTATAAGGGTACAGTGTTGTAGTATAAGACTTTGCCATTATTATACATTAGCTTAGCATATTATTATTATTCATAGTATTATTATTAATATTAGTAGCATTTGTTAGTTAATGGTAATCATGATCAACAATATGATATAGGCACAGGACTCTTTTGGTGAGAGATGACCAAACATTGTCCAACCAAACATTTCCTCTCCTTATTTAGTAGCAATACAGCTAATCTTTTTCACCATAAAAAGACTAATCTTATCAATTACTTGTATTAAGATATTGGCAAGGGCTGAGCCCTGGTGGCATAGTGGTTGTACGGGGGACTGCGGCCCACTGGGATGGAGGTTCAATTCCAGCTCCACAGGAGCAAAAGCTGGGCCTCCTACTCCCACCACCAGAAGGCAGTGATGCCAAAAAAACAAAAAAAAGATATTGGCAAATAAAAGTGCCCATAATTTATAGATACAACATCCATTTTGTTTGGTCAAAAGAAATTTGCATGCTTTAGACATTCTCTTTTATAAACATAAACATCGATATATGTATGACATAGCATTTATCAAAAAGGAGAGCTATACTTTAGAGCCTAGGTTCTCATACTTATGTTGCCTAGTGACCCCTTATTTCTTGTTAAAAATTGCACAGTGTTCCTGGCCAATAAAAATTATTTTAATATAACTCACTCTCAGGAGCAGTATCCCACCCTTTGGGAAGCACTGCCTTGGAGAAGGGTATTTCAGCAGCGTAAGGAGGACATGGTTGCCAATGAAATAAGGATTGGAACCATACAGTCAGTTGGAATCTCTTGTAACATGTACTCTACCAAAGAGTGCGATAAATGTGTATTATCTTCAATGGACTCTCTTTTTTGCTGTTGTTTGTTCATTCCAATTTGGTGTATATTAGTTTAGTCTTTATTGTAATACCTCAGGACATCGTGATCCATTTGGTAATTTGGATCTATAAGAGCAGATACTAATCAGGAGTTTAGGCCAAATATCCATTATGTACAATGAAAGTAGGTGAAATGAAATGTTCAATTGATGAACATGAAAGTATGAATTAAAACGCATTAAGCTTAAATTCATGGTAGTGGTATGGTTTGGAAAAGAAAAGCGACATTAGCACCAAAAATTGCAGACTATACATGTCTCAAAACTGTGTATGTAAAAAGTGTTGAGATGATGCATGTTTTGTTATGTATATTTTCAATACCAGGATTTATTTAAAAAGAATTTATGGAGAGGAAGTTACTGGTTCACACAAGAAAATCACATGCAGAGCCTTTATTTATAGAGTCTTCTATTCCTTTATCTGTTTAAGATTTTGAAGAATTCTGTAATCACTCAGCCTGAAAAAAAGGCAGACTAGTAGTGAGTGGAAAGTTGGAACTTTTATCAAATTTTGAGGTATAAAGAAAACAATTGGTCAGTATTCAACCATTCAAGAGTTAGACAGGGGTCCTCACACTTTTTAAACAGGGGGCAAGGTCACTGTCCCTCATATCGTTGGATGACCAGACTATAATTTAAAAAAAACTTAAAAAACTATGAACAAATTCACTGCAGGCTTAGAATGAGTGGGCTGCTGGGCGGGACAGGCAGCAGCGCAAAAGCACATGGTGGGTCAGATAAATGTCCTCTCTGGTCTGTGGTCCTCAGTTTGACGACCCCTGGAAGGAGGAATTCCAAGCTGCACTGGAGACATTAGTGATAAATGTGGTTTCAGGAATTGAAAGAGTGCCCGCTGAAACTAATCAAGTACCCATCAAACTAATTCAAGGCTGAAGCCTTCACTACTCTAAGATAAGAAATTTGGAAGAGAGCTAACAGGACAACGGGCTATCTGAGGTTTGAATTTATGCTGATTCTAAAGAAAAGTCACAAAAGAGAATGTGGAACTTATTGAATAATATTCTTAATATCACATGGAAGTGCCATTTTGCTGAAGACCTTCTTAAAATGGTTGCAGTTATACAACACTTGGAAGGAGTTGTCGGAGTTTCAAACTGAATTTGAGAGAGGACCTGGAATGAGAGATACCTTTGCTGACATAAAATGGCCTTTGATTAAAGTAGAGATTATCAGAAAGATGTTTACATGCAATGTATTGACAATGCAAAGGCATTAAATTGTGTGGACCATGATGAACTATAGTTAAAATTGTGAAGATCTGAAATTACAGAACAAGAGGATATTTCATGATCTAAAATCAAGAAGGCCAGTTTTGAAGTTTGCATCATTTCACCGTAATTACTCAATGTGTAAACTGAAAAAAGTTCTAGAAATATGAAAAAGAATGTGGCACCAGGATTGGAGCAAGTGTATTAACAATGTATAATATGTAGATAACACACCTTGTTTGCAAAAATTTTGAGGATTTTAAAATGTTATTGACGGTCAAAGACTATATCCTTCCATGAGGATTACAACTGAATGTAAAGAAAACAAAATTATTCACAACTCAACCAATGCAATACATCACGATGAATGGAGAAAAATTTGAAGCTGTCAAGGGTCTGATTGTATTGGATTGATAGTCAGTGCTCATGGCAGCAGCAAATGATGAAATCAAATGATATCTTGCATATGGTAAATCTGCTGCACAAGATCTCTTACCATTAAAGAGAAAAGATGTGACCTTGAGGATTAAGGTGCACTTGATTCAAGCCATGGTGTTTTCCATTGCATAACAGGCATGTAAAAGCTGTGCAATGAGTAAAGAAGAAAGGAGAGGAATCCATGCATTTGAAGGATAGAATTGTCAGAGAATATTGAAAGTACCATACATTCCCAGAAGAGCAAACAAATCTGTCTTAGAGAAAACACAACCAGAATACTCCTTAGACACAACATTGGCAATGATTACCTCATCTATTTTGGACACGCTATCAAGAGAGACTATCATGGAAAGGATGCATGGTTCCTAAAATAGATGATACTTGGCAAGAAGGATCGAAACAGGGGCTGCAATTGCCGGCTCAAAAACAGTAACAACTGTGTGGATGGTGAAGGGCAGGGTGCAGTGTTTCTTTCTGCTGCACTCAGAGTCAGGGTGAGCTGTAAATTACTCAATGTCATTGAACAGCAAGAAGAACAGAAAACAAGGTTCTTATTTATCCTCATAATTGAAATTTGATGTTGGCTCACTTAAAAATTAAGGCAATTATGGGCAGTTTGCTGATTAATCACTTGAAAAAAATTATTACTGTCTCATACCCAGCAATACCTAGCTCTTTCTCAACTAATGCAAAATGGGTATTTTTTTAATTCTGTGGAAAATATATTATTGCTTTTCCCATTTTAGCAGTTCATATTAATTAGAGTACTAATTGTTGTAAGACATATCTGATTCAATATTTTCAGTACTTCAATTATTCCTCATCTTCAAATGGTTGATTTGAAATAATGGAACGGTTTTGTATACATCAGCCCTACAGTCATGAGCAAGGTATACAATCTAATTCAGACAGGTTTTACCTGGAGCTGGAAGTTATTCTTTTGTATTAAACTTATAAATTCTTAGAACAAGATAAAGTAGCATTTCCTCACCGTATTTTCAGTCCTGGCAAATTAGCATTCCAATTATTAGGAAATGATTAGCAGTTTACTTGACACTTTCCCATTTAATTATTTGAGAAACAACAGTTATATTACGATGCACACCATTACAGGGGATCTAAGTATGAACCATAATATTACCCTTTTGTGTAATAAAATAAAGCCCCCTAAGCATTTTTGGAAACAAGTACATTCTTAAATTACAAAATAGGCTAATCACATCTAGAAAAGGTATAGACATGAGAGTTCTCATAAGCTGAACATATGAGGAAAAATTAAAACTCTTTATTATATGCTCTAAATTATTTAGCTTTTGCTTATATTTTGAACATTGCTTTGTGACTCCAAAACATGATTTCATGAGGCAGTCATAGGATGGAATGGTTTGAAACCCACTTTGTTGTGCTGTTTCATGACGTGAAATGAAACTTGCTTCTCAGTTCGTCCCTGCTCTTTGGGTAATTGAATGTCTAAACCCAGCTGGATCAGTTAACCTCCATGGAGGCAATTATGACAAATCATTCATCTCAAAGTACTTATTGTCCCTGAAATGGCAAACTATCTTGAAACATAAAAGCTTTTAAACTTTAAGGATAGATTTTTCCATCATAATTTTCCTTTTAACGCAACAGAAGAATGCATGCATGTTTGTTGTTTTTGTTTCTAAATGTTATCCTGTATATGTAATCTGGGATAGTGAAATCTATAAAGAGAGTAAGTGGATTAGTGGTCCCTTAGAGGTATGGCGGGGGGGGGGGGCAGTGATAGGGAGCTAATAGTTATGGAGCACAGATGGAATAAAGTATTCTAAAACTAGTTATGGTGATGACTGTACAACATTTCTGGGTATTATTGAAATATTGTATTGTGGTAGATGTGATTTATATGCCAATAAAATTGTTTGGAGAAAGCATATGCTTAAGTGTGAATAGATTGTTTACCAGTTGACTGTAGGGTAATAGAGTGAGAAGACATGATACTACCTACTTCAAAGCTAGAATATTAAGTTTTCCATGTTCCTTGTGCTAAATTGAGAATAATTTTGATAAACATATTTGTTGTGCTAATTTTTGGTTACATTTGAGCTGCTAACCCAACCACAGCAGTTTGAAACCACTCATAACTTCATGTTAGAGATATCAGTTTTTCTGCTCCTATAAAAAGTTTTGTCTTGGAAACGCACAGGGACAGTCTTCCCCTGACCTATGGGGTTGCAGTGAGTTGACATCAACTTTTGGGGAAGGGGTCTTTTTCTTTGGCTTTCTATAATTGGATCAGATAAGAAAACTGAACAATTTTTGTTATGCGTTTTGTGTCAACCCTCCAACGCCCCCCCCCCAATTATTCTGTATGGTAGTGTATAGTCCTATTATTTTAGGGAATTTGATATAACTCCAAGGAATTGGGAAAATTATTTTGTCTGGTCAATACCCCTTATTAAATTATTGGAATGATTTTCTCAAGTAGCAGGTCACATGGGATATATCCTACTTTTCATATCAGAATTCACATTAGGGCTTCAACTCTGAGCACCCTGGCTGCAGAAGGCTATGGCAGGCAATCACAGCCCAACACGTATGTGTAGCATCCACAGAGAACAAGCCTCCTTTGAATTATTTCTGATCATTGCCAAGGTTAGAGGTAAACTTGTCCTCAGGCAGAATTCCTTGGAAATTAGTTTTCCTCCCCTCTTTCAAGGCAGCCCTGACTGGGGCAATGTCTTTTAGGGACTTGCCCGGGTGTGTCCTTGATGGAGAAAATATAGAGGGACTGTATACAGCGATTCACATAGTCTTGCGTCATGCCTAATGTGTTTTGCCCTGACTGCCTTGGTCAGAAGGCAAGGACCTATATTGAAAATCGTTCTATCCAGCGTAATATATGCATTAGAATCATGATCCTCTTCCTGCTTCTATTGTCCAGTCCTCATCGGTGCAGCTATTCATGCTCACTGCCAACCATGCGGATAGAAGTTCAATGAATAACCACTACACCCACCACCAAAGAAGACAGAATGATTCTTAGTAATTCTTTTTTCTCCTGTAATCCTTGACACATCCCCCTTTTATCCCTCTCCCACCCACCCCACCATCCTTGCACCCCAGCCCCCTAGAAACACTTCTTCTACCTGCTTTCCCTATAGGTTCATCAAACCAGGTTTTCATTTACTCAAAAACAAAATCATATTTCAGAATTTCAGAAGGGCAACCCCAAATTACAGAGCACTTCTGTGTGACTCACAAATATGAACAAAGGCAAAATAAAAAAGAATATCTGTCACAGGTTTGTCAGAATGACGCAGTGTCCCATGAGGATCCTGGATTAAGTGTCCCAGAGTTCCATGGCACCCAGCTTAGGTGGTCCAAGTGCACCCAGGTGTCTGACCCATTTGGTGCATAGCATCAGGGACACTCTTCCACTTGTGTCCCCACCAGGATATTCAGTTATCCTTTTCCCCAACTAGGACACACTATAAACTACACTTGAAAATTTAATTTGTTGTCTTGGTCTCCCATTTTTAAATCACTGTACTTTAATGCATACCCTATTGAATTAATTACTTTGAATTATGCAATCCACTGGCTACTAGTAATCAACAAAGTTTTATAAACATCTCCATTATCTAATTCATAGCAGTTTCATTATGCAATTCACCCTGCCTTCTTCTTAAATCTTGATAAACACTAATCTGTTTCTATGTCTTTGTTTATTATAGATATTTCTTATAAATGGATATATGATCTTTTGCATATGCCCCATTTCTTGTAGCATAATGTAGCACAAGGTTCACCATGTTATAGAATGCTTCTGTACTTCTCTACTTTTATTGCGAAATATTTTATATTATGGATTTAACACATATTTATGCATTTGGAAGTTGTTGGATATTGGGCTCCTTTATACTTTTGACTGTTGTGGATTTAGGTTTTCATCACTTCAATTCTGTTTCTGTTCTTTTATAATATTGTGAAATTCTACTATTGTTGCATAGATGTTTCTATTTGGATATTTTCTTGTAAGACATGAAGTGAAGTTTATAAAGTTTCTCTTTTTTTCACTTTTCCACTCGTGATTCTTCCTTCATCTATTGTATGAGTCTAATCATCATTATTTTAAACTATTTTTCTGGTATTTCCAATATTCTCTTCAATATTTTGTTGTTTTCTTGACAAGTTGGTGTAACTGTTAAGGATGTTAGTGAGGTGAGTCTGTGGGAGGATTTAAGCCTACTAGGTGACGCAGTGGAGAGGTAAGAGTCTATTAAATATCTGGACCATAGTGTTAATTTAAATGTTAGGTGGGAGCTCATAGGGGCAGATCAAAGCGGAAGTGTTCGAGAAGAGAGAAGGAAAGGTTTAAAGGAGGAAACTAAAGGAGGGATGGAGTGTCTGGCCTGAGCTGAAGCAGGTCAAGGGCTTGCTATCCTGCAGGTACCCGGAGTTCAGCAGCAGACAGAGCAGATGAAACAACCCGTGAGATCAGCTGCTAGGGCTTCAAAGAAAGCTGCATGGAGTCCATGAGCAGTTTTCAGAGTGTCAAGACCCCATATGCTAGTTTCCACACTCTTCACTGCCCCTTTAAAGACCTGCCCCCAGCTGCTGAGCAGGACTTTCCTGACCTGTAGGCCTAGGTCAAGGATGCTCATACTTTGTCAGCATGAGAACTCCTTGTAAAATGATCAGGTCCAAATGATTTACCAAGTACAAAAATGAAAGTCATATATTTATATTTGTTCATTTATTATATTTATTCATAAAGGCATTGTGAATTCTTTATATGTATAATATATGTTTATATACCTTGCATAACTGCATGATACCATTTTGCATAACACAACACAAAGAACTACATCCATTCTTTGTCATTCCCTGAGTTCACTCTGATGACCTTCACTGAATGGATGAGCCAGAGATGCATAGTCCAGACAGTAGCTGCTGACAGCTCGCCTGAAGCACACTTCTGAATGGTCATCAGACGTGATGAAACGGTACTTGGACTTAATGATCTTTATGTGGGAAAAGGCTGACTCACATATTTAAGTACAGCCGAATAATGCAGTCAAGGAGGTAGAACATTTTCTCATGTTTTTTTTTTTTTGGGGGGGGGGGCATCACTCCTCCAGTGGTGGGAGTAGGAGGCCCAGCCCCACTGCTGGAATGGAACCTCCGTCCCAGTGGGCTGCAGTCCCGCGCACAACCACTATGCCACCGGGGCTCAGCCCATTTTCTCAAGTTTTGTACCTTCCCTCTGGGAGTAAGTTCCAGAATCGTCCGTGCTGCTCTGGCCTTCAGCTGAAAGTGAGCAAGTAGTATCAAAATTTCCCATTCTGCATGCAAGTGATATGTTTTTGTCTTTTTACTTGATCCAGCTCCCCCATTCATTTTAATATCCTTTCTTACAATTAAGAGAAAAAAACAAGGTCTAAAAATTGGTGCTAAATTAGCTTATAAGTTTTGCTGCACTTAGCACGCTTGTTTGAGTGTGCGTTTGACATGCTATATATCCATTAAGTGACAGGATTGACGCTAGGCTGACTTCTACTTTTTTAATGCCATGTGCTCTACCCACACTTCATTTGCGATTGACTGGTGGGTCACAATTGATGTACTGAGCAGCCCTGGCCTAGGTCATAGAACCTCCTCCAGGAGCTCCCCCTAATAAAGCTGTTTCTGTTCTATTTATATTTCTGTTCTTCGTCCTGCCAGTTATGCCTGTATGTCTCCCTGTGTCTCAGTTTTGCTTTACACCGAGTAGTGTTAATTGCTAGTTTATAAAAGAGGCAATTAGACAAAGAAATGAATTATTTTGTAAAGATGGAGGAATGAGTAATAATATTTGAGAGAATAAAATGTAAGAATAGTGTCAGTTTTGGTTTTATGAAGATGAGAAAGATAGAGAAGGGTTAGTGAATAGAGAGAAAAAAGGATATGTCAGAGGATTATGAAATAAAAGTTAAGATAGTAATATTAAGGTAAGAAATATCAAGAGACAAAAGCATTAAACTAAAAATATGAGCTGCTAATATATGTTTTTTGACTTCTAAGTTTTTCCATGAGCCTTGTCTTTGCTATAGGTGCTAACTTTTGGATTGATGATATTTTGAGTGACCTGAAGAGAGCAAAGTAAATTAAAAGCAAAACGTAAAGATCTTTTTTTTTTCTGTTCTTACATATACCAACAGATGAAGAAGCACTGATTTAGGACGGATTATAAGAATAGTACACAGCTGTGTTTTTATGTGGTGTTGAGTATAATAAGAATCGAGCCCTGAACAACAACCATGCTGACCGAATACAAGCTGGAGTCTGCATCTTGTCCTGGGGGAAAACAAGGCTCTGTGGAACAGAGGTGTTTTGAGCAGTTGGAAACAGTGTCTGTTTCACTACCTTGTGAACTTTTAGGAAGTTAGGATGCTAGGGGAATGATTTCAGTATCAGGTGTGGCAGAGAATCCTATATTCTTTACATTTAGGTTAATGATCTTAAAGGATTATACTACAGGTGAGTCAGGTCAGAGACAATGGAGCTCCCTCTTTTCAGAAGATGAAGGGGCCCAAGTGGGGCTAGGGGAATGGAGTCTATATCTGCCACCTACCTAGAAGGTAAAGAGGGATGAAAGGAGCAATAACACCCTCAGAATGCAGGCTGCTTATCTGAGTGGCTTGGGGTGCTGAAAATGACCAGATATTAGCATTGGTAAAGTGGGTCACCATTAAAGGGGGGGAGGAAGAGGTGTAGAGAGGGTATATTCCCTTCCCATTCTCCCTCCGTTCCCTAGCTTGTCGTGCATTCTCTCCAAAAATCGGGACTCTTTTTAAAGCACTGTGGGACGGGCGTAAAATGGATAAAAATTGGGACAGTCCTGCCAAAAGTGTGACTTCTGGTCACTTTTGGCAGGGGATAGATGGTGAATAGCAAGGTCTATGTGCTATGTCAAAAGGGATTGGCTTCATCTCAGGCTCAATTTCCCTTTCTGTGCTTCATAAAATAGCGCTTCTAGTTTCTACCTTTATTGTTATTCTAATACCTTGCTAATGGACCAGGTGTATATTATCTACTATCCAAGGAAATTTTAAAAAAGAGTCCATAGATGGCCTCGCTTTTTGTGTTTCTTTGGTTGTCTTAAGATGGGGGAGGGAGAATGTTTTGAGAGTGATGATGGCAATGGGTGTGTAAAAGTGGCCTGCATACAACTTATGTTGTTAGGGATTGTGATGGGAGTTGTATGGGCCCCCTAATAAAATGATTCATTAAAAAAAGCGGGGGAGGGGAAAGGGGAGTTTTTTTTTTTTTTTTTTTTTAACGAGGAGCTTGTACCAAGGGCTCAAGTGGAAAATGTTGGGAAATGTATGTGGAAACATGTGTGCAAATGTGCTTGATACAAATGATGTACTGAATGTTGTAGTAGCTGTAAGAGCCCCCAATAAAACTTTTTAAAAAATGAAAACAGGAGGGATACCATTTCAGAAGTAAAATAAATTCCAGTCACCATCCACTAAAACTGGAAAAAAAAAAGATGGGGGAGTGTTATGAGTTTGCACCTCAGGGACAGGGTTATGGGACTGAAGCTCTCTGGACTGCAAGTCAAGTCTGTTTCTGCTTGGATCTGCCCAAAGCTGGTTCTTGCAATTTTGCCAGTCAGCAAACCTAGCTAGCTAAAAATGGTCGAGAGATTCAGGAATCTGCACTCCAGTGGCTAAAGTCAACAGAGGGAGTCTAAGAGCATATTTTTCCATGCTTCTATTTTACTAAATGTGTACCCACTTAACTCTATGCTGAAAATATTGCAATATGGAACCTTAGAATAGTTCACTCTATGGCCACTCTGCACTTGTCTCTGTGGAGTACTTCCTGTGTGTACCACTCCCTTTTAAAATTTTTGATGATTTCATTGACATATAGTTCACACAATAAAATATAATGTAAACATATATTGAAAATAGTTATATGATCATCACCACAATGTTTGAACATCCTCTTCATTCTTTTGCCCATTATTATCAGCGCTCCTTTACCCCTCAAACTCCACTGCCATGAATAGGGCCTAAGGACCTATTGAGCTACTGTTTAAATAGGTTTATTTGTCAAGGATTCCATGTAAATAAAACCTTACCAAAAAACCACACCAATAACAACAAAAACAGGAAAATTTCAAGAGAAAGCAGAATATAACTGATATTAGAACCAAGTAAAAATGAGTCAAGAGGGAAAAATAACAAATAATATGTTAAAATTTAACCTAACTAGTTCTGTAGGGGTTCACTTTCCAATACATACTTTTTCTTTTTTTAATTTAAAAAGTTCATTGACATATAATTCATGTATCATAAAAATTGATAGCTTAAACATATTAAAGAGGGTTTAATTGCATCATTGCAATATTTTTTAACATTTTGCTTTTTCAGATATTCCTTCCCTTTTCTTCCCTTTTTATTAAATGATTTTATTGGGATATGTGATACAACTCATTTCAAAATTTTATTGGGTTATGTGATATCACATTTTATTGGGATATGTGATACAACTCGTATCACAATCCTCACATGACTCCATTGTGTCAAGCACTGCTGTGCATTTCTTTTCCTCATCATTCTCACAACATTTGCTTTCTACTTCAGTCCCAGTATCTGCTCCTTATTTCCCCTTTATCAATGCTCCCCTCTCCTTCATGAACCCTTGATAATTTATAGATCATTTTTATTTTGTCATGTCTTACAACACCTTCCAATGTGTCCCTTAACCCGCTTCTCCACTGTACATTCCCCAGGGAGGCAGTTCTATGTTGACTCTGCCTCTAGTATCCTTGTTTTTGGTGACAACTTATCGGGAAAAATCAACTTTTCAGAATGAATTCTTCCTAAGTTAGGTTTAAGATTAAGTGTGAGCTCAAAATTCATTTTTATAGATAAAGTTTATATGCATATACTCCTGATCTACTGTACAGACAGCATTATCAGCTTCATGAGAAATAATTTAAGTAATCACTATGAGACATTTGGTAATTCTGGTGGTAATATCGTTAATCTAGCCAATGGTATGAAATGTAAAGTCATATGGAGAAAAAAATTCATATACAAGAAAGGACTTTTAGGCTAAAAAACATGGGATATATACTTGCATATGTTAAAACAATATTCACAGAACACTATGAAAACAATAGTGTTTAGACAAAAGGTAAGAGTTTCAGTAATTCCCTTTCACTAAGGAAGAATTATGTCTACAGGACAAGATATGTCACAAAAAGCAAAGAAACTATGAAAATATCAAATGTATAGTAGTCTTAAATGACCAATTATTGGGCAACCTCAAAAATAAGAGATATGAATCAAAGTCCATTGACCTCCAAATCTATGACCCTGAGGACAGCCGTCCTCTGCTTTTTCTTCCATTAGGGTGTTTCAGTTTTCAGAACAAAAGAGCATTTAAGTTAAAATCTTTGTCCCTGAGGAAGGGTTCAGGTAAAGTCCAGCTCCATTAGTGGGTTCCTCAAATAATTCTGAAATGGTTTATGAGGAGGTATAGACGTTGAAAAGACCAACTCTGAAATTCATGCAGCCCAGAGCATTCATCCTGAGCCAAAGAAGGGGGGAAGGAAATTCAGTCAAAATTGCATAATTAACACCATAATAGTCCTCTTGAGAGTCTGTGAAAGTAATGTTAAGGATTTCTTCTGGGGCAAGCTCTCCTCCCTTTGTTTGCCCAACAGCAAAGTGAAGTAACCAGTTAGAGACAAAGGTATCCCTTCCTCCTCTCGGCAAGAGTTCCTATTGAAATTCATGGATCACCATTACAAGTGGTTAATAAATTTGGGGAGAATTGTGTTTTTTTGAGCAATTCTACAGTTGTAAAGGCTTAAAAGAGCATTTTAACCCTCAAAATCAGTAAATATGTGAGGTATATTTAAACCCAACACAGACGTTTTGTATATTTTAGTATTATATTTATATGTATAGTTTCTTGTGATTATATAATCCAAGTGAACAGAAAATTTCAAACAGTAAATTTTAGGATAAGTTTTCATTCCCAGTAATTTTTATGCCAATCTTAATACCCTAGTTCACAGTCTGTACTATACTTTTTCATTAAGCTATATTATATATTACATTATATATATATATATATATTATGAAAGATTTTGGAATGCAGTAGAAAAGGAACTCTGGCCTAACAATATTGCTTAAATTGCATTAATAGTTTTACAAATACATGTCATGAATGATATTTTGGGCACTATTAATACTTAGTAGAGAAATTTAGCTAGCGTCCTCCATGTGTTGTCATCTACACCAGTAAATATTGACTAAGCTTTCACAATTCAGTGCGCAAAAACACATTGCAAATTTTAATACGCTGAGCATCATTAACTTCATTGTACCAATTTGTTAAAGTGCCAAGTAATGATTTTACAGATAATTAGACTTTAACAGGCAGAAATGAGTATATGTCTTTCCTGCTTTTATTATGCATACAATGATAGATTACAAACACACAAACTGTTTTGCTTTGTTTTTTAGGTATGCATCATCTTTTAGTGTTCTAAAAAAGTGAAATGCTACATGTCAGTGACTGACCACTGACTGAATAAGAATGTTAATGACTTTTCTTCTGTTCGCTACTTTTAATCATAGTCCCCAAATCATGCCTTTTAAAGATGAAATGCTTTCATACCATTCTTATTTGAACATTACAATAAACCTTTAAAGTAAAAAACCAATAATTTTAGGTTGGTAAAATTGTTTTTATAATAGCTAAGGTTTATGTTATATACACTTGTATGTGTTTCTCATTCTCTCTCTTCTCTCTTTCTCTCTCTCTCTCTATATATATACATATATATATATTCCTAAAAGATAAAATTGAACAAAGTTTTCACGTTATCAAATTTTTGACCTAAGCATTTTAAGATTACACTTTAAATATCACCAAATGAGAAATACCTCTATCGAGGTATTTCTTTTCATAATGTTTTTCTTTTCATAATTTATTTCTCTATATAGTGTGTTAATTAGACACTAATTATTACCATTACAAAAAAAAGCTCTATCAAGAATGGAAATGAATGGCCTTCCTCAGTGAATGTCTGGTAAGCTCAAGAGGGCGCAAGCAAAAGCAGAGCAACTTCTCGCATCTTCTTCATACTGAGCACAAGCTACTGCTTTTATTTTAAAACTCATTAACATGCATTGATACATTTTGGCCACATTTTAAGCCGAAGCGTGAAATCAAATGCAATAATTTTAGAGATATAATGATTGTGAATTGTTTAGAATATCAATGTGTACCACTAACTGAAATATAAGAAGGGGAGCACAATTGCTTTCATCCATTTAAATTGCTACAGTCTATATAAAATAACTTCCTTGTAACGGAATGGCTTAAGTTTTGGTGGATAGGACCCTCATAAAGATGATATAGCAATTCACTCTGGTGATAGATAAGTTATAATTAATATAGCAATGAAAACTTGTAGCCTATATCAAAAGAATTGTCTAAAGAAATTTGGCACACCAGGCCAAGTCACAAAAAGTCAGTGCACTTTTTTTCATGAACTCCTTATTTTGAAAAGACTGATTGCAAAAAGTGGAGATGACGGACGGTTTTACAGCACAGTTATCATGAACAGCGGCAAATCTGACTTTAGACATCCTCCTCAAAAATCCTCAGACGTTTTGCCCAAACATAATTTTCCTGCCTGTATCAGCCCTCATCCCAAATTCTTACTATCTTCTGACTCTATTTTCCCGCATATCCCTTCTGCAATCACTGCTACTTCTACTTTAGTTTTCTCCAATCCCTCCAAAACTGAGCTTCATTTGCATATCTTAAATTAAAATGGCCAACTGACACAAAGAGCCTATCAGTTACCAGATATTTAAGTTAGTTAAACTACTGTGGTTTAAAAATTGATATTTGGCTGAACCCCGGTGGCGTAGTGGTTGTGCGTGGGACTGCGGCCCACTGGGATGGAGGTTCAATTCCAGCAGTGGCTCCACAGGAGCAAAGGCTGGGCCTCCTACTTCCACCACCAGAGGGCAGTGATGCCCTCCCACCCAAAAAATTTGTTCTTAGAGTTATTGAATTTTTAAACTATTACTGTTTTTAAATAGTCATTTAAAAAGCACATTCACTTTCGTTTATTTGTTTGTTTTTTGAGGGGGTCATCACTGCCCTCTGGTGGTTGTGGGAACTTCCCGGCGCTGCTCTTGATAGCTGCCACTGGATTTGAAGTGCCAAGCCCACGGGCCGCAGTCCCACACTCAACCACTCACACCACCGGGGCTCAGCCCAGGACATTCACTGTCAATGGCATACATGAACTTGAAGTCAGTTGACTAAATTTGCTCCCCTTTTCTATGTATTGAGCATAGCACCAAACTATTATTTACCTAAGTAGTATGCACTGTACGAGAGGCACAATGATCAAATGCTTCCTTCAGCATGAATCCAGTGCGAACATGGATTCTTGCTTCATCTTTCCACTTCTCTGTTGTATTCAAAAGCAACATGCATAATATTTTTCTCTCTTAGTCCTACCGTATCTGAGATGGATCAGAGTTCACAAGTTAAGTAGGCGCTGTCTTGCCGTCCCATTGTGGTTCTTGTCAGTTATGAGGCGTTATTTCCAACTTATGATGTACAGGCCAAACTGTTCCCCAGGGTTGTCAGAAGTCTATCCCACAACCTGTTTGGGTGGGGGTGGGGAGGGACAGAACTGAGTCAACTAGAAGTTGATTAAAGTTCACACTTCAGAAGGAAAACGTCATTCATGCTGCCAAAGAGGCCATTGTTAATCCTTCTTGGTCCTGTGGATTCCTTAACAATCTGGAATACTTGTTGTTCTTGCTAGCTCCTATCAAGTCAGTTCTGACTCAAAACCAAATTGCCGTCTGCTACTGTCCCACCCTCACAATCTTTCTTATCCTGGGCTACAGGGTTTCACTACTGTGTCAATCCATGGCCATGATGATTGTCCTCTCTTTGCTAACCCTCCACTTTACTAAGTACGATGTCTTTTACTAGGAACTAGTCTATCTTATGACATACTTATTACAGCTTTATTACAACTAATAAAATGCAAATTAAAAACCACATAAGGTAAGGTATCGGATGGCTGTAGTATGACATTTCCATTCACCAAAAAGGGACGTGGTACCATCTCACATGCATGGTAACTCACCTAGCTTTACAGATCAGAGTTTTATTAGTCTGGGTAGACTAGAGAAACAAATCCACAGAAACTCATATGTATATAAGAGAGAGTTTTATATAAAGGCTAAGTGTATATTAAGAAAGCATTCAAACTCAGTATGAGCCAAGCGCATAAATCCAACATTAGTCTATACATCTGATACCAATCTACAAAATCTTCCCCAGTCTCATAAAACCCACAATGATACCGACTACAGGAGGAAAGCTGGATCAGTGAGCAGGTAAGCATCTCAGCATTGGCAAGGGTCTCCATTCAGCTGATCCAGCACCGATGGCTGCATCAAGGTAGGTCCATGGGGCTTCTCCTCAGGATGTCTCACAGGAAGTGAGACTTGCCATCTGAAGCAGGGAACTGGCTAAGGCAGCTACACCTTAGTCTGACCAACAGAGAGCAAGAGAACTAGAAACAAGGGGCTCACTGAGCCATTTAGCTCTCCACCCTTTAATTAATTCCACATGTGTTTATCAGCCATGTTAGCACAATAAACCTTAACTATCTCAGGACTCTATCAGCTTTGAACAACATAAATGACACCTGGCAACTAGACAGACTGTCTTGGCTAGGAATTAAGTCAGAACTTTCAATCAGATTACAGCTTGAAGCTGTTTTTTTGGAGGTGTGACCTTATCTATGGAGGACCCAGGACACCTCTGTCTTACACTGAGACTGACCCTGAAGCTGCCAGAATCCTACCATGTGTCCATTGACCTTGAATCCATGGGACTCTGCACCCATTGGCCAGTGGTCTTTCTGCAGTCTGTGTCATTGTATTAATTTGACCACATGAATCTGAAAAGGGACTTAAAAACTAGTATCAAACTTATGGACTTTAGTAGGACTGAGCTGGGATTCTTTATTGATAATTACTTCTTGATAGAAAGCGCTTTCTTTTTTTGTTTTTGTTTTTTTGGGCATCACTGCCCTCTGGTGGTGGGAGTAGGAGGCCCAGACTTTCCTCCTGTGGAGACACTGCTGGAATTGAACCTCCATCCCGGTGGGAGGCTCTTTCTTATGTAGATGAGTGTTGCTAGCTTTTTTTCTTTAGTCAACCAAGCCTAACACACACAAGATGGAATACATAGGAATATAAGTAACTTCATTCATCAGAATAAATGATACAAGAGCTTAGTTAACAAGGCAGAACAGGTCAGGGCCCAGTGTGAAACAATCCATTAATTCCTCATATGCAAGCTCAAGTTAAAGTTGAAAAAAACTAAAACAAGGCCACAGAAGTCAAATTATGATCTTTTGCATATTTTGCCTGAATGCAGAGAACTTCTCAATAATAGATTTGATGCATTTAGCACTAATAACTGAAAGCCAGAGGAGGCTTGAGGTGACATCCAAGGACATGACTTGTGAAGAAAGATATTGTCATTAAGAACAAAGAAAATACCAGAATTAATACTAAATGAGAAGCTGAATTCCTTTAGATTTCAGACCTGCTTAATTGATGCCTTTGAATTATGATGCTGGTGAATAATATTGAAAATATCCTGATGTGCCAGAAGAATGAACACATATGCCTTTGAAGAAATATAACCCAAGTGGTGTATAGGCAATGATGGTGAGACATTATTTATCTGCCTTTGTCATGTTATCGAGTGGGAACAATCCCTGCAGAAAATCATCCTTTTTGGAGAAATACAGGGTTGATGAAAAAAATAAAGATTATCAAAAAGTTTAATTGACATAGCTGCCACTATGGGCTCAAGCATAAGAATAGCTTTGAAGACAATGCAAGAAAAGACTGTTTCTTTGTGTTTTAGAACAAGTCGCTGTAAGTCACAACTGATTGAACTGCACCTAATAACAAGTCTGGGTCACAAAGGTCAGTTGGCATAACATACTCCACAAAAGCAAAGCTCTAATCCATGGGCATGGAATGTGCAGCCCTCGGCCATATAAGCACCACAAGATGACTTGCTCTGGTACTACCAAGACAACTGCAAGTGGGACTAGAGCTTCAATAAATAGAGGATCTCTTTCAATAGCAACAGAAATGTACATTAAATGAATCATAATAGCAAATTTTGAGGGACAAATCAGGAATGCGAACTATAGAAGAGAGAGGACACATTCAAATGCATGATGCAATATACATATATGCATCTTGTCAATTGTTCACATCTTGTTTGCTGGTATTTGGTGACTCAGATGTCAGACAGTTCTAGGCAAACTGGAAGTGAACACATTGGGAAATGTGAGGAAAAACAATGGTGAGGCAATAATGAAGAGATATGTGATGAGCTGATTTCTCACCAGATTAATAACCTTACCTCCACTGATGGATGATGATGTACACTTCTTTGTCAACACAGACAGTCACTATGACCCATCCTTTAGTCCCACATCCACACTCAACGCACCTCACAAAAGCCAAATCTCAGATGATGATTAAGAAAATTCCATTTCATAGAAAATAGCTCAAAATTGATTATATAGACGTTCTATATATTCCATATCCAAGATGCAGGATTAGGACTTTGATCATAATAAAATAATCACTTTGCTGGAGACACACCTATACCATTTTTCAAGCTTAAGTGGCGTGGCATCTTATAAAATGATGAATAAAAAGAACAGTAGATGTTAGTGTCAGTATTTCCAAAAGAAATGGACAAATGGTTATTTTGTGTGTGTGTTCCTAGTTTGTTGGCATGTGTTAATAGCAATGAAAAAAGTCAATCTGGAGCATCATTACAGCTGAAAACATGCTAAACTCAATGAACTGGAATGCCAAATGTATCTGGAAAAAATCAGCGTCCTTCAGTTGTAAAGTTGATTATGGCAGCTGTTGTTCGGTTAAAGTGCCGTACCTTATTACTAAATCGTCCTTTTGGCTCATTTTAAAGTTGTTCCAGTTTTTCATATCTCTGCCTTACTGTTTACTGAGGTTTTTCTGTTTTGTTTTCTCATCATTGTTGTTATTTGTTTATTTAATGTTTTGTTCTGTACGATGGCTTATATATGAAATCCAAGATAGGTAAAGCTATAGAGACAGTAACTGAATAAATAGTGAACAAGGAGGTGCTAACAGCAAAGTCAGCAATCCTAAAGGATCGGCTATGAGGGAGAGAGAGGCATGTTTCTAGCGTCATACAAACTAGAATCTGGGAAACCCACAAGGGCAGATGTGCCCCTGCCTACAGAGTTACTATGAGGCACAATCTACTGGATCGCAGTGAGGTTAGTTGGGGTTTTGGAGGAGTATGGCAGGGGAAGTTGGGGCTGGGGCTGAGGAGCCCAAAACAATGAATATGGGAAAGAATAGTAAGTTATAAAATTGATTGTGATTATTGAACAACTTTTCTCAATATGACTGGACTATTAAATTGTATGGCAGATGAATATCATGCCAACAAAAGAATGGAAAAATCAAAGTGCTTCATTAAAACTTAGACTCACAACAGGCTGCTTTCTCTAGTCCTTGTTATGACAGAGACTGTGATTCAAACCAGGTAAGTAGTGAGTGAGCTAATAGCACAGAAGCAAAGGGCTCATGTAGAGGGAGAGTTTATCAAAGAGTGCCTAGTAGCTGCTGCAGAGTTGCTAGACCCAAAGGAAACGAATTTCTATATTAGTGTGCTTTGAAGAAAATATGTCATATTGGATTACTGATTAAACATAGATGTTGAAGAAACACTGAAAGATTCTATAGATGCCCTATTTTTCTCTCAAGCTTGTGGTAAGGCAAAATATGTAACATATACAGCTCAACTCCTCATTTTCATTTATGGGAAAACTACAGAATTTTGCACTCCAGAGGAACTGTTGTCACTGGAATCCATGCATGGCACTAAGAGAGTTGTGGAGTTATTTGAGAAAAGTTTATCAATAGTAAACTTGCCCTTATATGTGAACATATAAGTGACTTATTACAAATGAAAGTTGAGTCATCTTTGGCGCATAAAAAGAGTCAATTGCATTTTTCAAGAAAGTGCCATATTTATATATAGGGAAATAGATCTGAGTTTTCTATTTACAGGTTTGGTATTAAGGTAGCAGACAGACATTGGGCCTCTACTCAAGTACTCCTTCAGTGCAAGAACACTCTGTTCTAATGACCTTTCCAACATGATCGCTGAAGACAATATGTGTGCATTAGCAAATGTGGTGAAGAAAGCTTATGGTGCCCAGCTATCAAAAGATAAAGTGTTTGTGGTTGTAAAGGCTTGGAGATTAAACAAGCAGCCATCTAGCTGGGAGGCAAAAAGGTCCCTATGGATTAAGCACACCAACCTACATGATCATGAGGTGTCAATGAGATCAGGTATCAGGCCTCAGAAGACCCAAAACAATCATATCAATTTGAAAGGGATGTGGGGGAGTGGCGTGTTGATTAGATACCCAAAGTACATCTGTAGATAACAGAACATCCCCTCACAGAAGAGTCACAAGGAAGGGACAATCCAACCAGGGTACAGGACAGCATCAATGTAACATTCCTCTCGTTCTTTAAAGCTTCATTCTCCACCCACCCCATTCATGACCCCAATTCTAACTAACAAATTGAATGAGGTCAGAGCATGTACACAGGTACAGATAAGAACTGGAAACAGGGAATTTAGGACAGATAAACCACTCAGGAACTATAATGTAAGCAGTGATAGCATCAGGGTAGGGGAAGATGGGGGGGAGGGAGAAAGGGGGAACTGATCAATATGATCTACATATAACCTCCTCTCAGGGGGATGGACTACAGAAAATAAGTAAAGCGAGACAGTGGTTGGTGTAAGATATAAAAAAAATAATTTATATATGTTCAAAATTCCTTGAAAAAGAGGGTGTGGGAGGGAGGAAAAAATGAGGAGCTGATACAAGGCCTCAAATAGAAAGAAAATGTCTTGAAAAAGGATGATGGCAACATATGTATAAATGAACTTGCCATAATAAAGTGATTTATTTTAAAAAGGCATATCTGGGTGTTCTCCAACATAAACTGAGTAAGAAAGTTCTTCACCTCTTAATTCTGCATGGAATTCTAACTTACAATAGGAGATTTATGCTCATGTATACATGAGACATCTCATAAGTCTGTGTGTTTATGGGGGAAAGAGGGACATGGAGGAGAGGTGGTATTGAAAAGAAACTTTCAAGTAATAGAATATCTTTGGTAAATGATCTTGTTAGACCATGCATTCTGATGATGGGTGGGCCATTTAATAAAGTTATTATTATTTTAAATATATACTTTTATATTTCAAAAGATCTACAGATCATTAAAACAATTATAATATTCTCTAGACTTTTAATTCCCATGTTTAAATATAAGCTACACAACAAATAATCAAAGATTTGTGTGGCCAAACTTTTAACATCTTTAAGCAAAACTATCCCTGATGTAGTTATTTTTAATTTGCTACATGTGTATTTGAAAAAATATTGAATAAACATATGGAAGATCATGTTTAAAATAGTTCAATAAAAAATTAGGATCTCAAGCATATGTTTTATAAAACAAGAAGGCATTGCTGAGTAAAGCAGGGGCTTCAAAGATTTTTGTGGAAAATTTTCACTCTTTTTGTCTCATTTTCCACAAACTATTTGAAGCTTAGGTAGTCAATCCCCATCATTCATGTTACCGATTTTCTATAAGGTCACTGTAAATAATGAATTTATTAATACTGAACAATTGCTCCAAGGAGAAATACAGGATTCTGATTCTGAGATTATTTGGTCACAAGTTTTTGTCAACCAGCCTATGAATAACTATGTGTGTTTCTGCTTCAAGGTACTCCATTTCATATTCATTGCTGATCCAATTTTACTCATAGGCTACAGAATAAAGTTTATCCAATACACACACACAAACACACACACACTTGTAAGCACTCATATAAAGTGCTGCTGTTGCCCTCTTCCTGTCTAGGGAAAGAAGAGTACATAAAATAGGAGATGAATGAAAACACTTTGTCCAATGAACCAGGAAAATCAGTTTCCAATAGCCTGAGGCTAGATCATGTAGATGATGCCTGAAAATCACTTCTAACTTCTCTGAAAGGCATAGCATTAATGGTCCTGAGTACAATGGGTAAAAATGTAGAACAAAACACAAAATTATCAAAGCCCAACACAATTAATAGAAACTTGTGGAACACGTTTGGAGAACGATGGTGACAACAAATGTACATATGTGGTCTGCATACAATTGATGTATGTATTGATTATGATGAGAGTTGCATGAGGCCCCAATAAAATGATTTAAAAAATAAATAAATTTGTGGAATACTTGATTTTATGAACTTAAGGAAGTACCAGATATAGTTTACATTGCTTGTCGATGCTATAATTCAAAGGCATCAACTTATCAAGTCTACATTCAATAGAAAGTTTCAGTGTCTTTTCAGCAATCATCTTTGTCCTTTTCTTTCTTACAAATGACATTTTGCTTTCTTTATATATGATGCCTGTGATTGGTCAGCTTGCTGTACCAATATGGTCAAAGAAGATAGGTAGATTTGTTGTGACAACATGGCCAATGTACACATGCAAGATCCATTGAAGGGTGAAGATATAAATGGCTTGGCGAGTTCCACCCTTTCTTTCTTGCTCTTGGATTTTCACACCAGCTGGCTGCCTGGTTTGACCTGTGCCTCGATTTGCAAGTTACACTACCTGTGGGAAACCTAATTAATCCATGGACTGTCTCACTGTGAGTAGACGTTCCTTCAAGCCCTGCTTTGACATGCTACTGGAATATACATCTCTTGAGCTGGGGACTGTCTGACTCTGTCTTCTGGCTGACTGTTGGTGACCTGACTTCCTGTTTGCTGCTTGTGGCCAGATAGCCTGAATTGCTCTACAAAGAACTACCTGAGGACCCTCAAGTCTCGAAGGACTACCAGTACACTAGCTGTCTCACGGAAGTGAGTTGCACTGAGCCATTTGTACTGCTTTATAGATTAGTTAGCTATCTCCTATGTTAGCTATCTTTATATCTACATAAATATAGAGAGAGAATTATTAGTGTCCTGGTTTTGTTTCTCTAGAAAACCCTGTCTAACACAGTACTCTTGGATTTCTTCCCGGAATTTATGCCCTTCTGGACTGGAACTGAATTCACTGCCCAGGACTCATTCCTTAGACAAAAAAATAGAAAGGTCTAGAAGGTAAAAAAAATAGCCTGCAAGGTAAACAACAGCACACAAATAAGGAGCCATTTTAGATTAAAAAGTCAACATTTGTCTTGGGGTAAAACTCAGAAAGTAGGGTATTTGAATGAGAATCAAGTTCACCTACTGGGATTTCCACATCATATACCTCTGGGAGGGTCTTTGGGATATGTTGCACCATTCAGGGTACAATGTGCCAGTTGTCTAGGCCCTTGGTCTCGGTACTCAGGGGAGTACATAGAAACTAGGAGCAATGGACCCTATTACGAGGAAAGTACCAGAAATACTCTACCTTTGATGTCCGCCTAGGTATTTGTTGTCATTTTTTCCCCACGTGAAAGCTAGTCCTACTCATTTTTCCACCAACAGAAGTGCATTGATCTTCTCCACAACATGCATGCTGCCCTTGTCCCCTCATGACTTGATTTTATGATCAGTATCGTTTTTCACTCCAATAAAAATTTCTGCTGGTGCAGAGAAAATCTCTCACATTTTTGCACAGCAGCTACTAAATAAATGTTAGCTTCCTTTTACCTTTGAAAATCTGCTATGGATTAAAGTGAGGAGTCCCCTCTCAAAGTGCTTTTCAATATAGGCCTGTAGAGAGGATGATGTGTGTTTGATGAATACTTGTCTGACTCTCTATTGAGCTCCTCTGCAGCTATGGCTAGCATATTGCATGGCCTGAAAGCATGAGTCCGCCTTCATCTTAGTGTTTACCCTTATAGCAGTGGACCCATACAGTATTTATCCTTTGTAATTGAATAACTTTACTCAGCAGAATGGTTTCTAGATCTCTCCATGTCATGAGGCGTTTCATGATTTCATGCTTTTATAGGGTTGCATAGTATTCCATTGCCTGTATATACTTGTTTTCTGTCCATATTTCTACTGAAGAGAACTTGAGTTGCTTTCAATTTCTTGCCATTGTGAACTGAGTTGCAATGTACACGTAAAAATTTGCATCAGTTGATGATCTGTCTCATTTCTTTGGGCTATAAGCTCAGAGATGATATTACTGCTCATATGATATTTCTATTGCCAATTGTTTTATGCATCACCATATCACTTTTCACAGTGACTATAGGTATTTACAAACCCAATGTGTTAGTCCGAGTAGACTAGACATACAAATTCATAAACACGCATAAGGTTTAATTACAAGAGGAATGGAGCTTTGATAAAGCATCCCAACCCAGTTCAGTCCATAAGTTCGTTGTTAGCGCATATGTCTGATACCAATCCATAAGTCGTTTTCAGACTCACGGACCACATGCAATAATGCCAGGACAATCACAGGCCTGTGGGTGCAGAGTCTTCTGTACCCAGTGGCGGTAGAAGCACCTCAGCGCTGGCAGGGGTCTCATTATGGCTCCTCCAGTTTTCAGGGCTCAGGGTCTATCAGCATGCTGCCATGCGTCTTGTTAGTAGAGCATCTCCAAGGGACTGAGCCTTAAGTATCTTACCTCCTCGGGGGAGATACCAGGAGATTTCCCTGAATTCTCAGGAGAAAGTCACGCCCACACAGAGGTCTCATTGGCTATCTCCAGATTGACAGGTGATACTCCACCATCACACTCCCCAAACTGAGATTGACACAGATTAGTGACTGCTACACCCAACATCATTGCATGAGAGTTCCAACCTATCCACACCCTCTCCAGCATTTGTTGTTTTCTTTTATTTAATTAGTTTATATTTGTGGACATAAGATATTATCTCATCTTGATTTGCATTTCCCATATGGCTAGTGAACAAGAACATTTCCTCATGTGCATATTAGTATTTGGGTGTCATACTTTGAGAATTGTCTATTCAAGTCCTCTTGGCAACTTTTAAGAGATATATTTGGTTTTTTTTTTTCCTTTCAGAGTGTGGTAGTGCAGAATTCTGTAGGTTTTACTAATTAGTTCTCTGTCCAATATGTCATTGCTAAATATATTTTTTCAGCCCATGGGGTCTCATTTCATTCTTTTGATGAAATCTTCAGGTTAACACAGTGCTTTATATATTTTTAATTTTTTAAATAATTTTATTGAGGTCTCCCACAGCTACTACAACATTCAGTACATCATTTGTATCAAACACATTTGCACACATGCTGCCACATACATTTCCAAACATTTTCCTTTTGAGCCCTTGGTACAAGCTCCTCTAAAAAAAAAACTCCCCTTTCCCCCTCCCCACTTTTTTTAATGAATCATTTTATTGGGGGCCCATAAAACTCCCATCACAATCCCTAACAACATCAGTTGTATGCAGGCCAATCTTACACACCCATTGCTATCATCACTCTCAAAACATTCTCCCTCCCTCCAGGCCCCCATTATCAGCTCCCCATATTACCCCCACTCCCCCCCTTCCCCTTGAATCCTTAGTAATTAACAAATAATTTTTTTTCATCCTGTACACTGTCCAATGTGTCCCAACACTCACCTCCCTGTTGTCCATGTCCCAGAGTGGAGGCTACGTGTAGATCCCTGAAGTTGGTTCTCCCTTTCTATTCCTCCATCCCTCCACCCTCCTATTACTAGTCTTGATGGATCATCTGTCCTAAGTTTCCCATGTTTCCAGCTTCACTGTACATCTCCTGGTCTAGCTGGATTTATGTGGTAGAATTAGGGTCATGATAGTGGGTGGGAGGCAGCATGGGAACTAGAGGAATGTTGCATATTTCATAGCTCCTACCCTGTATCTTAACTGGCTCACCTCCTCCTTGTAACCCATCTACAAAAGGATGTCACCTCACCTATTGATGGGCTTTGGGTTCCCAATCTGTACTCCCCCTCATTAATAATAATATAATTTTAGCTCATTGATGCCTGACACCCTATCCCTTCACCACCTCATGAACACACAGGCTGGTGTGCTTCTTCCATGTGGGTTTTATTGCTTCTGAGCTGAATGGCTGCTTGTTTACTCAAGCCTTTAAGACCCCAGACGCTATATCTTTTGGTAGCCGGGCACCATCAGCTTTCTTCACCACATTTGCTTATGCACACATTTGTCCTCAGGGATCATATCAGGAAAGAGAGCATGCAATGTTATGCTTTTTAGTTCTCAAACCCTGATATCTCATCCCTTTGACACCACATGATTCCACAAGCTAGTGTGCTTCTTCCATGTGGACTTTGTTGCTTCTGAGCTAGATGGCTGCTTGTTTACTTTTAAGCCTTTAAGTCCTCAGATGCTCCATCTTTGATAGACGGGCACCATCAGCTTTCTTCGCCACCTTTGCTTATGCACACATTTGTCTTCAGTGATCATGTCGGAAAGGTGAGCATCTTGGAATGCTAATTTAATAGAACAAAGTGTTCTTGAACCGAGGAGATACTTGAGTGGAGGTCCAATGCCCATCTGTTGTCCTACTACTAGCCCTATAAGTATACACATTAATCTCTTTCCCCATCCTCACTTATAAATATATGCCCCTATGTACATACCTGTATTTGAACCTCTATAAATGTTCATTATCCCCCAGTTCCTTCTTCTATTTCCATTTGCTTCCCTCTTGTCCCACTATCATGCTCACTCTCCCTTTGGGTTTCAGTATTTTTTTCTCTGTTACATTAGTCTTAATCAATTCCTATTGACCTTCTCACACCCACCTTGTCCTTGCATTTGTATCAATTGTTATTCACCTTTCCCTGGGCTGGTCGACATCACCACCTTTCCCCCTCCCCCCCCTCTTCAATGTCCCCTACTCTGGAACCATCAGTCCTGTCATTTTTGCCTCCAACCGCTTTGTCCAGTCTATCTTGTCTAAATAGACCTGTAGAGGTAGCAATATGTACAAGAAAGGTCTCCTAAAATGGAACAACTTAAGCAAATAAAACAATGATAACAACAACAAGAGACCCCCTCAATGTACTATACAATATGTAACAGAATAATAAAAAATAATAAAAATAATAGCAATATAAGGACCTATATAATGTTCAAGGTCTGTTGTTGACCTCCTAGCGTGACCCCTAGTTGAGTTGGATGGGGTGCCAATACCTTGGCCCCAAAGTATATCCTTGTCACTCCATCTGTGACACTATGCTCTGTTGCGCACTCTTAGTGGTTGGTGTGGTTGGTGTGGTTGTGTCCGGAAGGGTATAATCTTGACCCCACTTCTTCTTCCTTGCCCCGATAGACCTTGGGTCTGCGAGGGTAGCTGTATTTCTTAATGAGGCTGGCCATGCAGTCATCTTTGTGCAGTAGCTGTTCTGAGTGGGATTATTGCCCTGAAGGCTCGGTTGGCCAGGATGCACATCATTCTCTCTTCCTCCCCTTTCATTTGTTCTCATGTGCTCTGATCAGGCATATCTCACTCCCCAAGCTTCAGCTTCAGTGCTGGCCTCCAAGGCAACTTCCTCTGGTAGAGAGGTGGCTGCCCCTATAGTTGGGGTTAGGGTTTTCTCAGGCCCCTCCACTGGTTCTCCATTCCATGCTGTCGTGCTGCATTCACATGCTGGGTCTCCGGGTTTAAGTTTGGTCCCTCTTTCCCTGTGGAGATATAAACAATATGCTCCCCTTTGATGGTTTAGTGCCCCCTACCCTTTCTACACATCGCCATCTGTCTCCCCTCCCCCCTTGATGGCTACCATATGTAGCCTTAGATTTGATCTGGCCCCTGCTATATTACCTGGGCCTTCTCCCGGGATTTTCTCTATAGAGTAGTTTTTCCCGATGCCACTTTCCAATTTTAAAACTATTAATATGCTTACCTCAGTGGATTCATATTGTACATGTCCTTTTGCACTAGGCTAACTTCACTTAGCATAATTTCCTCCAGTTCTTCCCATGCGGTGATGTGCTTCATGCGTTCATCACTGCTTTTCAGCGATGCATAGTACTCCATTGTATGTATGTACCACAGCTTTTTAATCGATTCATCAGTTGATGGGAATATGGACTGCTTCCAACTCCTTGCAATTGTGAACTGTGCTGCGATGAACATTGGAGCACAGATCTCTGGTCGTGGATTGTTACTTGTCTCTTCTGGGTATATGCCCAGCAGGATAATTGCTGGGTCACATGGTAGTTCAATTTCCATCTGTTTTAGATATCTCCAAATTGATCTCCAGGTCTCAGTCTTCTATTTTGCCTTCCACTGTGTGTAATTCCTTTGTTATATATGATACTCCATGTGTGCCCTGTCCTAGAGCCCATAGACTTGTCCCAATTTTATCATTGATGATCCTGATATAATATACTTTACATTTAAGTCTCTGACCATCTTGGATTAATTGTTATGAAAGGGATGGTGTGTGAGTCCTGTTTCATTCTTCTGCAGATGGATATTCAGTTTTTCCAGCACCATTTGTTGAGGAGGGCATCCCCTTCTCATTTGATGTTTCTTAGTCATTTGCCTAAAATCAGTTATCTATAGGCAGATACTTTTATTTCTGTGTTTTCTGTCCTGTCTCATTGGTCTCTGTATCTATCATTATACTAGTACCAGGCTGTTTTGACAACAGTGACTTTATAATATGTTTTGAAGTCAGGTAGTGCAAGACAATTAGTTGTTCTTTTTGACAAGTTCTTTGCCTATTCTGGGCCTCTACCATCTCCAAATGATGATAGTAATTATTTTGTTTACCTTTTCTGCATACAATGATGTTAGGATTTGGATTGGAAATGTGTCATATTTGTTTGGGTGGTATCACATTTTTAAAATATTGAGTCGTCTTATGCATTAACACAGGAGAGTCATCCTTTTTGTTGATCTATTTTGTTTTCCTGTATTAGTGTTGTGTAATTTTCTTTATACAAGCCTTTTGTTTCTTTGATTTGATATATCCCTAGATAGCCTAAATTTTGTGTGGTATTATTTGTTTTTTATTTATATTTCAGATCTCTCTGGTATATAGCAGTCCAATTAATTGTTTGCTTGTATGCTGCTACTTTACCAAATTCCTCAATTATTTTCAATGATCTTATTGTGGCAATTTTGGAGTTTCTACAAATGAGGGAGTACCCCCCCCAAAAAAAAACCTTGATAAATAGCTCCTCTCAACAGTGGTTTCATAACATGCATTTTCTCCTGCTAGGTGAATATCAAGCAACTCACTCTGAGTTAGTGCACCCAGTGGTAATGCCTGGGAAGGTTCTTTCTGGTCAGAGTGAATATTTTCATAAAAGCAGTTTCACTTGCACATTGTTTTCTGTGATGCCTGATTTAAGAGAATAACATGTATCTCTGAAATTTGGCTTCCTGCTCAGGAAAAATGCTGCTGAAACTGTTGAGAAGATGAACACAACTTACAAGTACAGTGCTACAGGAAAAACTCAAATGTCCCAGTGCTTGTCTCAAAAAAGTTGAAATGTTGATTGATGAAAAATCTCATTCTGACTGTCCATAAATTTCCTCTATGATTAAAATGCCAACAAAATTTATGTGTTTGTGCTCAAGATAAACAATGGACCACTGAAGAGATGGGGAAACTATCTGCTACCCCTTTCAGCAGATAGCATATGAGCACGATCTAATGTTACTGAAGGAAGAAGTTCAAAACACACTCAAAGCATTAGCCAAAAGCAAGCCTCCAGAATAGGACAGATTTCCAATTGAAATATTTCAACAAGCTGATGAAGCACTGAAAGTCCTCACTCATCTATGTCATGAAATTTGGAAGACAACTGTTTGACCAACTGACTGGAAGAGATCCATATTTGTACCCATTCCAAAGAAAGAGGACCAACAAAATGCTCACATTATAGTACAATATTTTTGATATCACATGCCAGTAAGATTGTGCTGAAGGGCAGCCAACAAAGGTTACAGTAGTATACTAACTAGGCGCTGCCAGAGGTTTGGCTCAGTTTCAAAAGAGAACATGAAACAAGGGATATAATTGTTGATGCCAGATGTATCTTGACTCAAATCAGAGAATGCCAGAAAGATGTTTAATTATGTTTTATTGACTATGCCAAATTATTCATCTGTGCAAATAGCAAGAAGCTATGCATAGCCTTGAGGAGAATATGGAATTCTAGGACACTTCATTGTGCTCGTTGTACATGGATTGAGCATGGTCTTTTTCTCTACCAACAGAGCAAGGGCATATTGCATGGTAAATATGAAGAAATATGTGTTTGTCAAAGTTGTATTCTCTCATTATACTCATTAAATCTGTATGCTGAGAAAATCATCAGAGAAGCTGTCTTATATGAAATAGAATGTGATATCTGGACTGAAAAGAAGCTTAATATCCACTTGTGATATGCAGATGAAACTACCTTGTTTGTTGAAAGTGGGGAGGATTTGAAACATTTGCTTGCTTATGAAGATCAAGAATTAAAGTCTTCATTATGAATTTCCCTTTAAGGTAATGAGGATCAAAGTCCTCAGAAACAGCCCAATACACAGCATCATGATAAGTGGAGAAAAGATTGAAGTTGTCAAGGATTTTGTCTTGCTTGGATACACAATTAGTGCTCATGGAAACAACAGTCAAGACATCTGTGATGGGTAGGTTTGTTATGCCAACATGGCCACAGAAGATTGGTGGGTCTGTTGTGACGGCACGGCCAATGAACACGCAGGATGAATTGAACGGCAGAGATAGGAAGGGCTTGGTGAGTCCCGCCCTCTCTCTTGCTTCCGGATCTTTGGACCAGAGAGCTGCCTTGTTCTTCCTGTGCCTCGAGCTCCAAGCAACACTACCAGTGGGACACCTAATCATGGACTGTGTTGCTGTGAGTTGAGGATCCTTCAAGCCCTACTTCGCCACGCTCCTGGGATGTACATCTCTTCGGCTGGGGACTGTTGGACTCTGTCATCTGGCTGCCTGTTGGCGACCTGCTCTGCTGTTTGCTGCCTGTAACCAGATAGCCTGCTCTACAGAGGACTACTCAGCAGCCCTCAAGACTTGAAGGACTGACAGTCTTCTAGTTGCCTCACGCAAGTGAGATACACCGAACAATCTGTACTGCTTTATAGATAGTTAACTGTTACTTTCTTGTCTTATTTACATTTCTCTCTCTCTATATATATACATATATATATATAAAAGAATTACTAGTGTCCTGATTTTTATTTCTCTAAGAGAATCCTGCCTGACACAACATCAAATGATGGGTTCGAATTGATCAATCTGCTGTACTAGTTCTCTTTAGAATATTGAAAAGCAAGGATGTTACTTTGAGGACTAAACTGTGCCTGACCCAAATACTCATGGTATTTTCAATTGTCTCATATGCATGTGGGAGCTGGACATTGAATAAGACAGACAAAAGAAGAATCAATTAGCTGAACTATGATGCTGTTGAAAAATAATTAAAGTATCACTAACTGCCAAAAGAAAACAAATCCATCTTGCAAAAAGGACAGTCAGAATGCTCGTTAGCATCAAAGATAGTAAGACTTTATCTTACATACATTGGACATTCTCAGAAAAGCTCAGTCCCTGAAGAAGGACATCATGCTTGATAAAGGAGACAGGCAGTGAAAAAGAGGAAGGCTCTCACTGAGATGGATTTATTAACACAGTGTCTGCTACAATGGGAACATTTCCAGGAGGGTGCAGGAACAAGGCAGTGTTTCTTTCTGTTGTGTTTGGAGTCACTCTGGGTCAGAACCAACACAATTTCACCTAATAACAACATCCTCTCTTGAGTATACTTCCTTATATTTCTATAATTGGTTGTAACATCCCACAGCCATTCACAGAGACTCTGAGAAAATGTCTCACTTTGTGGTGACTATAATTCAATCTCAGTTATGCAGGTCAGGTAGAGTTAAATCAAATGCAGTGTTCAGATTCACAAGCCAAAAATATTAAAAAATGTGGGAAAATATTTGTACTTCTACCAAAGCTTTATCAGGAAATAGAAGTTTGGATTTCAAGGTGAGATGATGTGTTTGTGTTTTAGGACCCCTATGTATACACCATACTAAATCATAGTCCCTGCTAAGGTAAAGATGGCTCAAGGAAATAAAGGAAGTGGCTTGGTTCACACCGGGTACTAAAGTCAGACTTCAATCTTACTCTCTTCCTGTCTGACAGTGTACTAGAGAATGCCCTTCAAAAGTGGCACTGTAGGCACAGGAGTATAGAGTCCAAAGTTATAATATATCATATAATGAAGTTGGCTCAAAGGAAAATATTAATTGATTATAATTCGAGTACATATTGGATAAATGGCACCTAACGATTTGATGAATACAAGTTTGCCACAAACATTAAATTTGTGAAAAATAATCAGCATCTGTTATGTGAAGTAAAATGAGTGTGTCTGTTAAAATAAAGAAACATTGTGCTACTTCTTAAGTAACTTATGAAATATTGTTATACTTCTCTACTTTGGATGTTTTAAGCAAAACGTTATTTCTTGTTTGAACATGATAGAATCTGAAAGTAATCACTTTCTAAAACCTCTGTTCTTTAGGAACTACAAACTGTTGGAAATTGAATTGTGTCTTTCAAAGTATAATAACTTCCCAGCCCTTATACTTATAAATTTAATCCTCTTAGAAATAGAGATTTTCTATTGCTATACAAATGAAGTGCAACCAGAGTAAGGTGAACTTTAAACTTAATAACTACTGAATGATATCTTAGAGACAAAAACACAGAGGGTAACATATTCCATGTAAAAGTTGTCAATAAGTAAAACAATGCCAAAGATTTCTGGCAGACACCAGAAATTAGAAGGATTCACAGAAAAATTAATATGAGAACTTGTTTGGACTTTTACACTTCAAAACAATGAAACAATAAACTTCTGGACTTACAAGAAGCCTATGTTTGGTATTTCTATTATAGAAACCCTAGAAAACTAAAATATGCACTAATATAATAGCACTTTGTTATTTACCAGTATATGGTTGACCTTGGAACAATAAAATTGTATTATACTATATGACATTATAAACACAATTTGGCGACTTGAGAAAGTTATATGATGAGAAGATCTTATTACATTTTAATCCCAATTTTTGATGTAGAATAAATCTTTTAATTTGGGGGGATTTTGACATTTTAAGTCAATCTAGATTGATATATAGATATTTGCTTATCTCAAGTAATAACTTCTACTTAAGTTAGTACACCTGGAAATGATTAATTAAACAAATTCTACTGTAAACATTTACACATATTTACCTCAAATTCCTATCCTTTTTTTATGGTTTCAACTTGAACACAGCTAGTAATAGTACTATATAGTCAGTTCAGTTTGAAATGAATAATGGCAATGAATGAATTTAAATATACTACATGTGCTCCTGATAGAATAAGTTTGATATAGCTACAATTTTTTTTAATTTAAGCTAATTTGAGAATAGAATCTTAACACATTTTCTCAAAGGGCAAAGGTTTCCTGCTAGCATACATTAGACAATGCTGGTAGCTATGAAAGTAAATAAAAAAGCATTGCTACAAAAGCATAGAAATATTTATTAGTAAAATATATTAAACTATGAAGCCATTGTTTCCTGGAATACTGTCCATCATGAGGATTTTGTCTTCTTCAATTTGCATACCTATAAAGCAAAATTTTGGAATTCTTTAAAGATTCACATGGTGTTTATATGGAATATCTTTTGAAATTTACAGATAGAAAGAAATCAGAAGGCACAAGACCAGGTTCATCAAATGGGGGAAATAAATTTCCCCATGTCATTCTGCTAGAACAGACCTTGCTATCCTTGAAAAATCACCAGCTCCTTTTTATGATGGGGAGAAAAATTATTTGATGCAACTTTGCTGGGTCTGTTCTCATCAAAGCTGCTTCCCATTTTTCCAAGTGACCACCATTTCCACAGTGCTCCTCCTCCTTGGGTGCTCCTCCTTTGCTTCTTTCTCCATCGGGGAATTTCAGTCTTAAGTTGAAGGTATACAGGTAGTTTTCAGGTTGGGCTTAGTTCATTCATCTGGGCTTCTTGTGTGGCTTTTGGAGGATGTCATGTTACCTTTAAGACCCATTTCCAAGGTCATCATAGTAATTAGTCCATGGCTTGGTCCACCGAGGGTTGGTTTAAAGCTTATTCCAAGTGTCTACTCAGGACTGGATTAATTCTCCCCTTACAATTATTGTTTAGCATTCCTTCCCCATGTGAGATCTCTCTTCCCCATTTACCCACCATACCCACTAACATAAGGATCAGTGCTTCCTCTGAAATATAGGTACTTCCCTCCTTTGATCTTGACTAGATTTTCTAGTAACGTTCTCCTTTCATTCCTGTGGAGAGCCTGTTGATTTGTCACAGCCTTTTCTCAAGGTTGTCTGACATTGAGTGGATGGTCATCTCCCTTTTCTCTCTTCTTGAATTAGTGACCTCAGACAATTTGAGATCTTCTCTTTTGAGGTGGTTTTTATGAAGTGCATATAAGGACAGTAGGCAGACTTTCTACCCCTTTGTTTTGGAACTAGTCTCTAAGATTTGTTTAATTGTTATTTCTCCTTATAATAGTGGACTCATACAATATTTACCCTTTTGTGATTAGCTAACTTCATTCAGCATAAAGGTTTACAGGTTTTTGTTCCATGTGCTTCATGCTTTCATCACTGTTTTTAGGGCCATGTAGTATGCCATTTTGTGTATGTCCCACAGTTTTTCTATCCATTCTTTCACTGTAGGTGTCTCTGGACTACTTCCAGTTTCTTGATATCATGTACTGTGTTTCTATAAACATGGGAGAGCACACATTCACTTCTGTTGTTTGTATTATTGAGTGATATTGTTGGATCACATGAGATTTCAATTCCCAGATGCTTTAATTATCATCTTTTAATTTTCCATAGAGGCCCACCAAGAGTGTATATGTACAGGCCCACCAAGAGTGTATATGAGTTCCATTCTTTCCAAAGTTCTTCAGCATGTTTTTTTTCTCTTTTTAAAAATCTTTATCTAAAAAATATTCTTCTTAATATAATTGCATTCCCTTTCTCTCACTCTCCCCAAAACCTGGAGCTTAGTTGGTCAGTTTTTAAAAACTAAATCATTTGATTGGGGGCCCGTATATATATTTTTACAAACCATACATCCATTGTCTCAAGCAGACATGTAGGCATCAACAAATTCTAAACATCTTCCTTCTGGAGCCCTTTGACATCAGCTTCTCCTTTTCCCCCTTTCTTGCCTTATCCTGCCACCCCCACAAATTTGTGATATGTTATGTATTGTTATTATTATTTATACATATATCATATCGCCCATTTTATCCCTTCGTGTGCCATCCTAGTATTCTTCCCTTGAGGGGGGTTATTTTGCCATCATTTTTATCCATTCCCCATTCCTCCCTTTCCTCCCTCTTCCCTTCCCCTATCTTCCTAGAATCATTGTTTACATTACTGTTTCTGAGGGGATTTGTCTTTCCTGAATTACTTATATTGAAAGCTCTTATCTGTGCCACTGTCTGTACACTGGAGTAGTGGGGATGCTGAGATTGGACTGAGATCACAATAGTGTGGGCAGGAAGGATAAAAAAAACAGAAAAGAGTTGTGCATTTTATCAGGCCTAAACTTCCCCCGGGTTGCATTTTTTCCTCTGCACAGCCCCTCTGTGCAGGGATGTCAAATTATCCATAGGTGGCTGTGTCTGACCATGTTCCATCACGTTGGTGAGATTTATTATTTTTTGATATTCTGATGTCTGTTCCTGTTGACAGTGCATAATCACACCTTACTCATGTGCTTCTTTGATGTGGGTTTTGCTGCTTCCCTGATTGATGGCCTCTTATTTGGTTTCAAGCTTTTAAAACTCCAGCTGCTATGTCTTTGAATACCAGGGCACCATCTACTTCCTCCAGTTCAATGAGTTAGACACCCAGCTTGTCTTCAGCAATCATATCGGGATGGGGGACATTGCCCAGTGTCACATGATTAAAACAAAGTGTTCTTGTTTTAAGGGAATACTTAGAGGCCCATAGTTCATCCACTGCCTCAATGTATTTCCATATAAATATATGTACATTGGTCAGTACCCCTACTGTTATGCATTAACATATTTGTATATGTATACCTCTGTGTTTATACTTCTATAAATAATTTTGCTTCCTAGTTCTTTCCTATCTTTCCTTTCACCTTCCTCTTGTCCCACTATCATGTCCACCCTTGTTTACCTCTCAGCAATTCCTCCAGCTAGATTATGGCTGTCTCACCACTGCCAGGATTTCCACTCCACACTCCCATGGGTCTTATATTCCTATTTGTTCCCCTGAGTTTGACAATTTTGAAACTTCAAAAGTAAAAACTTTTATCCCTTCAATTCTCTCCCATTTTCTTAATCAAATTTTCTTGCTAGTTAGTGACTAAGTCTGGAGCACTATTTTTCTATTAAAAGAACCATATATTTATAATAGAATAAATTATACATATTTTATACAGTGTTCTAATAAAATCATAAGACTTCAAGGAATACTAATTAAGTAAGAGTACCTTAGGATGCTTGTTTTTGGTTATCTCTAAGGTGGGAAGAGCTGGAGAGGCATTAGTGTAAGGCTTATATTAAAGCCATCTTTTTGGTAATCCCCATGATCCCTTTCCTGTGGTCCACTGAACCTTCTCCCATGTTGAAAAAAGCAACAGTAATGCCTTGATTAGGTACAGAGGCAAATTTCCCTCCCCCACTTAAATTTATGATCATCAGTGAGTACAAACACTCCCAAGGGAATTCTGAGCAGTCGAGAAGGAAAATGAAAGCTGCAGGCAAACCAAGGATACTTTTCAAGTGTGAGATACACTGTACTTTTTCTCAGCAGATTTATTAGTGACTATTCTTCTGCCAGAAGTGACAGGGGGTATGGGGAGAGAGATATATTTCTCTTCTCTTAGAGTTACAGACTTGTAAACTCACAGGTGCAGTTCTTCCCTGTCCCGTTGGGTCCCTCTGAGCTGGCCTGGACTTCAAAGACTGTGAGTTTGAGAGTGTCCCTAAGTAGGAGCACTGGTGGCACAGTAGGTCCATCCTGGGCTGCAAATCAGAGGGTCACCAATGGGACCCGACCACCTTCAACCTTCTCAGCTGGGGAAAAATAGCTTTCTCCTCTACTTACATTCCTGGAAGCGCACAGGGACAGTCCTCCCCTCTCCCCTAGGCTCGCTATGAGCCAAAATCAACTGTATGGCAGTGAGTTGGTTCTGTTTGGTGAGTTCTCCCGAAAAGAGAGAAAAGGACAGAGCATGAAGGGGATCCAGAAGGATCCTATTGGAGTTCCCCCCAAAAAGGGGGTTGGGAGGACTGAAAATGAAAGGGATTCAGAATATAGTTATTATTATTGTTACATTAAAAAATAACCTGGTGTTTTTATTTCTGGTCTAATAAACACAAGTTATATAAAAATAACCATAGCTCGAATTAAGGATGTGTGAAAATACTACCACTGAAAAGTTGCATTGACTAATATTTTTTCATGAAAATATAGATTTACCAGTAAAGTGACAGGTTGAAGATTGAAAACCTAAATCTAGGATGACAATTATAACTTTGTATTAAAACTACCAATATATGAGTTTCCCTCATGCAATGTTTTTCCCCAGCTCTTGTCATTCACTTAAATCCCTTTCTTTATAAGTTGAAAAGATTAAAAATGTTGACACATAAATAAACAATATCTATATTTGTACTTTGACCAATTTATAAGATTTGTTTGCTTGACAGCTATCGTTTTATGTGAGGATATGTCATTTATTTAATAAAAATGCACTTACCTTTTTTGACAGATGTCAACTCAGTGTAATACAATGATTCCAACCAATTCTCGGATAAGTTTTTCTCTTATTTAAAATAGACTACTATGTGAAGAAAAAGTAGTTGTATTTTGCGTGGTATATACCAGTAACTTATAATAGTGTGAACAAAAACTCTGCCTATTAAAATGAAGTGACTATGACATTACTATTAAACTATTGATCTGAACTCTATTTTAGTTCTCATTAAAGACTTTTTCCCCTTCATTGCTTGATTTTAAATTGACTTTTATTCTTCCAAGGGAATTTCCTATTATTGAATTTAGTTGTTTTTGTTTTTAATTTATAGTGTCAACACAACTAATGGTTGAGCTTCAGTATACAGCCACAGAATTACTCTATCCTTTGAGTTAATATTTCATTTTTTAAGATTCTTTGACCATTTGTTCTATTTTCCTCTTCTTCAGTGACATATTTGCAAGTTATTGGGAAAATATATAGCAGTTTCTATTTATTTGGTACAACAGAAACTTTTAAGAAAATGACTGTTGGAGAAAAGAGATGGCACATGGGAAACATTTTTAAATGCTTGTATTTTAAAAGCTTGTATTTAACTTGTATTATTGTGCCATATACAAAGTGTTTTAGAACTAATTGTTACCCATTATAAAAATGATTCTTCCATAGAAATCACCACTGACTTGCAGGCCTTACAAACATATACTTATCATCTCAGATTTCTAGGTCATAAATTTATGATAACACGGGTCTTCCCTGGGGAAAAATCAAGATGTCAGAGCTACATTCTGTTCGGTAGGCTCCAGGGGAGAATCCATTTCCTTACTCATTCAGAATTTGGGCACAACTCACAAGAGTACTTGATCTGAGATCTCCATTTTCTATTAACCTCATTCCCCACTTTTAGAACCTACTCATGTTCATGGGCATGTGTCTCTCTTTACTCATCTTCAAAGTCAACAATGACAGGATGATGAAATTTCTGACACAAGCATCACTTCCATGATCCACTAAACTTCTCTGCCATGATTGATAATTTGCTGCACCACAGTAGGAAAAGTAACAGGATCAGAATCTGGATCAGGAAAGATTCACTATTCAATTCATCCATCAGGACAGCTTCTCAGCTATACACAGAAGTGTCTCTCCCTCAGCCCTTCAAGCATCTTGGTGTAGTATAACGTCTGTCATACTTAGGCGAGGGCTACAAAGTTCTTTTTGGTGCACACATAAGGGCTCAGAGGCACTCCACTTTTGTCAGTTTGCCTCCTAACTGAAGGCTGCTATCTCAGCAAGCCTAGTTCCATCAGCAAGTGCCCAGAGGCACATCGCTTCTCCAGAAATTGTTATGCCCAGCAGCTCTCTAAGTGCTTCTTTTGTGGGTGAGTGGGCTTAGTGCTGCCAAGTTCCTGAAAGCACCTTACATAGCCAACAAGCCAATTCAGCTTTCTGGCTCCACAAGTCAGGAAGTCCATCTCACACCTGTCTCCTGGCTCTTCAGCCTCTCATGCTGCTATTCCTCTGTCATTCTGTCTCACCATCACTTACCATTCCCAGTGTTACAGCTTACTGTCTTTTTGGTTCTTGGGTCCAAACAATATGCTTTGTTCCTGTATCTTCTTTATGGGGGTAGTGATTCCCATCTTTAAATGTGACTCAGTTAGTCCAGCAGGAGGTCAACATTGACCAATTCTTTCAGTAGTGTTGCATATACTTTGTTATAACATTGTCACCCACACAAGGGTACCATGTACCTTTTAAAATTATTAGCAAATAATTAATTCCCATTGGTGAGTCACCAAAATCTTATTTGCATAGACCCACCAAATTATTTAGCAGATATTGCAGAGATTTTGCTAGAACAATAATATTAAGCCATTGACTGTACCACATTTGGACATCTTGCTGGTTTGAAATATACTCCAGAGGGGGAGGGGGGGAAAAAGAAATATATTCCAGAACTTACATCATGTCTTACAATAGATTCATAAAAATCTGTTTTCAACCTATTTTAAAGTGACTTCACACTATCTTCTTTGATATTTCTATGACTGTGTTGCTGGCCTTGTGCTGTATTGAAGATGGACCAAATGGACTTGTAGATCTCTTTGGATGATTACACCAAAAGAAATACTGCACTTTAGGGAGGAAAATTCTTCATGTTCCCTGTGCCCTATATTCTCAAAGAACCCCTGGTGACTGAGTGGTCATGCGTCGGGCAACAATCTGCAAGGTCAGCATTTGGGAGACAGCAGCCAGAGCGCGGGAGAAAGACTGGGCTGTCCACTCCTGCTTCCCGCCTACCAAAGGATCTACACTCTCAGAAACGCAGGGGGCAGCTCCTCTCTGTCCCACAGGGTCCACACGGCTTCGAATCCATGGAAGTGAGTTACTGATACTTTCTAGCTCCTTATATGCAAGAGCATAATTAATATCAAAATTAACAACAAAAATAGTGAAAGTATCATTCAATTTTTCCACTGACTTTTTAAGCCCCCCTTCTACTATAGTATTTGAACACCAGCAGCTAGGTAGTAAAATTGAAGCTATGTACTGAACAGAAACTTTGCAAAAACGCTTAATTTTTGCAATGTATCGACTGATGATAAATGATGGGGAATTATTTCAATAGAATATGTTTTGGAAAGGTAGTGTGAGCAATTGCAACTTCAGAACTCACTGTGATTTTTTTTCTGTGGTAAATGAAGGAAGCTACCTACATACAAAAATCTGTATCTCCTTATATGATAAAGTAATAACAATTATTGAAGAAATATTCCCTAAGAAATAAATTACTTTAAAAGCATTAAGTACATATCAATTAAACGGTTTTTCTATTAAAATAGTCTTTTACATCAGAGCAGTGCATTCAAAGGAAACACATTAGACCTCTTAAAATAACAAATTTACTAAAATACCCTTAAAATTAGTTTAAAAATTGAGTAATTAGCCCCACGTTGTGATGATATTATATCTGCGTGAATTGGCATCATCTTGTGCCCAGTTGGTATTTTTCATTAGATTTTATATGCAAATTGCCTGTTAATGAATGCTCCCTGTTTCGTTATATTTAAATGAAAAAAAAAGGTAAATTGTCATCTCTTCAGAGTTTTGAAGTTAGAAATTCTGGAATTACAACATAGAATTATTATCCTTTAATCACACTGAGAAGATAAAAAATCATTTTTAAAAATCACTATCTAATATGAGATAATATGAATATAAATAAGACCATTTTAAAAAGGAATGATAGACAAGAAATGATCTAACTGATTCTCTATGGAAAGTGTCCCATGATGATTAAACAAATTTTAGTCCATTAGAAACAGAAGACTCTTAAAAAGGAACATTTGTACTTTGCATTTCATGGCAAAACTCTAAGCCTCATATAGATTAGAGAACAAAACTATGATTCATTTGTGAAAACAGGGATTGAAGTACAGCATGCATCTACTGAGGTAAGCTTAAAACTGTATGCAAAAGGAGCATAGGGGAAAAAAAACACACTGTATACAAACATTCCTGGAATGAGGTTCTGGTAGTATGGCAGAGACCAGACCCAATCTAGGGATACACATGGTAGCCAACTAAAAAGGAATGGGGATAAAATGAAAAAAAAAATGGGTAGCAGGAAAAGAGGGCATTAACACATCCAAGGGGAAGGCATTGTTTATATTTTCACAGAGAAAGAAGGACCAGACTTAAACCCGGTGTGGTGCCTCAAGATGTCATTGCGACATACCAGCATGAAGTAAAGAACCAGTATAGAAGTATGAGGAGCCAGCCCCAATTCCATCTACTTGGACAGCCATTCCCCCTCCCCAGAAGAATTTATATTAGAGGACAGCACTGAAGTTGCTGCTCAGGGAGAGGGGCATGTCTGATCAGAGCACATGGGAGCACGTGAAGGGGGAGGAAGAGAGAGTGAAGCAACTCTTAGCCCACCAAGCCCTGAGGATGATATCCCCGCTCAGAGCAGCCAATGCACAGAGAAGACTATATGGCTGGCCCTACTATGAGACACAACATCCCTCACTGGCCCATAGCTCTACGGAAGACAACACTGGAGACACAGCGTGGGGATCACACCCAATCTGAGCCCACCACTCAAGGCAGTAACACTAAGGGAGTGCAACGGAACAGCAAGGAGAGCAGAGCAAGGAAGTCCCTGGGAAGTACCAAAAATAAACTTTAGGATCAGGGTATGGCACCCCATCACACTCAACTGGAAAACACTCATGAAGGCCAACAAGTAGTCCTTGAACTATTTACAGGTTTTTCTTTTTTTTTTGGTCATGGTTTTTGTTTGTTGTTGTTGCTTTCTGTTGTTGCTTTGTCTTGCTCTGTCCTCTTTTTGTGCATGTTACTATTTCCGGAGGTCTATCTAGATAAGATAGACTAGATAAACAATCTGGAGGAGAACAGGGAGAGGGAGAAGTGGGGGGAAAGAAAGTGGTGTTAATATTCCAAGAGACAAGGAAGCAAATGATCCAAAATCTGTGGCAGGAAGGGTATAGGAGGCCTGGTAGGACTTGATCAAGGGTAATGTAACCCAGAGGAATTACTGAAATCCAAATGAAACCTGAGCATGATAGTGGGACAAGAAGAAAGTAAAAGGAAATAGAGGAAAGAACTAGGAAGCAAAGGATATTTATAGAGATCTGAATAAAGGCATGTAAATATGTAAATATATGTCTACATGAGGATGGGGAAATTGACCTATGCACTTATATTTATAGGCTTAGTATTAAGGTAGTATTCCCTCAATGAAGCAATACATTGTTCTTTTAAACTGGCATTCCATGATACTCACCTTCCTGACACAATCACTGAAGGCAAAGCAGGTGCATAAATAAATGTGGTGAGGAAAGCTGATAGTATTCAGCTATCAAAAGATATAATGTCTGCAGTTTTAAAGGCTTGAAGATAAAGAAGTGGCCATCTAGCTCAGAAGCAACAAAGCCCACATGGAGGAAGCACACCAGCCTGTGTGGTAGCTGCTGAAGTAATTAGTCATCAGACATCATAGGACAAAAAATCATATCATTATGGGCTCACCTTCCTGATATGATCACTGAAGACAAAATGGGTGCATAAGCAAAAGTGGTGAAGAAAGCTGCTGGTGTCTGGCTATCAAAAGACACGATGTCTGGGATCTTAAAGGCTTGAATGTAAACAAGGGACCATTGAACTCAGAAGCAACAAAACTCACATGAAAGTGTGATCATGAGGTGGCAGAGCGATCAGGTATCAGGCAGGAAAGAACAAAATATCAAATTAATGTGAATGAGAGGGATTTCAGAGTGGGGACACAAGACTCATCTGTAGGCAGCTGGATATCTCCTTACAAAAGTATCGCAGGGAGAAGATGAGCCAGACAGGGTGCAGTGTAGCAACGATGAAATATGGAACTTTCCTCTAGTTCCTACATGTTCCCCCCACCACAGAATCATGACCTTATAAATCAGGAGAGACCTTATAAATCACGTAAACTGATACATGTAAGAACTATGTACACTGGTACAGATAGGAATTGGAAACCAAGGGAATCCTGAACAGATAATCCCTTCAGGACCAAGGCCTAGAGTGGTCATATTGACCTCAAATGTGTATCCTTGAAATTTTGATTGGTGTCAGAGTTCTAATCATGCTTTCAGCTACAAGTTACCTAAATCTCCTGGTACCCAGTTTCTCCATTTGTAAAATATGACAGATAATAGTGTCTACCTAATAAAATAACATAAGATTAAATCAAATACCATGTCTGAAATAACTAGCATGGTACTTGGAAAGTCTTGAACACCTCAAATTGACAGATGTTGTATATTATGTTAAAGTCACAGGTTATATATAGATACATATCAATGTAATTTATTACTTTTATATCCGCATAGCTTGGTTAAGGTAATATCTGCCAGGTTTCCTCTTTTTCAATCTCTATTCAGTAGTGACTATTTATTAAGATTAGCCTACATTCAAGATGAGGTGAATTCAGCCCCACCTCTTACAGAGAAGAATATCATATAATTGTCAGCATATATAAAAGCTACCAGTCACTGAGAGTCAATTCTGACTCATAACGACTCTATCTAGGGTTTCTGAGGTTGTAATTCTTTACAAGAGCAGGCAAATTGTCTCAACTTTTCCTGCAGAGTGGCTTGTTTTTGAACTTCTGAACATGCAGTTTAACACTTACCTAGTAGCACCATCGGGTCTCAATAGATATAGGTTATATATACTTGGCATAATGATATGAATACAGATATCGATATATACATATATATGTGCATATATGTATGTTTATTGTTGATAGGTGTCATTGAAACCCTATCATGCATAGTTGTTTCTATGTCTGAATCCATTGTTGCAGACACTATAAAATATGTAATTGTATAAAGCATACTATGTAATATACATATTAAAATGCATAATATATTGTATAAACTGTAATATATAATATAAAATATTATATGTGTGTTTTTGGAAGGGAAAACTTTATGTCTATGCAAAATTATGCTTCTCCTAAAGGTTTCATGTAGTAATTTATCATTCATCCATGGATGTCACTTACAGCAATTATTGTGATTATCTAATGAAGATTTTTCCTTATTCCCTTTACAGATATAAATGTAGAATTATTTTAATTCATCTTGCTTCTGGGATTTATATCATGCATACATGTTGGCTAAATTTTCCCCACTGTTCGATCACTCCCAATAGCAAATATCTCAGTTTGTTTCATGGCACGGTGTAAGAGTTACCTCTTTAGAAGACGTTACTCTTTCCTACCCAAGGGACACTGGCCATTTACAATTTTCTTTTGTCATATTGTATTTGTGACTATCATACCATTGTCATATATGTGTTGTTAAACTTTTGAAATGTCCTTCACAATGTTGCTTAAAATGTAGGGACTGTTTCTCATTCATCACTGCATCCCCAGTGTCTATAACAAAGTTTAGGGCATTATAGGCAAATATATATGTGCTTGCAAAATGAATGTATTTTAAAAATTAGTTGGTAAATTTTCCATTTCTCAGGTATCTATTCACAAACTAGACACAAGCTTTAAAGACATTCATTATATCAGTGAATGCATTTTGTTGAGAAGCATTATACTGTTTACAAAGAAGATCTCATGCATATTTATTTTCATTCCCTCCTGTCCTCTGTGCTATTTCTTCCTGTCACAAATCTATTTATTATTCTACCATATTCCACCCCAAATTCTCATCTCAGTCAAAGGCTACATACCGTATATACTAGTGTATAAGCCGAGTTTTTCAGCACATTCATAACGCAGCTTTTGTGGTAAAAATAGGTGCCTCAACTGGTATTCTGGTTAGCTTATACTTGAGTATATATTGCAGTTGATGAAAACTTTTTGGTACATTTATAGAAAATATTTTGCCTATCATATATCACAACCAGTTTGGACTCTGCTATTTGTGCCCTGTACAATGGCAGTTCTTTGGAATGTGGAGTTCTGATCTGGAGGGTCCTTGCCAGCCACCCTCCAGTACAGTGTCCTTTCTGACCCTTTAACCATGAGCAATACAGTGCTTGTCACAGTCAAAGCAAAAGGAAAAGATGTCTGCAGAAAGAAGGTACAATTCAGGGTCCCCAGTGGAAAGCATCTTTGTTGTAGACCAGACAAGGTCTTTTAGCTTCAGTGTTTAACGCCTGAGCGATACATAGAAAGACCATTTTCTAAACGTGTATAAGAAGACATTTTCCATTCACAAGATTGATGTTTGTTTTTGTTTTTGTTTTTTGTTCAGGCTGACTTTACCATATTGGAGTATAAATGGCCACCTCATAGGTGGTCATTCATGTTCTTATTGAGGATATGGTATTGGTAGAATATTTGCTGGGTATAGACCAAGGGAAATTTTCAGGGAGGCAGGAGGAAAAACTGTAAAGATTAGTGAATTTCTAAGAAAGGTCTTAGAAATCGGAAAGATCAAAAAGAGTAAGAACTGAAATAAAACCTTGATTTGGACCACCGAGTACTTACTTATAACCTTTGCCAGAGGTATTTCAATGCAATGATGAAAATAGAAGCAATTAATTTTAACTAGCTAATGCATGCTATTTTCAAGACATCGACTGAATAAAAAAAGACCATGAGAACACTAAATTGTAAGTGCAGGAATGAAATAGATATGTAATATAAGTACTTTTAATATAGTTTTACCAAGACCTGGACACCTATACATAAGGAATGCAATGAGCCAATGAGATAAGTATACCTGAGATAGCAGTGAAAAAGAACAGGCCCCGGAGCGTGGATGGGTGTTTTAGGAGGTAATGGTGCTGAAAGAACCTTTTGTGCAATAGCCCTTAAAGACTTTGTCTCTATCACCATTTTATAGATAAAGAAAGTAGACCACAAGTCAGCTTTCATGAAATTCATACATTTGACACTTAACAAACGTCCTCTCTTATTTTAGAGTCAGAAAACAGACATTTTTATAGTACATGTTTGGTCTTGCTTAGGGAAGTAGAAAGGCCTGCCTTTCTCGCTCAGAGTGGCTGGCGGTTTCAAATGGCAGAGCTCTGAAATCACAGCGAACACTCCAGGGCACTCTTCTTGTGCTGACCATCTTTCCACTGCTGACGGTGGCGCATGGTCAAGAGCCCTCGTGCAGAGTGGTTGTGCATTGCGCTGCTCCCCACAAGATCAGCAGGTCAAACCTGTCAGCGTTTCCATGAACAAAGAGGGGGTTTTCTATTGCTGTGATGAGGGGCAGAAACCCATACAGACGCATTTACTTTGTCCTACAGGGAGGCCGTAAGCTGGAACTGGCTCCAGGTCAGTGAGTTTAGAATGCAAGTCGAGAGAAGTACAATGGCATGCAAGTATATTTGGAAGCATGTTTTTCAGACAAGTAAAAAGCCTCTTCTCAAATACATAAGAGCAGTTTATTGCAGCAGCTTATTTAATTTCTTTACCACATCATTTTGTATAAGAAGAGTTTGTGGCAATATTATATTATTAAATAAAATGTGATGATTTCATCGATCAATATTTTAAATTTTTCTAAGGACACAATTAGTAAATCTAGTTAATGTAATTTTTTTTTGGTTTTGTTTGGGGGGGAGCATCACTGCTCTCCGGTGGTGGGAGTAGGAGGCCCAGCCTCACTGCTGGAATTGAACCTCCGTCCCAGTGGGCCGCAGTCCCGCGCACAACCACTACGCCACCGGGGCTCAGCCCTAATGTAATTATTTTTATGGCACTTTGTCTTCTATTTCTAGATAGTTTTAGGCAAGACTTACATTTTAATGTTTTAATACCATTTGAAGTGTTCTATGTTTTAAGGGTAATTAAATTCCTTAGAATACAAAAATATCTGAGCTGAGCCCCAGTGTCATAGTGGTTGAGTGGGGAACTGCAGCCCGCTGTCTCTGCAGTTCAAATCCAGCAGCAGCTCTCCAGGAGCAAGGCTGGGCCTCCCACTCCAACCAGAGGGCAGTGATGTCCCCCCACCCAAAAAAATACAAAAATATCAATGACAAAAAAAAAACGAAAACAAAACCATAATCTCCCAGTTAATTTTAACTTGTAGGGACTTAATAGAGTAGAACATCCCATTAGCATTCTAAGACTGAAGTAGTGACAAAAGTACACTGTTGCATAGCTCTCCTACAGAGGGTTTGGAGGTTTGGGATCATAATCTCGGGCTGAGCCCTGGTGGCGTAGTGGTTGAGTGTGGGACTGCGGTCCACTGGCTTGGCAGTTCAAATCCAGCAGCAGCTCTCCAGGAGCAAGGCTGGGCCTTCTACTCCCACCAGAGGGCAGTGATGTCACACACACAAAAAAGAATCATGACCTCTTCTGTTTGTACTGTTCCCATATCAAATATGTTGCCTACTATTTATTTGTGTGGCTCTCTCAGGTTGATTTGGAAAATCCTAGTAATATTTTGCATTCCATTCATTTGTGAAGTAGGTAGGAGAGCATCAGTGAGAGATGAAGTTTAGAATAAGGAATAGAGAAAATGAAAAAAATATTTTTCTAAGCAGGAAAGAATGCAATGCTATATATATGTGTATATATATATATATATATATATATATACATGGCTTCATAATTTTATATTTTCCATTTTGCTTTGCTTATTTGTGGCATAATTTTAAATGCTTAAAATATAAGAAATATGAGGAAAACATTGAAAATGTTGTAAAATAAAAAGAAACTCATTCTGCTACACATTCAAGAAAAAAGGCTTATTAATGATTAACTTAGCAGTCATCTAGCTCAGAACAACAAAGTCTCCATGAAAGAAGCACACCAGCCTATGTGATCATGAGGTGTCAAAGGGATCAGGTACCAAAGAACAAAAAATTGTATCATTATGAATGAGGAGAAGTGCATATTGAGGACCTTAAGCCCATCTGTAGGCAACTGGACACCCCCTTACAGAAGGGTCTTAGGGGAGGAGATGAGTCAGTCAGGATGTAGTGTAGCAAAGATGAAATATACAACTTTCCTCTAGTTCTTTATTATTTCCTCCCTCCACCTCTCATGATCTCAATTCTAACTTACAAATCCAACTACACTATAGGATGTACACTGATAAAGATAGAAACTGGAAACACAGGAAATCCAGAACAGATGATCTCTTCAGAACCAGTAATAAGGGTGAAGGGTAGTTGGGGTGGAAAGGGGAAACCAATTACACGGATCTACATATAACCTCCTACCTGGGGACAGGAAATAGAAAAGTAGGTGAAGGGAGATGTTGGACAGTGTAAGAAATGACAAAACAATAGCAATTTATAAATTATCAAGGATGTATGGGGTGTGCAGAGAGGGAGGGGAAAAATGAGGAGTTGGTACCAAGACCTCAAGTAGAAAGAACATAGCTTAAGAACGATGATGATGGCACCAAATGTGTAAATGTGCTTGACACAATGGATGTACATATCAAAAGTGTCCCTTATCAAAAATCAGTTGTCTGTATACTGCTGATTTTATTTCTAGGTTTTATTTCTGGTTTTCTTTTCTATTGGTCTGAGTATCTATCCTTGTACAAATACCATGCAACTTTGACCACTGTAATTGTATAATATATGCTAAAGTCAGATAAAGCAAGCGTTCCCACGGTGTTTTTCTTCTTGAGGAATTCTCTGCTAATTCTGGGTTTCTTCCTTCTTCATATGAAGTTGGTTGTGATTTTTTCCACTCCTTTGCTGAAAGATGAGGGTAATTGTATCAGAATTGCACTAAATGTATATAGTGTCTTGGATATAACTGACATCTTCACTATATTGAGGTTTTCAATCCACAAGCATGGAATATTCTTGCATTTGTTGGGTGACTGTTGGTTTCATGTAATAACTCTCTTTTCAGACCAATTTCTGGACTATCTGTGCAATATTGGATTATCTAGAGCAGTGCTTCTCAACCTCCTAATACTGTGACCCTTTAATGCAGTTCCTCATACTGTGGTGACCTCCACCCATAAAATTATCTTCATTGCTATTTCATAACGGTAACTTAGCTACTGTTATGAATCACCATGTAAATAACTGATGCAGGGTGTATTTTCTTTTGTACAAATTGAACATCATTAAAGCATAGTGATTAATCAAAAACAATGTGTAATTATATATATATAGTGAAATATTTATTTCTAATTAAAAATAAATGAAATTTTGCCTTGAAGCATGATGTAGCATGGGTAACAGTCTTCACACTGGATAATCATCTATGGCCGTATCTTCATGTTGGTGGACACTCCTGGATATAGATAGAGGAATTTTGTCTTGTTTCCTAAGATCATTAGAAATACTTTGTGTTTTCTGATGCTCTTAGGAGACCCCTGTGAAAGGATTATTCAACCCCCAATGAGTCATGGCCCACAGTTTGAGAACCACTCATCTAGATAAACAAACCCAGGAACATATCTATGTATATAAGAAAGACATTTATATCAGAATATTGTTATTTGATTTATTCTTTACCATCTTAGTGTGACTATTTTTACTGTTTTGCCTTGAGTTTCCTAGCTAGGAAACATAGGAGTGAATGCATAATGAAAATGACTGATAAAAGGGGTATGGGATAAAAAGGGTGAGGGTAAGTGATAGGGAGGAAAAGGGAATTTGAGGAGTAAATAATGAAGGCAGGAGGAGTATGGGAAAACTAGCATGGATTGTGATTTCACAACTCATTCTAAGGTCGATTTAACATGAGGCAGTGCTCTACAATTGATATGGTGATAATTGCATAAAATTCTCCTTTATATGAATGAATGATTGAACTATTCAATTGTATGATATGTAAGTTATGTGTCAGTGAAACTGTTGAGAGAAACAAAAGGAAAGTTTCTCAGTTCAGTCAAACTTAAGTCCATGGGTCTGGTACTAGCCAGAGCCCTCTTCAGACTCATTCAGCTCTATGACATAATATGCTAGATCAGGATACAGGAATATCACAGAATGATGGGTGTAGAGTCTCCAAGGTCAGTGGAAATATGGCAGGGGATCTACATCTCTCAGGTTTGGGACGCCTACATGAGGTCACCCTCCAAGGTATGTGCAGAATTCCAGCAAGCAAAAAAATGAAACAGGGTGGTGAAAAAGAAAGCAGTCACACTTCCCAGGAGGTTGTGCTCCACACTTCCACACGTGCAAGTTGACGTAAAATCTAACTGCCACCCGAGTTGTGAAAACATTCTTTCCAAGGGCAATATATTTTTTGTCATAAGATTCTTACAACAATCTGAGCAAAGCCATTATTTTCTTTCTGATTTTCTCACATGAATCGGACGAGTGATTTGGATTGACTCTTTACTGGGAGCCCTCAAAGACTTCTTCAGTATTGGGTTCTCACTCACCTAAGACTGCAATGTTTGCTCTTCACCATCATTCAATTCTGTTGGCTATCATCTAGCAAGATTTTGTCTTCACAGATGGGTAAGCCCTGATGCGATAGTGTGTTACTTATTGAGCTGGCACTGCAAAGTCAGAAGTTTGAAATCACTGGTCACTCATTTGAGGGAAAATGAGACTTTCTATTCCCATAAAAACTTTACTGTCTTGAAAGCCCACAGTAGCAGTTCTATTCTGTCTTATATTGTCACTACGGGCTGGAATCGCACTCTAAGGCTATAGGCAACTGGACTAATAGACAACATCATGATAAATGAATAAGCCACTCAAGCTGAGAAGGGCTTCATTTTACTTGGATTCACAATCAACAACCATAGAAATAGATGTTATTATATTAAGTGATATATTCTTTTGGGTAAATCTACTATAAAAGATTCCTATAAAGTGTTGAAGATTAAACATGTCCCTTTGAAATAAGATGCACATGAACTCAATTCATGGCATTTTTAATCTCCTCTTACATATTTGAAAACTGCACAATTCAAAAAGATTACTTAACAAAAAAGGATGCCTTTTGTTTATGGTGTCAGTAAAGAATATCAAATACACCTTTGACTGCCTGAAGAATCAACAACTTCACTGGGAGAAGTACAGACAGGGTGTCCCTCAGAAGTAATGCTAATGAGACTTGGCTCATGTACTTTAGACTTGTGATCAGGAGGGAGTAGTCCCTGAAGATAAGTATTATATTCTATGAAATAGAGGGTCATCAAAAAAGACTTACGGAGATGAATTGACACTGGCAGCAATGATGAGGCTAAACACAGCAATAACTGGAAATGTACAGAAAACCCAAGAAGTGTTTCATTCTGTTTTTGATAGGCTCACTATGAGGCAGAACCAATTCACTGGCATATAATAACAACAGCTTTATATATGGATAGATACACACATATTTGTGTATGTCAGTTTGAATGTGTCCGTGTCTATATATAATTGATGTTCTAAAATTTCAGTACTATGCATTCTTGATTTTGTCTTGTGATGCACATAGAATTTGAAACATTTCAGATTCATGCCTAAGTTCTAATGGGGACTCGTCGTTGTGCTGTAGTTCTAAAAATGCATTGGTCATATCCCTCAAGTTGCAAATACATAAATCCCAGTCTCATCCTTTCTTTAATGCATTTTTATTCATTGTGTGAATATCTTTCTTTATATTTAAAATTTTTATTGAGATATAATTATCACATCATGCAAATCAATAGTTCATGCATTAAGAAGGGCTGTGCAAACATCACCAAAATCAACTTTAGAGCATTTTCTTCCTTCTTGTACCCACTGATGCTGATTCCCCACTCTCCCCTTCCATGCCTCCAGGGAACTATCAATCTAGGTAATGTCTTCTTACATGCATCATAGTTTCCTCATACAAGACACTCAACAAACAAGGTCCCAGTAAAAATGATCATATAAAACTTCAATATAAGAGAATATTAAAAATTTAGAATAAATTTGCATTGATTCCAGAAGGAGATAAAATTAAAAGATACTACATTCCAGTATAAGTACAGCTCCTAAAATATATTTAAATGCTTTTTTGTCTAGTGTCAATGTTGTTAATATTTCTTGCCCATGTGCATGGGAGATTCACTGAGAGCTCAATTTACACATGCACCCTGTGGTGCTCGCTTCAGCAACACATATACTAAAATTGGAACCATACAGAGAAGATTAGCATGGCCCCTGCGCAAGAATGACACACGTATGGACCCTGTAAATGGATCTGGCTCACCACTGCCATCCACAGCTTTTTAAAAATCTCCTGTTTTATAAACTCCAGAATTTAGGCTCTGGTGCCATTCCTTCATCCAAGTTTAGATATTTTCATCTTTTAATGTCACTCTGTGCTGTGCTCTTAATGATGGTCCCTGATTTGTCTTTTAATACATTGATTTCTTTTCTCACAAAAAGCAGACTAGAATTTAGCCCATTGATTAATACTATTTATTTTGTTGGGTATTTTTTTCTTGGGTGTATATTTGTTTATTTTTATTTTATATTTATCATTTTGTTTGCACAGTCCTAATAAAACAATATTATTCACAAAATTTTTACTCTATCACTTGTGCATTATCAACATATTAAGCTTATGAACTTTAATGTCTTTTAATTTCATCATATGATCATCATGTGTATCTCCTGACTCAGTTAAGCCAGTTATAGCTTCTGATTATTTCTTTGTATTTTTAATAGTTTTATTGACATATAATTCACATATCATACAGTTCCATTGAAAGTAGTTAGGTTGTTATGGCAGTGTGAATGTGTTTAGGTCTGTGTCCTCAGAGAGGAAGAAAAAAAATGGTCTAAGAAAAAAACTTGGTTTACCTTGGTGTTCTCTGAACTCTTATACTGCTTTCAGACTTGCTTGTGCCTGTCTGGGAGACACATGTATGCACAGAGGAGCATTGCTGCACAGGAAGCAGAAGAGAAAAGGAAGGGGAAATGTGTTGCTTCATGAGGGGGTCACCTGCTCCAGGTTGTGAGGATATCTGCACCAAGCTGCTCATATGGTCTTCTATCCATTCAGAATCGCCCGAGGCTAGAGAGTGTAGGTGGGTTGGAGGAGGGGCTGGAAGACATCCTTGATGAATGGGAGGATGTGGTGCCCAGAAGTGGTTCAGGCCAATGGTGAAAGTCAGTTATTAATAGTTAGCAGGCATTGTGATTTTTAACTTTAAGAATCTATAGAACACTTAGTTCTTAATTGTTTTTCTGTCTTTCAGGAAGTGCAGCACTTCTGAGTGCTAATTATTCTGAAAAATAAGCTTGAGAGACAAATTTATGTTATATGTTATATATTCAATAATCTCCTATGAATTTAAATTTTGCTGACAATAATTAGCAATCTATTGCTGTATATGGACAAGGTCCTGACCAAAATTCAAGTCAGATTCAGAAGAGGATGGAGAACAAGTGATGGCACTGCTGATATCAGCTGGATCTTAGCTAGTACTTTGTCCCAAGAAAGCAAAACTCCCTGGTGTTGCTAGAGCTTCTGAATTAGCTAGCAGATGATTTGAAAATGTGTTAATTTTTAACTAACTTGTATTATAGTCAAAATTACTTCTAACCCACCAAAATCTTCTCTGATCTTTACTTCAAATAGATTTTTTTTGGGGGGGCGGGTTGGTTATTTTTTGTTTTTGTTTTTGGGCATCACTGCCCTCAGGTGGTGAGAGTAGAAGGCCCAGCCTTTGCTCCGTTGAGATGGAATCGAATCTCCATCCCAGTGGGCCGCAGTGCCGCGCACAACCACTACGCCACTGAGGCTCAGCCTCAAATAGATTTTGACCTGTTACAGTGATCCAATTTTTTTTCCTTAAAGACTTGGCAGTTTTCAACACTCAAGAGTCTTCATTAGATTGCCACTTAAATTTCAAATGAGCAAATGAGTCAATGTGGCTGGAAATATTTATTCTGCATGCTATTGTTGCTAATTGCCTAAATATCATAGTCTAGGAATAAATCTGTTCACCCCTAATTGCTTAACCCAGTCGGAATTTAGAAGATATTGTCTTGAGGTACATTTTGTTGTGAAGTTGAGTTACTGCTTACATAAGTCAGCTGACAATAATTCACCAATGAAAAATAATTATCCAACCATACTGATTGTATACTATATATTTCACACAATTACTCTTTTTCACTGCCTTTTAAAAATACTTTTATTGCGGGCTTTCACATCTCTCCTCATAATATGTATGTGTGTCAATGTGTCAAGCACATTTTCACATATGCCACCATCATCATTTTCAAAGCATTCTCCTCCCACTTGAGCACCTGATATCAGCTCTTCATTTCTTCCCCCTCACTCCCTTGCTACTATTCCTCATACACCCTTAATAAATTATAGATTATTTTTCCATATTTTACACCTTCCTCCATCTCCCTTAACCCACTTTTCCATTATTCATCCCCTTGTGGGGGGAAGGGGACTTTAATTGATCCATGTGATCAATTCCCCTTTCCTCCCCCTACCCACCTCTAATCCTTCTGGTATCTCTACTCACCTTGTTGGCTCTGAGGTGTTTATCCAGCCTGGATTCCCTGTGTTTTGGGCTCTTATCTGTACCACTGTGCATGCCCTGGTCTAATCCAATTTGTAAGGTAGAATTGATGTCATAAAAATAGGGGGAAGGAAGCACCAAGGAGCTAGAGGAAAGTTGTTTCATCGGTAGTATTATACTACAGTTGGATTCATCACTTCTCTATGAACCCTTGTCCAATTGTCCATAAATGGGCATTGGGTCTCCATTCTATGCCCCCCTCTTCATTCCTGTTGGGTATGGTTTTATTCTGGTTCATAGATGTCTGATACCTGATCACATGGACGCCTTGTGATCACACAGCTGGTGTGCTTCTTCCATGTGGACTTTGTTGTTTCTGAGCTGGAGGACCACTTGTTTAAATTCAAGTCTTTAAGACCCCAGATACTGCAACCTTTGATAGTCAGGGTACATCAGCTTTCTTCACCACATTTGTTTATGCAACCATTTTGTCTTCAGTGATTGTATCAGGAAGGTGAACATCACAGAATGCTGGGCTGTTAGAAAAAAAAGTGTTCTTGTGTTAAGGGAGTACATGGGTTGAGGCCCAATGTCCATCTGCAACCTTAATTCTTAACTTTATACCTATGAGTACATAGTTCTGTTCCTTCTCATTTTATATATACCTACTAATGTACATGCCGGCATTTAGGCCTCTATATATGTTCTTAGACTTCTGGCTCTTTCCTCTATTTTCTTTTTACTTCCCTCTTTTCCCACTATCATGCTTAGCCTTCTTTCAGGTTTAGTAATTCCAGGTTTAGTAATTGCCCTTGATCAAGTCATTGCCTCTAATGCACGAGAGAGTTAGACATTGAATAAAGAAGATCAAAGGAAAATGGATGTATTTGAATTTTGGTACTAGAGAAGAATATTTCAAGTAGCATGGACTGCTATTCGATGGTCAAGAGGGTATTGGATGCCTAGTGGGGCTTAATTAAGGGCAATATAGCCAAGAGGAATTTCTGACACCCGAATAAAGGTCAAACACAATAGTGGGACAAGATGAAAGTAAAAGGAAAGAACTAGGAGGCAAAGAGTATTTATGGAGGTCTAAATGCAGGCATGTGCATATGTAAATATATTTATATGTAATCATAGGGAAATAAATCTACCTGCATATATTTATAAGCTAAGTATTAAGGTACCAGACAGATATTCGGCCTCTACTCACATAGACACCTGGCATGGTTTCTTGTTTTTAATAAGTCCCCAAGAAATCTTCATTTCTCAGATGTAACCATGGCAGATGCCTGTCTTTTTGTTATTGAAAATGTCACTTTTCCTCCCTTCATCTGGTTGCTATTATAGCTAAAATTAGAATGTCACGCCTTATGAGGCTTTCCAGACCCTTTTTTTGTAATAGGCCACATGGAAGGAAATAGGGGATATTTTGTCTCCTTGGTGTGGTTGGTGGCATCAGGTTGGAGCCCTGACACAGACATAAGAATGCTATCAGGTACTGTGTACCACGTACTGTGCATGGCTCTCCTGTAAGTCAGTAAAGTTGCTTAGAGATGAGGTAAATGTGAAGGTTGGACTTCTTAATCTAAGGGAAGTAGTAGAGTTTTCTAAAGCTGCTGAACCAAAGTCCAACCAACTAGTTGATTTAAAACATCAAAAGGTATAACCTCTGGAGCCTTAAAGACTTGAAGATAAACAAGTGGCCATCTCGCTCAGAGGCAACAGAGCTTATATGGAAGAAGCACACCAGCCTGTTGCAGATCATGAGGTATCAATGGGATCTGGTATCAGGCATCAAAGACCCAGAACAAAAAAAATCATATTATTGTGAATGAGGGGAAGTGCAGAGCCCATCGGGTCACAGGGCAGAAATGGGCTAGTTAGGGTGCAGTATACCACCGATAAAACATAACTTTCCTCCAGGTCTTTAATGGTTCCTCCCTCCCACTTTCATGATTTCAGTTCTACCATACAAATCTCACTAGGTCCGAACATGTGCACTGGCACAAATAAAAGCTGGAAACGCATGGAATCCAGGACAGATAAGCCCCTCAAGATCAATAATGAGAGTAGTAATATCAGGAGGAGAGGGGGAATATGGGAGGAGAAAGGGGAAACCGATAACAATGATCTACATATAACCCCCTTCCAGAGGGACAGACACCATAAAAGTGGGTGAAGGGAGACATTATTCAGTGTAAGACAAGAAAAAAATTATAAATTATCAAGGTTTCCTGAGGGAGGGTATATGGGGAGGGGGAAAGTGAGCTGATACCGAGAGCTCATGTAGAAAGAAAATGTATTGAAAATTATGATGGAAACGTGCACAAATGTGCATGACACAATGGATGGCTATATGGATTGTGATAAGAGCTATAAGAGCCCCAAAGAAGATGATTAAAATAACAACAAAAAGAATAAACAAATGTGTCTGAGAAGAAGTATGGCTTGACTATTCCTTAGTAATGAGGATGATGGAATTTTGTCTTACATACTTTAGACATGTTGTCAGAAGAGACCAATCCCTAGAGAAGGACATCATTTTAGGTAGAGAAACAGTCAAGGAGCGGAATGTTCTCAAGGAGATGGATTGACCCCATAGCTCCCGTGTAGAGTTCAGGCATAGTAACAATTATGAGGTTGATGTGGGACTGGGCTCGGTTTCATTCTGTTATGCGTAAGGTCACTATATATCAGAACTAACTTGATACCATCTGGCAACAGCAAACATCTTTCTAATAGTCTCTGCTTCCCGCTGAGGTCCATTTGTCATCAGCAATGACATTCATGGTTCACATCCTCTACTGAATCCAACTTGAATATTTAGCAGCTTCTTGTCAATGTATTGCTGCCCCTATTGCTGAATTATTGACAGCAAACTTTTACCTGCAATTGATGTTAACGATATTGCTCAATAATTTTTTTCAGATCACCTTTGAAATGACAGACATGGATCTTTTCCAGTCTTTAAGCCAGGTGAATGGTTTTATAACTTCATGGTATAGGGTAATGAGTGTTCCCAGTGTTTCATCAGCTTCTTGAAACATTTCAATTGATGTTCCATCAATCCCAATAGCCTTGAACTATGACAAATGCCTTTGATGATGTTTGAATTTCCTCTTTTAGTATTAATAGTTCTTGATTATATTCTACCTCTTCAAACAGTTTAACATGGTAAGTTTTGGAGGAGGACCATGAGTCTGAATGTTCATTTCTTTTTATTGTTCATGTGAAAGTACTTCTAATTTATTATCCAGATTACATAAAAGTCACACAATCAGCAACATTTGAGTTAGTTCTGGCTCAATGACGACTTATGTGTACTCCACAGACTTTGAGATAGTGGTTTTTCTTCCCAAGTAACCTTGATAGACTAGAACTGTCAACCTTTCAGTTTTCGATGTAGGGGCTTAATAATCTCCCAGAAACTTCTAGCATAAAGCATACTATCCATCAACACTTGTGGCAGAGAAAGTTTAAATAATATTATGGAGAATCATAGTTTAACAAACCATTAAAACAGAATTCACAGTTGATGTGTTTAATATAAGACTCAAGAATTCTGTTGCTAACTAAAGTCTACTTCTTGAGATTTTAGAAATTCATGTTAATAATTTAATGCTAGAAATATGTTTATAAGGGATAAACCATATAAGAAGCAAACTTATTTTAATAAACTCTTTCACAGGGTTCTACTTCTACCTTTTACTCTTCATGAAAATATTATAATTATCATTCCAAATATTAAAACTATGTTTAATATGAAATTATTTATGAAATTAGCTATAAATCATACATATATGTGTATGTATATACACATATATATTTCATGCTCCCTTCATCATTCATTATCTTGTTTATAGCATCTGTCAATATTTCAAATCAATGCTTGAACTTTTCCTTCAGTTCTGTTAACTGGAGATATACTTGACCATGGCTTCTGTACTTCGGCTTTCCAGCTACAGGCTTTTGTACATATCATAATTGTACTTCATTTCATCATCCCCAGCTGACCTTGGAAAGTATGTTCTCAGCTTTTCCATATCCTCATTTCTTCCATGTATGTCACTTACACTGCATCCAACAGTAGATTTCAGAGTATTTTTGCTTTTATACCCACTTTCGTAGTGTTTTCCTGTGTTTCTAATGGCCTTTTACCTTTTCTGTGACTAATATTCTAGATACTGTCCCACTATTCATCATGTCTTCAGTCATTTGTGTTCGACATATCAAAGCTCTTCTTGTGATAATCTCCAAATTCAGGTAAAATACCCTCATTTATATTTTGACTCTCATGAACTTGTTTTGATGTTCTTCAACTTCAAACTAAACTTTCTATATTCTATTTATTCATTTTTAAATTATTTTATTGGGAGCTCTTGTAAAAACCCATACGTATATCCATTGTGTCAAGCATATTTGTGCATTTGTTGCCACGATCATTTTCAAGGCATTTTCTTCTACTGGAGTCCTTGGTGTCAGCTCTTCTTTTTTATCAGCTCATCTTTTCCCCTCCCTCCACCATCCTCCCTCCATCATGCACCCTTGATAATTTATTTGTTTTCATGTCTTACACTAGCCAATGCCTTCCTTCACTCACTATTCTGTTGTCTGTCCCCCTGGGAGAAGATTATGTGTAGAACATTGTGATCGGTTATCCCTTAACTCCCTCCACCTTACTCTTTCCACCCCTCCAGGTTGTTCCCCAATACATGCCAAACCTAAGACACTACTTGCATCACATGGTAAGTGACTCTGTACAAATAGGTCAGCACAAATTGCTTAGAGGCTAGCTCGCTGAGGGTATCTGCCATCTAGAGCTATCAGACTCCATAGTTTGTCCCACCCTATGTCGGGTCCACTCACTCCCTGCTGAAAAGAATAGTGGATTGCATCCCTGAATACCGGAGACAAGGTCAAGCCAACTCAATGAGGACCAAGGTTAGGCTGCCATCTTGACTCTAGAGCCTAACCATCTTGTCACATGTACGCTCCTGGTGTCTCACTTTCCTATTGCATGGGCACCCCTAGCTCATCCCCTTACTCATACTGGCATTTGTATGTCTATTGTATACCCCCTTCCTGTTATTATGTGGTAACTTGTATTAGAGCATCTTGCATGCCCTCTTTGTATATATAAGCTGTGATTTGAAATATACTCACCCTTCCCTGTCCCTCTCTCTGTGCAGACCTGGATGCTGAGAACATAGCCATCCCAGATGTAGACATGCTACTATAACATGTTTCTGACTCCTTTATTTTACTTTCTCTTCTAGTCTATCTTCTACAACTTTTCTATGATCTTTATATACTATAGCCATGCAATTGTGCCTACAGACCCCCTAGTTGTCAGAAACTGGTTCACTCTTGTGGCAGTCATGTGCTTATGTTAATTTTATTATTGAAATGTAGGGCTGGAGTTTGGCATATTAATCTGGAGATGGCCATTGAGTAGCCAATGAGGCCTCTATGTGGGCATGGCTTTCTTCTGAGACTTCTGGGAAATCTCGCAATATTTCCCTCGCGAGGATGAAAAGCTATCTCCCCAGTTGTTGAGAGTTAGTCTTAGAGATCATTAATCAGGGACAAGACAAGATGGCAGTATCTGAGAAGCTGGAGGAGTTGGCGGAGAGTCCACATGGGTTTTCCGTGATGTAGCCAGACCTCTGAAGCTGGGGCAGCCACATGGAGACCTCTGCCAGTGATGAGTTGCTTCTGCTATTGATGACCCTGAGCCCAGGAAGCAAGGAGCCATGTGGAGAACCCTGCCAGCGCCGGGATTCTTCACCCACTGACCTGTGACTTCGTGAGTCAGAAGGAGGCTTTATAGACTGATTTCGGCATATGTGTTATAGACTGATTTCAACATATGGGTTAACATTGGTCTTATGACTTTGAACTGGACTGGGCTCAATGTCCTGTTCCTCTTGTATATAAACCTTTTCCTTATATCAATATTTGTGTCTATGAAATTTGTTCCTCTAGTCTACCCATACTAACACAACTCTGACACTCCTGTCATTGCTACTCTCATTATTGGTCCTGAGGTATTTCTCTGCCCTGGATTCCCTGTGCTTCCAACTCAGTCAGGGTTCAGTATAGCACTGATAAAATATTCAAGTTTCCTCTAATTTCTTAATGATTCCTCTCACCCACTATCATGATCCCGATTCTACCTTAAAAATCCAACTAAACTAGAGCATGTACATGGGCAGAACCTAAACTTACAAATGAGCAATTTTGGGTCTATTGTACAGTCAGCATGTGTTTTAGTGATGACCTTTAGCTTCTCCACAGTCTGTTCTGTTCTCCCTGATGTAGTTAATCTGTTTCCTATGTAATCCATGTGGCAAAGTCTACATGTATATTATCTAGATTTTTGTGTTATTGTGAAAAGGTATTTGAAATTAAGAAATCATTGATTTTAGAAAGTTCTGTCAGTGAGCTCCAGCTTGATTTCAATGACCAAGGTCCTATGTTTCAACAACTGAATCTTCTTTGTTTACTACCATAGACAAAATTATACTTACAGATAAATCTTGAAATGTTATTTTTTTGCGGGGGCCATCACTGCCTTCTGGTGGTCATGGGAGCTACCCAGCGTTGATCCTGAAAGCTGCCGCTGGATTTGAACTGCCAAAGCCATGGGCCGCAGTCTCGCACTCAACCACTTAGGCCACCGGGGCTCAGCCCGAAAAGTTATTTTTTAACAGGGAATGTGGTATCATTTGCAGCACAGTCAATCATGTGTCCTCAAAATGGCCAATAGATTCCATTTTAGCATTTAACATGCTTAACATGTTAATTTTTAGCCCTTTTTCTTTTCTGACAGCTTCCAACCTTCCTAAATGCATATAGCATACATTCCATCTTCCTATTCCTATTATAGTATAAGAGTTTCTTGATGTATTTTGCTTATTCCAATATATTCATTCACATACAGTTCTGTTTTTCAATGCCATCAGGTGGGGTTACGCAGTCATCAACATTATCAACTCCCTCACTTACCCACTTTCTATACCCTAAGGGAAACATTACTCCTGTCCCTGAGAGGTCCTGTATCTTGATTACCATGTGTGGAGGAATTTTAAATATACGAATGACCAAGGATAGATCTAACATAATTAAGAAGGTACAATACACAAAGGCCTTAATAGTAAGGGAAGAACTAGAGGACAGTTGTCAGTATTAGCAGATATTTACAGCTGTTTCTGCACATTTTGAGTCATGTCCCATTAGCAAATGAAAGTCCTCAAAGTTTTTATCCAGCACTGTCATTAGGGTGAACTCTACTTTGAGGAGGCAGTCTTCCCTATTCTTATCTTGAGTTACTGATAACCTGAAGGACTCGTCTTCATGCACTGATTTTTACTTATATTTATAAGGCTCTAAGTAGCTACTCATACAGAAGTTGACAGCTTATTTCTTCTTCCTTGTCTGATCTCAGTATAGAGCACAAAACGATACTGAGACAGTTCCAGTACATGAGAATGTGGCCACTGTAAATAATGTTTGCAAAAGAAAACTCACATATAAAGTTTTTGAGCTACAAGGCCCCTGATACTTTGTTAACACATGTTTCCATAATCTCTTCCTAAGCAATCAAAATGTCTTCCACCCAGAGCTAAGGGTGAGCTGTCTGTTTTACTTTTCACTGTTTTAACTTAATATGTAACTTGATCCAATATGAACACTTATTGGGAAAGTGCAAGTTATATGTAGAGGAAACAGATTGTCAAACCATCTGGAAATTTATACACACACACACACACACACACATATATATATATATATATATATATATATATAAAATCCAGACAGGAGGTTCATCAATGCTATTTGTTATGTTGTTGGTCACCAGTAAACAACAATCAATGTGAACTCGAATCAAAGGTAATGCAAAAAAGTAAAAGAACTCAATAACTCAACCATTGTACTCAATGTAATCAATTTCCTTTTTGCTTTTTGGGCATCACTGCCCTCTTGTGGGAGTGGGAGGCCCAGCCTTGTTGCTGCTGGATTTGAGCCGCCAAGCCAATAGGCTCCAGTCCAGCACTCAACCACTATGCCACCAGGGCTCAGCCCCAATTTCCTTTTTAAATGCATGATATATATGACCAAAATTGTGTCCTATATTTTGTAAACAATATTTATAACTCTAATTATAAATAAGGTTTTCAAAGACACAAAAGCTAGCATCCAATTAAGTTAATGCTAGTATGTGCAATCATTTGATATAATATAAATATAATAATGCCATGGAACCCAAGATAGTCCCTGTGTACTACACACAAAAATGTAATCTCTGGACTCTGGTCTCTGTGAAAGAGAATGTAGATTCATTGTGACTTTCTGATCAAGGACTAGGTGGACATTTACTCAGATCTGATTTCCGGAATAGCTGGAATTTTGCAGTGATCATTTGGTGTGCATCCAGGTGTGTGCAATAACTAAGTTCCCTGTGTTCAGAAAATTGCATCCTTAACGTCATCAGCAGAGACATTTTTGACAGGGTATGTTATAAAGTCATCTTTAGAACTTGGTCATGTCTGACTTCACAAATTCTGTCATCCCAAGCCGAGTAGATCCAGTTCAGACAAGTGCCGTTTCTTTTCCAGAAACTATCTCAGAGGAAGTATATTGGGGAAACAAGTTAGAGAAATTAAATCAGCTCTTTAATATTATCAGAAATGAGTTAGACTTTAGGGTATTTTCTATAAGCTACATCAAGTTTAATCTGAACCAAGCAGGCTTTCATCCTCCCTTGAGTTCTGATAATTTTTTAATCTTAAATCATAAAAGGCACCTAGTCTTCTGGTGACATCATATGGAATGCAGCAAAATTAAAGAGCATGTCTCAATAATTATTTGGTAGACTTATTGTTTGTTACTTTTGATTTGGAAGAAGTAATAAAGCAAACAAAGTGGTAGCTTGTAACTACCAAGTAATGAACTTGGCTATTAAATTTAGAGGCAAACTTATCTGAATCTGTGTGACTCATAAGCAAAAAAATGTGCTTTCTCTTTCTTAAAAACAATAGCTTATTGAAAAATAATTCACATATCACACAATTCAATAGCTCGAACGTATTGAGAATAGTTGTGCAATCATCACCACAATAATTTTGGGAACATTTTCTTACTTCTTGTATCTATTGCTCTATTAGGCCAGGTTGACTAGACAAACAAACCCAATGGCACTCATATATGTGAAAGAGAGTGTTTTATATCAAAAGGTAACTACTATATGTCAAGAACACATTCCATCCCAAGGCCAAAAGTCCAATAAAAGCCCATAAATCCCTCCTGAGATTCAGAAAACCCTCTGCAATGATGAAAATGCAGATCACAACCCAGTGTATGAAAAGTTGTGTGTGTCCAAGATCAGTAGAATCCATCAAAGGACTCCAAGAGCTCTCAGGATGGCTGGCAAGCAAGAAGATCAAAGCAGAGAGAGAGGAAGAGGCCAGCTCCCAGATCACATATCCAAGTGAGGTCACCAGGCCGTGACCTGATTGACAGAATAAAATTCCCCTCTACACTTTCATGTATCTTCAACTTGATATGAAATTATGTAACTACCACATTTCTTTTGTTGAGGAGACTTTTCAAAACTTCTGGAGGTTCCTCTAAGTGAAGTCTTCTAAAAGTAATCTTCATTTATTGTTCATCTGAAAAGTGTCTGGTTAGTAGCTGATTAACAAATATTAGTCATTTTCTTGGGGGGTGGGGGAGGATCCCAAATTGCATATAATTTATAGAGATATCTATTAAATCTTTTTTTGTTTTGTTTTGTTTTTGGGGTTTTTTTTTGCATCACTGCTCTCCGGTGGTGGGAGTAGGAGGCCCAGCCCCACTGCTGGAATTGAACCTCCATCCCAGTGGGCCGCAGTTCCGCGCACAACCACTACACCACCGGGGCTCAGTCGAGATATCTATTAAATCTTAAGCAGGAAAAAATGGATGAACTGAATGAGGGAGACTGCCAGAAAGATGCAGTAATAGTGTCCAAGGATTCACAGAAATGCAGCTACTTCAATATGATATATTTGTGCATTCTCTCTGGGAATGCCCTATATATGGTTGCCTTTTGTGTTGTTGAAAAAAATGATATTTACAATGATGAAATCATTGATCTTCCAAAAGTCTATCATTCTATTTCCAGCTTTGTTTCTATCACCAATACGATATTTTCCAACTAATGTCCAGATGAAATGCAAAAAAAAAGTACATTGAGTACATCTATGGTTTGTAAAGGAGCCGTGGTGGCATAGCAGTTATGTGTTTGGTTGCTAATTGCAAACCTGAAGTTCCAATGCATGAGATGCTCTGTGAGGAAAATATAGGCTTTCTATCTGCTCCTGTAAATTTTTGCAACATTGGACAGGCAGGTCTACCCTCTGCTACAGAGTTCCTATGAGTCGGCTTCAGTGCAATGGCGGCGAGGTGGGTTTGGTGGGAAGAAAAGATGGAGAGACTCAGGATTACTACCTACAACCAGTTGCTGACCATGGGACAAGTGACGGTCAGGTGCTTATGTTAATTTTATGATTGACATGTAGGGGTGGAGTCTAGCCTGTTCATCTGGAGATAGCCATTGAGTAGCCCAGGAGGCCTCTATGTGGGCATGGCTTTCTCCTGAGACTTCTGGGAAATCTCACGATATTTTCCTCGTGAAGATGAGAGGACATCTCCCCCAGTTGTTGGGGGTTAGTCTCACAGACGATGAATCACAAAAAAGACAAGCTGGCAGCGTCTGAGAAACTAGAGAAACCCTCGGAGTGACCACACAGCCTTGCCCTGATGGAGCCGGACCTCTGAACCTGGAGTGGCATGTTTTTGATGGACTCTGAGCCCTGGAAGCAAGGATTCATGGGGAGACGCCTGCCAGTGCCAGAATTCTGCACCCACTGACCTGTGACTTCCTGAGTCGGAAGAAGACTTTATAGACTGATATCGGGCATAATGGTTAATATCGGATTTATGACTTTGTACTGGACTGGATTGGGATGCTTTCTTAATGTCCTATGTCTCTTAAATATAGACCTTTTCCTTATATCTATATAAGTGTCTATGAAATTTGTTTCTCTGGTGTACCCGGACTAACACAGGACAGACCATCAATTGCTCATATATAGGTTCAGGCTGAAGCTGAAGGAAATGAAAACAAATCTACAAGAGCCCCAATACAATCCTGAGTCTGTTTTTGTTATGGTTGTTAGGTGCCACTGAGTCCTTTCCAACCCATAGCATCCTTATTCACAAAAGATAAAACACTTTACTACTCAATGTAAAGAAGACATGAGTCTATACCAACTACATTTTGAGAACATCATAAGGGCATATTTTACATATTGCACACTAATAATAGAGAACTTTAGGAGGGGTCAGAGAATATAAAGAAAATGATGATTAATGAGTTGAGCAAAAAAGTCATTTAAAAGATTGAAAGGACCAATCAAAATGGATGTCAGAAGAAACTCTGAAACTTGCTCTTAATCATAGACTAGTTAAAACAAATTGAAGAGATGATGAACTACAGACCTGAACAGAAGATTTCAAATGGCATCTTGAGGAGAAAATGTAAAGTGTAATGAAATGTACAAAGACCTAGGGTTAGAAAAGCAAAAAATATGGACATGCTCAGTTTATCTTAAACTGAAATAATTCAATCAAGTAATTCAAGGCAAGATTTGAAATTTTAAAAGATTCCATGGACAAAATATTGACTCATGGAGGAAACATCAAAAGGAAATGGAAAGAATGCAGGGAGTCACCGTATCAGAAATAACCAGTCAATGTTCAACCAATTCATAAGGTAGCATATGGCGAGAAATCAGTCATACTGTAGGATGGAGTACAACATGTGCTGAAAGCATTAGCCAAAAGCAAGGTTCCAGGAATCAATGGAATGACTACTACTTGAAACGTTTCAACAACTGATGAAGCACTGGAAGCAATTACTCTTCTATGACAGGACATGCAAAAACCAGCCTTTAGCCATCTGATTGGAAGAGATGCATATTTGCACGCATTCTTAAGAAAGATAACCTATCGAAATGCTCATATAATAGGACACAACTATTGCTAACACATTTAAGTAAAATTTTGCTGAAGATCATTCAACAATGTCATGACTGCCAGACTGCCAGCATGACATTGACTGCCAGAGCCTCTGGCTGGATTCAGAAGAGGACATGGAACAAGGGATATCATTGCTGATGTGAGATGTCTCTTAGCTGAAAGTAGAGAATACCAGAAACACGTTAACTTTTGTTTTAATGACTTTGCAATTGCATTTGACTGTGAGGACAGAAGGATACTTTGGACATACTCTCAGAAGAGAAAATTCCCTGGAAAGGAACATCATATGGATAAAGTAGAAGTTCATAGAAAAAGAAGACTCCTCCACAAGATACATTGACACAGTGGCTGTAGAAATGAGCTCAACCATAATAACAACTCTGAGGATAGGGGCAGGACCAGCCAGTCTTCCATTCTGTTGTACATAAAGTCTCCATGAGTGAGAAGTGACTTAAAGGCACTTTAAAACATCAACACAGAAAGTTCTAATTTATATATCAGACTTACTTCTGTGGTAGTGTCTGTTGTGTGGGTTATGATGTGTGTGGGTCATGATGTTGTGTGGGTCATATTACTCTATGTATGCTAATACATAAGCTGTTAGACACATAAAAAGGAAGCAAAATTCAATATTTTCATATTATGTAAAATAGGCTTCTGCTTTGAAACCATGTTAGTACGGGTAGACTACAGAAACAAATTCATAGAAACGCACATGGATATAAGGGAAAGGTTTATATACAAGAGGAATAGAGCATTGAGAAAGTATGCCAACCCAGTCCAGTCCAAAGTCATAAGTGTGATATTAGCACATATGTCTAATACCAAGATATAATGTCTCCTTCTGACTTACAAAGCACGTGCGATGACACCAGGACAATCACAGGTGAGAGGGTGCAGAGTCTTCTGTGTCCAGTGGCAGTAGAAGCATCTCAGCGCTTGCAGGGGTCACCCTGTGGCCTCTCGAGCATCTCAGCCCCAGAGGTCTGGCTCCATCAGGTCAAGCCCATGTGACCTCTTCTCTGGCTCCTCCATTCTCCAGGAATCAGGATCAATCAGCATGCTGTCATTTCATCTTGTCTGTATTCGTCATCTAAGAGAAGGTCATGCCCACACAGAGGCCTCATTGGCTAACTCCAGATTAACAAGCTCGATTCCACCCCTAGACTTCCAATCATGAAATTGACATGAGTTCATGACTGCCACACTAGCAATGAAAGTTTCTAAACTAGTCTTTAAAGAAAGCAATGCAGTGTGTTTATCAGAATATTGCAGCTATATTGCCTCATAATATTTATGAATTATCATGTAAGAACATTAAACAGTTTCTGAAGAAATGTTGAGATATTAAAAATCATATGAATGTTGCCTTTCCCAACAGATTTTCTTTGAATAAATTGGTTAATATATTTATGACTGACAAAAATCCTTGCTCATTAAGATGTTTTACTCTTGTAACAGCAATTATGTACATATCTCAGAAAGTGGGAGTTTGAAAAATTCCCTCAAATAAAATTTACATTAAAAATTTTATACTTTTTTGCATTAAAAACTTTATACAAAGTTTTACATTAAAAACTTTTTTTCATTTCAGATGAACTATGTATCATTGACCCCATAAAAATATGGCAGTGGTCCTATATTCAGAGCAATTATAATGTATCTGGTTCTGTCCTGTGCAAAATGAACCAAAATGCTTCTTCATATTGAGCATACACTTGTATTTGTGTCATGATTTTTGCAATTTCTCTGACCCCAGCCAGATATCAGCAGCTGTCAATTTAATTATTGAGATGCACCATCAAGTGACAGAAAGTGTGCGCAAAACTTTAAAATGCTTTATTTCAAAATAAAAAACACTCATAGAAATGTGTGAAGAGGGCTGAGCCCCGGTGGCGTAGTGGTTGTGCGCGGGACTGCGGCCCACTGGGATGGAGGTTCAATCCCAGCAGTGGGGCTGGGCCTCCTACTCCCACCACCGGAGAGCAGTGATGCCCCCCAAAAAAAAAAAAAAAAAAAACAGAAATGTGTGAAGAGTCTTCCAACAAACATAATTTGACAAATAATAACTATTTATTCCACCCCTCTTTAAGGATTAATTCTAGCGGCTCTCTCAGAGTGGAGGAACAATGGCATGTTCCAAGTGAATATTTTTATTTTCTAATTTTTTAATATTGTTTCTGTTAATATACATATTATAATCAAAATTTACTTGTTTTATAACTCTCATTTGTGCTCAATTATTCAAATGTTTTGCTATGGTAATACCAAAATTTGAAAGTGACATAATTTTATATCCAAACCCAAAATAATGGAATTGACTACAAAATTCAAGATTCAGAGAAAAAGATCTCCAAAGGAAATAAAAAATTAACTTTTTTAAATGTAAGTAAAGAGAAGACACTCTTTTTTGTTAGTCCTCAAGTTTAATTTGTGCAAGTTCTGAAATTACTAATAGCAATATGAATATTATAGAATTTGCTCCAAGTTCATTCCTTATTTTAGCAAATATAAGTGTATATGTATGTGTGTGTATATAAATACACACATATATGTTGGTGTATATGTTGAAATGATTAAGAAATCCAAAATTGTCACTTCTGCTGACCTCCTCCAAACAGAAATCATACTCTGCTTTGCACTGTAAGCTTGCTTCTAGTGATCTAAATTATTTGATTGGGGGAATCAAGCAATTTTCAGCATCACATGCAACAATTTGAAAGCTTACTACAAAATTTTCTCAATAATAAACAAGCAAGATTTTCAAGCCAGAATATAGAAAACATATGGTGAAAATTTTAATATTAGTTGGTACTCTATTTTCTACCAGTCCAATGTGTGTATTGTTTTATTTGTAAGGGACTCAGCCCTGGTAGTTTAATATTTGATTTTCTGTGGATGGGTTTAAAGATTGGTGTAACTCAAATATGATTTATAATCATGAAAACACTCCAAAACACACAGATTATATGTTTCCATATTAACAGTAAAAATTTTGTTTGGGCTTAACCCAAGCACTTGAAGTACCAATTGCTAAAGAACTTTTTTTTTTTAGGCTCGTTTCTCTTGAGATTCATAATTGTGGTTTCCAGGTCCCTTCAAGTTATGCAGTGTTGTATGCTTTCATCACTGCTTTTTAAGACTATACTGTTTATACTCTACTTTCTTTAACCATCTCTCTACTATTGGTAATTTGGGTTACTGCCAATTTCTTGGCATTGTGAACTATGCTGCAAAAAACATGGGAGAGCATACATCCACTTGTGTTTTATCTCATTTCTTTAAGATATATGCCCAATAGTGGTATTGCTAGTGTATGGTATTTCCATTTCCTGTATTTTTTATAGTGCCATATAATTTTCCATAGTGATTGTATGTATTTTCAAATCCATTAACAGTGTATAGGAGTTCTAACTTCTCCAATCCTCTGCAGAATTTTTTTTGTTTTCCATTTTTCTTTTTCTTTTGTTTTAAATTTGGCTAATATTGTGAATTTAAGGAGGTATTTCATTTTAGTTTTAGTTTGCATTTCCTGGCAGACTAATGATCATGAGGATTTTTTTTTCATTTGTTTGATAGCCATTTATGTGCATTTCAGATGAACTCTCTACCCATGTCTTTAGCTCACTTAATTATAGGGTCATTTCTTACTTTCTTATTCCGTTGTTGTAGAGCTTTGTAGATTAAGGTAATGAGTTCTGTGTCCATTGCGCAATTGGTTAAAAAAATGTCCAATCGATTGGATCTTGTCTTACTCTTCTGTTGAAATTTTTGGATGTGCATAGTGATTTATTCTCAACATGTCCCAGTCCCCTATTTTGTCTTCCATTGTATGTGCTTATACTTTGTAGCCTATATATGCTTTGTAATGGAGCCCTTACTTTTATTCTAATTTTATCATCAATGATACTGTCAGTTCTGGGGTTTGCATCTAGGTCTTTAATCCATTTTGAGTTTGTTTTTGTGCCTGGGAAAAGACATGGACCTGTTTTTTTCTGCATGTGGTGATCCACTTTAACAAACCACGTGTTGAAGAGGCTGTCCTTATCCTATTTGATAGTTTTGGTCCTTGTCGAAGATGAGTTCCTATAGGCTAATCAATCCACCTCTGTGTTTTCTAATCTGTTCTATTGGTCTAGCTATCTCTCATTGTACCAGTACAAGACTGTTTTGACTACTGTGTGTATAGAGTAGGTTTTTAGGTCATGTGATGCAAGATCTCCTACTTGGTTCTTCTTTATAAAGAAGTTATTTGCTTACCGGGACCCTTTTGCCTTCCATATGAAGTTGGTAATTAGTTTTAACATTTCTTTAAATAACGTATTTTGGGTTTGGATTGGAATTGTGTTATATCTGTAGGTTGTTTTAGGTATTATTGACATTTTCACAATTTTAATTCTACCTATCTATGCACACAGAATATATTTCAATTTAAGTTGTGGTGTTATTTTTCTTGGTTTCTTGTAATAGTATTCAGTAGTTTTCTCTGTGTCGGTCTTTTGTGTGATTGGTTTGGTTTATTCCTAAGTACTTCGCCTTGTGTGTGATTATTGTGAGTAGTTTTGTTTACTGAATGGTTTTTGGAACATTCTTCATGGGTATTCCTCCTCACTGTTTGTTCCTCTTGATTGTGTTATATGTTGTTCTCAAACCTTTTTTTTATCTCCTTGGAATTTATCTTTGTTCATTCTTTTCTTAGAGTGGAGTCTAAAGATTTGTCTTAAAGCTCACTGAATCAAGTTTCCATTCCTCAGTTCTATTTTTGTTCTTTTATAGTACTATGCAATTATGTTATTGTAGTGGTCAACTTATGTGTTTCTTTTTTGAGTTTTTCTTGTTAGGCTTATAGTGAAGTTTTTAGTTTTTCTATTCTATCACTTTTCTCTCAGACTTCTTTCATCTGTTGTATGAGTGCCACCATAATTTGTTTAATTTTTTTCTGATTATGCCATAGCCTTTTTAATATTAGTCATTCTTTGACATCTGGATGCGGTTTCTTTTGGGGGGGACATCACTGCTCTCCGGTGGTGGGAGTAGGAGGCCAAACCCCACTGCTGGAATTGGACCTCTGTCCCAGTGGGCTGCATTCCCGCGCACAACCAGTATGCCACTGGGGCTCAGCCCAATCTGGGTGTTTTCCAACTATTGCTGCCTGTTTCTTTTTTTTATGTGTGTAGATTGATATGTTTTGCTGCTTCCTTACCATCTTTGTGCAGCTATTTGGAGTGGTTGGAGGGGGTGTTGATGGTGCAGGTGTAGTTAACGCTATTAGTTGGTATGGTGCAGGGTTTGTAGATACTTAAGATTACGTATTGGAGGGATAGTGTTAGAAAAGGTGCTAGGGGTATCAGATGGTGGAACAGAAACTATTAGATGAAGGAGAAGAACAGCATAAGAAAGCAAAAAGGAGAGGCACTCAATTAGTGTTAACTCATGGATAAGGAAATTATAAGAAAAGAAATGAAACAAAAGGTTTATTATGCAAGATAGAGGAAAGGCAAATCATAATTGAGAAAAAAAGAAAAAAGATTTGAGAGTAGTGTTACTTTTGGTTTTAAGAAGTTGAGAAGGAAAATGTAGGGTTGAAGAAAAGAAAAAAGGAAGAAATAAAAGTATAAATATTAATATTAAAGGAGGAAAGAAGCAAGAGATAAAAATATTAAAAATTACAATCACAAAAATAATACTTGAGTAAGAAATGTTCATTGGTTAATGCATGTGTACTTTAGCTCTAAGCTTTGCCAAAGAGTTTTGTTTTTGATATGAGCAAGAAAGATTTGTGCTTGATGATGAGTGGGAACTGAGAATGTACCAGTTTTTGGAACACACTGGATGATGACATGTTGAACAGCTTTGTTCAGTGCTTTGAGCTGACTCCTGGTCACAGTCTTGGGGGGGGTTGAATATATTTATGCTCTTTGGCGTCTTAGAGATGAGGGGATCAATATAGAGATGTTTCGCTGACTTGTCTTAGACTGAATAGAAGTGGAGTGCATAGGGGTCAAACCTTCATGGAGGCAGGGATTTCAGAAAAGGACTTTGGGATATCAGGTCTCTGTAGCTAGTCTTGGAATTCAAGGAGGAGTTGGGGATTAATTGTCCCTGGAGGCAGGCTATGTCTTTGAACCTTATGAGATGGTTTAGCATGCTCAATAATGAGATGATTAATGAAAGATGAAGGCTTGACGATATGCTAGGGCAGTGGTTCTCAATCTGTGGGTTGCGATCCCTTTGGGGGTGGAATGACCATTTCACAGGGGTTGTCTGAGACCATTGGGAAACACACAGTATTTCCGATGGTCTTAGGAACTGAGGCACTGCTCCTCTATCTGTCTCCAGGTGGGTTCGCCCACATGCGCCCACATACCAGCACCATATTTCAAGACAAAATTTCATTTATTTGTAATTAGAAATAAATAGTTCACGATATATAATTACATATTGTTTTGTGAATAATCACTATGCCTTAATTATGTGTAATTTGCAGCAATGAAAATATCAGATATTTATCTGACAATTCATAATCTTAGCAAAATTACAATTATGAAGTAGCAATGAAAATAATTTTACGGTTGGGGATCACCACAGCCTGAGGAACTCTATCAAAGGGTCACAGCATTAGGAAGTTTGAGAACCTGTGTCCGAGGATATTGAGAATCAAAAAAAATGAAATATTAAAAAAATAGTGACAGACAGACACACACACACACACACACCAATCGATGAGGAAATACTGATTAAGGATGAATTGTAAGAAGAGTTCTTGAGTTTGTTTTAAAGAAGGGAGATCTTGTAAGAAAAGAACACACAGCAACAATAACACCAAGAAAAAAAAGAGATGAGATTTAAATATTGCCCTTGGAGTGATCAGAACCATGGGAGGCAGAGATCTTTTCAGCTATTGAGGGCAGTGGGTGGTAATAAGTTGTTTTACCCTTGTGGTCTCTTAAGAGGGCATTGGGCTGGGGGTTGCTCTTCTGGTTTGGTAAAGCTGAAAGTCTTGTAGATTTAAGTTAGTTGTCTTAAAGGACTAGACCTCAGATGAATCAGATCAGAATGGGTAGGAGTCTCTCTTTTTGGATGATGAGGGCAACCAAGTGGGGATAGGCGAATGGGCCTTTATCTAGGTGGTCTATGAGGGAGGGGGAAGCAAGAGCTTACTCAGAGCAAATGGCAGTTCTCAGTGGCCTGAGATGGTCAATTGGAGTGCTGGCTTGGGGCTGAGGCCCAGAGTCACCTGGTGGAGTACCCAGTCTATCAAGTACTTGTGTCCGGAGAGCCTCTGAGACCTGGGTTTTATCACTCTTGCCTCAAGCAAGATCTCTGCTCCATAAGGTATGTGAAAATGGTGGAGCTCTTAGAGGTTCAAAGGATACTTGCATGACTGGGTGAGCACCCACCCTGGAGCACCCACACTCTGAAGGATAATTTGGTGCATGCACATTCTGAAGGCCAGCTCACAGTATTCAAATCCCATGGATTGTTTCCCTCTGGTTTGTAATTAGCTCAGCTTCTCCCTTTCCTCTTGTCTCTTGGTTTTCTGCTTATATTGTAATTCTAATAATACCTATGGTATGCTGGGACAGGGGTCTGTGAGCAATGCTGTGGAGAAAAGTCCCTCTAATTAGGATTGCTTTTGTCTGTCCCAACACAGTCCCACAGAGCTGTACCTTCCACGACATCAGAAGGTCGGCCATGCAGAGTGGGGCTAGAAGTCCCCTGACTTGTGGGGACCATTTAGTTTGTTCACTTGCATGTCTGCTCCACACTTCCCCACGAAGGTGTCCTCCCACAGCTGGATAGGCTAGGCTCACATGTAATGAACATAGCACCCCTCTAGTGTGTGAATAAAGCCACGTATATTTGTGTCAGGTTTCTAGAGTTATACCTGGTTCTTTGCTTTGAATGCGGAAAGAATTCATACCAGCACACGTTTTGTAATCCACGTAAGTTTTTATGAAGAAAAGGAAAAGTGGAAGATTTTACAATCTCAAAGGGGTACACGTAATTCATGGAAAGTGTGCCAAGCCTTAGGGAAGCCATGCTCTGAGAAGCGGGTCCTTAGGGGGCACACAGGCATGTTTGTACCCGCAAGTGGGAGAGGGATCCCGCCCGCCTCCTGCCAGTGAACAGGGGCAGAGTAAAAAGAAAGCTGGCCCATACATAGTATGAGTTCGTAACACCTCCAGTTGGGGAAGTGTGGTTGAAAGTGTTGGTTGACCTCATTGGCTGAGTTAGACCCACCTGTGTCATGTATCCGATTGTTTGTACGGATTTTTGTCAGGTGGATGTGCCCAGGTGAACCTCCTGACTCAGTCTAGGGGCCTTGTTTCTGGGTATTCTCAGTTTAGATATTTCCCATAGGTGTCTTATGCACCTGATCTCTTTCCAACCCCTCTATGTGACCATGCCAGGTGACTTCTGTTAGCACAGGCATTTTGGGGAAAGAATCTCACTTGTCCCTAAATCTAATTATGGATCATTAAGCATTTATATCTGCTCACACTGGACTGTGACCTTTTGGCTCCATCAGTTGACTATGCTAACTAGCTCCTGGAATAAAAATTTGGCCATAAAGGTAGGAAGCAGCGCTCTAGTTTGTGCTGATGGACAATGAAAAAGTGGTATTTTTTTATTTCCTGAAGTACAGACTTTGCTGCACTTTCACTTTTAGAAACCTGTGCATAGTTTTATTTATCTCGAAAATCTTTTTGTGTCAAGATTCCTAGTGTTAGATTCCTGGAGTCCAGTAAACCTCAGTTCTTTCTACACCATGCTGAAGGATTCACGCTGCAGACGCATGTTTGTAATCCAAGTGAGTTTTTATGAAGGCAAGGAAAAGGTACAGGTTTTACAATCTCAAAAGTGCACATGCTATTTCTGGAAAGCATGCCAGACTTTGTGGCAGCCACACTGAGATTCACAATTGGGCACAAAAAGCAACTTGGAAAAGAACACCAATGCAGAGTTGGGGAATCCTTGGGAGACCAAGAGGCCAAGAGCATATGGGCCCCTGAGTAGCACCCAGGGTGGTTGTACACAGGCTGAAGGGGGGGCGGAGCCAACCCTTTGACTGCACTGAACAGGACTGGAGTAAATGAACTCTGGCCTTCGCACAGCAGCCAGGGTATTTAACCCCTCTGGCTAGGGAGCAGTGGTTGAAGTTATTGGTTGACCTCATTGGCTGAGTTTAGGCTCAGCTGGGTGATGTCATGTCCTAGGTGGGGGCAAGGTTTAGGTTTCACCTGGGATAAGGGGGCCTAGTCTGTGCATGCTCAGTTTGGATCTATCCTTTGGTGTCCAATTAGCACCTACGCTCTTCCAACCACTCTATGTGAGCCTTTACAGGCACTGCGGAAATAATCCCACCTTCCCCTAAATCTAGCTACCTTTCAGTAGGATGTCCCTCTCTGTGGTCTTTCTGTGATGGTATCTGCACAGACTTTCTCATGCTTGTTCTCAGGTAGTCATCTTCCTCCGGTCTGCCTAACATGTCATTCAGATGCATTAAAAATTATTGGTAATTGAACTGGGAAAGTTAGGAATAAAGAGAAGAGGGCAACACTTTAAAAATATGACCCTAGTGATAAAAATAAAACTGGAGATGGCTTGATATGTTTATGCACAAAATATCTTATATATTGCAGCAACATAAATCGTGACTATACATATAAATACCACCAGGAATTATACATGGTTAGAAGAGACAATGAAGATATACAATATTAGCAGCTAGAATAAATCTTTTGTACCTATGTAAGTTCATATTGAATTAAAAGAAAATTAAAAGACATCCACAAGAGAAAATATGTGACTGTGAACATAACCCAATTCAGTTTCAAGAAAATATCAAGGACAGATTTGACACAAAAAACACAAGTGACAGAAGACTTATGAGATGACATCAAGAACATCATACATTATGGAAGCAAAAGGTCATTAAAAGCATGAAATTAAAAAAAATATCCAAGTGGATGGCAGCTATAGTCTGAAACTGGTTTGTGAATATATAGTAGCTACAGTAGATCGGAGAAATGATAAAGCAGAACTGAATAGAAAATTTCAAAGGGCAGATGGAGAAGAAAAAGTATTAAAGTGAAATGTGTTATATTTTGTAGTTACTAAGTCAAAAGGGGAAAGGATTCTCACTATAACTCAAGCTGATAGAATTGAAGAAAAATCACACCTCAAGTTGCATTACACAAGAATTCTTCTGACAGAATATTGAGTGATACAGCATCAAAAGAAGATAGAAGGAATAAACAGAGGCACTATATCAAAATGGAGTGATCAATAGCCAATCATTTCAAGAGGCATATGATCAAAAACCAATGCTACTGAAAGTAGAATTCAAATTTTCCCTAAAGGTATCAGTAAAAACCAATTCTCCAGGAATTGACAAAATATAAACCAAAATATTTCAACAAGCAGTATGGAACTCATTCATCTATGCCAAGAAACTTGGAAGACAGTTACCTGGCTAACTAACTGGAAGAAACCTATATATCTGATTAAAAAGAAAAGTGACCCTAAACAATGTGGAAGTTGTCAAACAGTAAAATATTAAATGTATATAATTTTTTCTGAATGTAATTGAGCAATAGTTGGAGCAGTACATGGAAAGGGAGCTGCCAGAAATTCAGGCTGGATCCAGAATAGGACATAAAATAAGAGTTATCATAGCTGATGTCAGATGGGAATTGGGACAAAGAAGATAATACTAGATAAATGTTTACTTGTTTTTATTGACTTTAGCATCCACATATGTGAATTAAAGAAAACTATGCATAATCTTGAGATGAATGGAATTTCCAGACATTTTTTATGTTCATGGGGGACTGCATGAATCAAGAAACAGCAGTTTAGAATAATAGTTCAAAAGGATAAGTTTATAACGCATAATTTAAAATTGGGTAAGGTGTTTTGATAATTAGATAATTTTATGTCAACTTGCAGATATATAAAATATAGGGGTAGTATCCAATCTGTCAATCAAGTCACAACTTGATGTTACTTCCTTAGAGGTGTGGCCTTCTCAGAAGGAGGACACTAGAAACATACCTGTTTCTGATTATCTCTCTCCACATCACCTGGAGAGCTGCCAAAACTCTGTCATGTTTCCACTGACCTTGAATCTACAGGACTTTGCACCCACAGGCCTGCATTCTATGTCACTGCATGTGGTTAACTGAGTCTGAAGAGAGACCTATATACTTGTATCAAACATATGGACTTGAGTTGGACTGGGATATTTTCTTGATGTATAATTTATTCTTGAAATAAAATGCTTTCATATGTGTTTGTGTGTGCATGTGTGTCACTGGATTTGTTTATCTAGTCAACCCAGCCTCACACAGGTGTGTATCAAGGTTGTATCATTTCACCACATTTATTTAATCTGCACACTAAGCAAATAATCAGACACATTGGACTATAAGAATAACTCAACCTCAGGATTGAAGGAAGGCTTATTAAAAATCTGTGATCTATAGATGACACAAGCTTAATTGTTGAAATTGAGGAAGACTAGAAGCATTTACTGATGAAAAACAAGGACGTAAGCCTTGAATATGCATCGGTACTCAATGTGAAGGAAATTAGAACCCTTACAATAGACAACATCATGATAAATAGAGAATATATTGAAGTCATGAAGAATTTCAATTTGCTTTAGTCAATTCTCCTGGAAGCAACAGTTAAGAAATTAAATGACTTATTTCACTGGGCAAATCTGATGCACAAAACCTCTTTAAAGTTGATGATAATGGATATCACTTCAAAGATTAACATGCACATGACCAAAATCATGGTATTTTCAATCATTTCATATGCCTGGGAAAGTTGAACAATGAATAAGTAAGACTTAAGAATAGATGCTTTTGCATTATGGTGTTGATAAAGACTATGGAAAATATCATGGATTGACAGAAGACAAAAAAACCTGGTTTGGAAGAGGTGTAGCAAGAGTGCTCCTTGGAAGTCAGGATGGTGAAAGTTTGTCTCATTTACTTTGAGCACTTAATAAAGAGACAAATCCCTGGAAAAGGGCACAATGGTTGGTAAAATAAAGGATTCATGACAAAGAATCATCATCAAAAAAGTAGATGGATGCTTGAACTTAACGGACATTGTGATATGAAATAGGACCCCCGCAGTGTTTCATTCTGTTCTGAAAGGGACGTGGCAGTTACATAATCTTCTGTCAACTTGTCAAAGGGTGGAGTCTAGCTTGTCAATCAAGTCATCGCCAATGAGGCCTCTCCGTGGGTATGACCTTCTTCTGATGATTCTGGGAACTCCTGTCTTCCTCCTGGGCGGCAGAATATATATGTTCTCTCTGAGACATTCCTGATGACAAGTTAGATGGAGCTACACTGATTGAACCAAAGCCTGCGAGCTGGAGGAATCATGTGAATATCCACCCAGTGATGGGATGCTTCTACTGACACAGAATCCATAAGGTTTTACAAACACTGACCTGTGATCTTCCTGCAGCTGATATCATTGCCTGGCTGTGTAAGTCTAAAGAAGAATTTATGCACTAGTATTGGACATATGAGTTAATATCAGACTTATGGACTTGATCTTGACTGGGCTGGGATGTTTTCTGAATACGCAATTGCTCTATTATATAAAACTTTTTCTTATACACATACGGGTGTCTATTAATTCGTCTATCTAGTCAATCTTCACTAACACATGGGGTCACTATGAGTTGGAACCAAGTTGTGTTTGGCCAGGTGGACAAGAGAAATAAATTCAGTGACACATATGCATAAGAAAGGGCTATATATCAATAAGTAACTATGTATCAAGGAAACAAGACTTCCCAGTGCAGCTCAAGTTCAGAAGGCTGACATGCAATGATGCAGAATACAGGAATATCACAGGCCAATGTGTGCAAATTCATGTGGATCCGAGATTGGTGGAAAATATTGCAGGGCTTCAATGGCTCTCAGGATGGCCAGCAAGCAGGAGGGTGAAAGCAGAAAGAGAGAGAGAGAGAGAGAGAGAGAGAGACTGACATCCAGAGAGCCATATACCTTGTTTGAACCTCCAAGTGAGGTCATTATGTTGTGACTTGACTGACAGGTAAAGCTCTACACCTACACTTTTATATATTTTCAGCCAATATGAAATTATGTAATTAACACAAAACTCTACAGAAACCTAACACCTACAACTACTACAAATCTACTGAGTATCCAAGTCAGCCTCATTGGCACAAAACCATAACTATCTCAATCATTATTGGAAAACTGTCTAGCAATGCATCTTTACTGTCATCATAAAACTTATGATTGTAGACTACCATTTTGAAGAAAAATGCTCTTTGAATAAATAAAGTGATGAAATGGCAATTTGAACATCTAATTCAACTTGCTTAGTTAATCTTTTTTAGTAGATCACATTAGAAAATATAGTAATGTAGGAAATGGCAATCAATCATATAGATTTAAGCAATGTTTAAAGAATTGATAAACATCTTAAGTCATAAAGTTTTATTAACTATTAGACTTAAAATAAGTATAGTTTTATATCTTATTTTGTCTATAAATTTCAGTCTTGATCTCTCTCAGATCAGCTAAGTATTGTTTTCAGATACACATCTTCAGCTGAAAATCTTTAAAGTGAATTCTGACATTAACAAGCTTAGAAACTCATACTAGTGAAAAATTGCAAATCAAGTGCTTCAATATCTATGCAAAGTTTGAAATATTGATTTTTTAATTGCAGAGGCAAGTCCTATGAAAATATTAACAATTGGTATGCAACAGAAAACTTAGGAACTAATGATTATGTCTTTTTATACCATAAACTGTACATTATCTTAACTGAATTTTTTCCTACTGTTCAGTTACTCTACACATTTTTAATGCCTCATTAAGTTGTTACTATCAATAACATACTTAGGCAGTGATTAAGCTGGAAAATGTCTTTCTAATATTCATTGGAAGGGGCACATTTTAGCATTTACTTCAACCCTGAAATATTGCACTTAAATTCTAGATGCTTTAGAAAATATTGTTGATGTACAGACACAAAAGTTGATACCAAAAAATAAGCTAAAAACATTGCAAACCATGGAGTGTGTATTTATGTTGACTAATTGGGGTGGGAGTGGAAGGAAGTTAGTGCTTTAGCAGGTTAGATATATGGCTTTTAACTGAAAGAAAAGTGGTTCCAACCTACTACTCACTTCATGAGAGAAAAATGAAGCAGTTTGCTTCTGTAAAGATTTATAGCTTCAGAAACCCCATAGAACAATGTTGCAATGGACCACGTTGAGTAGGAATCAACCTATTGATTTTTTAAAAATTATATTTGTTCTTTTTTATGTGGAATGATATCTTAGAAGAATTTCATCAGAAAGGTGAATATATGCATGATTCAGCAGAAAATTTAAAGACCTCTAATAATCACTAACAAGAAATTAGTATAATTTAAGAGAGGATTTAAAAATATTTGAAAACACAACAAAATATTACCAAATAATGACTATAAGGCAGTTTATTATCATAAAAGTATTAGATATTAACAAGAAAAGAACTGAGTTCAGGACTCCTGGAGCACTGAGTGCCAAAAATCAATTTTGTATAAACACATACCACAGAATCATTGACACACTTGAATTTTCATGAAAACAAAGCAAAGGTGTGTGAAGTGCTTTCAAGCATATTTTCCTTCTAAACTATTTTAACATGTAAGATGAAGGATGCATGAAAGCATCCAAGAAATTAGGGAAGACTGACTGATAACATAAATACAAACCTTTATAGAGAAGGGCCACAATTCACTATTCTATGAGAACTATGCCTATGAATTGAGGGGTAACGTTAACTTATGTAGACATGTATGATTCCACAACAAGTTATACAATCAAATTCATATTATTCAATGTAGAAATTGCTGTATGCACATTCTTAACTTTAATTATCACAAACTCCTCGACAAAGCACGAATGTTATAGGCTAAAAGTATACAGGTATTTCTTTGGATGAGAGGATAACAGTAGCTAGAAGAGGGAGAAGAGAAATAAATGAAGAGCAGGTCAAGTTACTGGAAGTTTTGATAAGTAGATTGAGTTGTTGAATATAAAAGTAATGATCTAAAATGTAAAGCCCTACCTAATTCACAAAAGAAAGTTTTAAAAAAGAGAACGGATACAAAAGAAATTACTAAAAAATCTTCAGCATACAATTATTCAAGATCAAATCAATTCATGATCTTTATTATGTAGAGAGGTGAATATCATTTAGTATCTTTTTTTAAATTTTATTGGGGGCTCTAACAGCTACTACAACATTCGGTCCATCATCGGTATCAAGCACATTTGCACACATATTTCCGCATACATTTCCCAATATTTTCCACTTGAACCCTTGATACAAGCTCCTCTTTAAAAAAAAACAAACCTCCCCTTTCCCCTCCCCCCATTGTTTTTTTTTAATTAATCATTTTATGGGGGGCCCATACAACTCCCATCACAATCCCTAACAACATCAGTTGTATTCAGGCCACTTTTACACACCCATCGCCATAATCACTCTGAAAACTTTCTCCCTCCAGGCCCCCATTATCAGCTCCCTATATTACCCTTCCTCCCCCCCTTCCCCTTGAACCCTTAGTAATTTACAAATTATTTTTTCATCCTGTACACTGTCCAATGTGTCCCAACACTCACTTCCCTGTTGACCATGCCCCAGAGAGGAGGCTACGTGTAGATCCCTGAAGTTGGCTATCCCTCTCCATTCCTCCATCCCTCCACCCTTCTGGTATTACCACTCCCATCACTAGTCTTGATGGATCATCTATCCTAAGTTTCCTATATTTCCAACTTCACTTTACATCTCCTGGTCTAGCTGGTTTTATGTGGTAGAATTGGGGTCATGATAGTGGGTGGGAGGCAGCATGGGAACTAGAGGAAGGTTGCATATTTCATAGCTCTTACCTTGTATCTTAACTGACTCATCTCCTCCTTGTAACCCCTCTGCAAAGGGATGTCACCTCACCTATTGATAGGCTTTGGGTCCCCAATCTGTACTCCCCCTCATTAATAATAATATAATTTTAGCTCATTGATGCCTGATACAGGATCCCTTCACCACCTCATGATCACACAGGCTGGTGTGCTTCTTCCGTGTGGGCTTTATTGCTTCTGAGCTGAATGGCCACTTGTTTACTCAAGCCTTTAAGTCCCCAGATGCTATATCTTTTGGTATCCGGGCACCATCAGCTTTCTTCACCACATTTCCATATGCACACATTTGTCCTCAGGGATCATATCAGGAAAGTGAGCATGCAAAGTTGTGCTTTTGAGTTCTTGAAGCCTGATATCTCATCCCTTTGACACCTCATGATTCCACATGCTAGTGTGCTTCTTCCATGTGGGCTTTGTTGCTTCTGAGCTAGATGGCTGCTTGTTTACTTTCAAGCCTTTAAGTCCCTAGACGCT